>WACJ01000235.1:0-589749 GCA_008973525.1 Stenopsyche tienmushanensis | reverse complement strand
AAAATTATCGAAAGAAAAGCCCAATTGTTTTTCTTGTCGTGAATATGCCGGCATTTATGCCTTAAAGCTTAATATTTGATACAAATAAATACTTAATTTATTATGTTTACTTTATAGGATAAAGTGTATTATGTCATAGTTTAACCCTCTCATTGCCGAACAGCGATATATAATCGTTGATAACATTTGCGAAAATGACCAACGACGATATATCGTTACACAAAGATCTTGTTTAGTAAGGAATAAGAATATAAGGAATAAAATGTGGCAAAAAATGATCGAAAACATCTGGAATAGAATCGACATTAATTTATTTTGCCGTGTAAGTTCCTTTTTGTTAATAATGAACATTTTGAAAAAATGTAGGATCCAGGGTCACAGTTTCGTCAATTATTAAAATCATACTTCAGATTAGATCCTTCTTAAGTACAAAATATATTTAAACATGCAGGGCTGTAACAAAGGGGGACAAAGCAGGCGCCCGCCACAGGCGCAACTGGACTTGGGGCGCAAAACGCAAAATACTGACCCAGACGAGAATTCCACATGGTTTTTATTTAACATGAATATTTATATGAATCAACACTGATTGACTCTGTCCGTTTTTATAAATATATACTAAGTTGTCTAATCTCTATTTTCTTCGTTATCGCTTAAACACTGAGCCGACCTAGCTGGCAATAAGTCCGTAATCGTAATGAGAGTTCGTAATCGTTCTGTAGACATGTTTGGGTATCGCGAGGCGTTCATTCGTCATGTCAGCGGTCCGAAGAGCGGACCGGTTGGACACACAGACTTTGTGGCTACTTCGTCCTCTTTTAGGTTTTTATGCGGCATTTTCGGGGATAAATGTAAATAAATTTCCGGGAGGAGGGAGAGGTTCAAGTTAGACACTTGCCACGGGCGCTTCATACCCTCGTTACGGCTCTCTAAACATGCTCTAAATAAGCACATAGATAGTACCTAATCAGTGTGCTAAATTTTAATCCAGTCCTCCTTTGAATTAGTTATACGCAATATATATTTTTTATCAGATGAGACTTTTATAATGGAAACTTTCATTTGAATATATTTTAATTGAAAAATTCTAACACACTCTCTTTGCGTTAATTGCTGATTGTGATGTAATCTATTGTGTTTGTCGATCCAATCAGCTTAAGTTAAAATCGCTCTTCTCTTAGCCTTAATCTTCGAAATAATTTGCTAAATTCAAATAAATTGTAATTGCTTCAATTCTTGTGGTGACGGACGTAGATAATGCCCACATGAGATTTTCCAGACATCGCCGATCAAACAAGGCTAATGTTGGAGCTATTATTGAGGTTATTGGATCTATGAGTGATTGTTGCAAATCAGTCACTCATGGACCCGATTTTATTAATCATTTTAAAAAAATATATTTTCAAAGAAACAAGAGATCGGGTTAAATCTGATGACACGTGTAAACATTATATAGGACTGCCATCCAGTTGTTGCATTTGGATGTCTTTTTTATATTCTAATAACCTTCTATATTTAATGTTATATTAATTTTTATTAAATTTCCCGTTTTTTAACTTCATACTATCACATTAACATATTGGCACTTCTGATGTATGATGATAGACATCAACACATTAGATTACCTGATTTAATTCAATTTTGCTACCAACTGAATAGTTGTAACACAATTTGCGTTGGACAATAATTTAATGATCCTTGGCATCCGTATTAGATTATGGGTGGTCCGGTATTTTTCTGTCGTTCAAATTCCCAGCGCCCTAATACTTCTAATGTTATAATGCAAACCTTTGATGAAAATATTTAATTTTTTTAACAACTCTACTAATTGAAAATCATGTATTTCTTAATAAAAGGGTAAAGATACAAAGAAACATACCCTATATTTGCTGATTGTTAAAATCTTTTAAACTTTAAAGAATAGTTGCAACACACTTTAAATATTGTATAGCGTCATTCATTCTTAAATACAACAAAACACTCAATAAACAAAATAGATTACGTTTTATGGAATTCGCAATTAAAAGACAAGATTTTTTTTAATAAAATCATAAAACCATTGTCTAGTTGGGAGTGAAAATCGTACACTTTATTTTTTCTTTCTTTTGTGTTAACATCTGAGTGCACATTATGATGTATTGTATTGTTAAGTAAAAGGGTTCTAGCATTGTAAATAAGGTAGAGAGATAACTTGTAACGACGACTTGTTATTTTTTAAATTTCCAATAACTTGTTGCTCCGAAAGCTGACAAAATATGTTTGATAAAGATAATGTTGATACATTGTTTAAAAATATATTAAATAGATGGGGACCCTAATATTACCCTTATATTACCCTAAAACATTTTAATAAGTTAAAAAATTAAGGTATACCATTTTGTTCATTAGATCGCGGTGCCAAACAAAGCCAAAGGCTTTTTCTATGTCGAAGAACACCATAACGGTACTTCTCTTTACATACATTTACAAATCTGTTAAACTGAAGGGCCGTAAAGTGATTCCTACGAACACCAAATTGCATTTAATTTAAAATACAGGATGCGAAAGGGATATTATCTTATTTTAAAAAAAAATAATACAAATAATATAGGAGATATCAGTTTATTTCTTTTTTTCATATTATAACGTATATATATTTTAAATAATAAATCATCAGGTGATTGGATCATTTTAATACGTTGAAAAATGAAGGGATATCATTTTGTAGCATAGACCGCGGTGTCAGAAAGAGTCGAAGGCATTTTCGATGTCGAAGAACACCATACCAGTATTTCTCTTCATGTTAAAGTTTCTTGAAACATACTCGACTAGGTTGATCAATTGAAGGACCGTAGAGTAATTCCTATGAAAGGCAAATTGATCATCATTAATAATATTTGGACTTAATTCGTCCAGTCTATTTAGTATCAATATATGCTTTTAGAGCAGTTTTCTCAGCGTAAAATCAAGCAAATCTCTTGCTTTTAATGTTTCTAATTTCTATTTAGTTTTACGTTTTTACATTAACGATAAGATGCTAGGCGTTTCCAAGCTTATTGTCGGTGGTGTATTTTCTGCTTAGGTAAGACAAACCTATATTTAATCGACCCTCGTAATTGGTAAAGTCGTACAGGATATCGATCATGCGAATCATGCGTCATATTCTTGTAATCATGTTGCTGAATGTAAATCATGCACTTCCGTCTATGCGGCCGACATTATAAATATTGAATTTTTTCACCATTTCTGCAGTGGAGAAAGTAAAGAGCAATTTTTGCGATTTAATCGAAATGAGATCGTATATATATGCCGTTCGTGGAGTGATTGATCTTTTCAGATATCTGCTAATTGTACGGTTCGAAAGTTTTCCATTTCGCCTGTGCGATTTTTTTTTCTATGGAATGGCCGTAGACTTTAAAGAAATCGAGTGATGGGAACGAACGCATAATCGAACCCATCGTGAATACGCAACGATCTGTTGATCTCGACATTAGATCTCCTATTACCGTATTTATATAACGAGCTTCGGTGAACTTCTCCCGTTTCATTAAAACTAGATTATCTGGGTCAGCCTTTATCGGACGACAGCGTGCTTACGTTACCGGTTTCGGTCGTTTGTATTATGGTCATCATTTGACTGAATTAGTAATATTCGGAAATATTTGATGATACTTATTAGCACAGTAGAGGACCGTATTTAATTCAACTTTACGATCAACTGAGGAGCTGTAAGATGACGATTTGTTGTGGATGATAATTTAATGAAGTTATCATCGGCATCCGTAATAGATTATGGGCGGTCCGGTCTTTTTCTATTCTTAAAACTCCCAGTCTATTGGTAACATATCACTCAATAAGTTCGTAGGATGACATGTAATTGGCGCTACTATTGACAAATCCATATGATTTTTAGGAAGTAACAACCTTTAAATAATACGTGTCAAAATTTCATAGCAATCTGACGTTCTGAACCCTCTGATCGCCTAAATTCGGCACTTATTCCATCGCCATAAAAATGTCCACAAAATAGTTTTGGCCAATCATAAATTGACGTTGAGTGAGTCCCAGGAATGCGTTTTTCCCCAAAATTTGTGGCAGAAAGCCCTGAACGCCCTTAAATTAGAGGGAGTCGCTGCAAGGTTTCCGTGTCCAACCGGTCCAAACTCTGGACCGCTGACAGACAGAAGAAAAAAATGTTCTTTCATCAAGACTGTGTCACAAATTCAGGGCCGTAACTAGGGTGTAGCAAAGCAGGCGCTCGCCACGGGTGTAACTGGGCCTGGGGGCACAAAACACAGAATACCGACCCGGTCGAGAGATGCGCATGATTTTTATTTTACTCAACCATTCTACTTTACATGAACCAACACTGATTGACTCTGTCCATTTTTATATTATATGCTAAGTTGTCTAATCCCTAATCTAGCCGCTCATTCGTTATATCAGCGGTCCGAAAAGCGGACCGATTGAGCATACAAACCTTATGACCACTCCGTCCTCTTTTAGGACTTTTTGCGACACTTTCTCACGGATCACGGAAGTAACGTACACTAGACAATTTCTATCATAGTATTTTTTTATACAACAGTAACCGTCATCCATACATTAGGTCGGGTACTTTTGGGACTATCTTTGTATATTATTTTAAATCAAATATTATAATTTAATATATTGCATTTATAATAGTATTAGTTAACTTTAAAAAATAAATTGAATTCCGGGGGGGGGGGGGGCTGGGAGGGCATTAAGTTAGATACTTGCCACGGGCGCTTCATACCCTAGTTACGGCTCTGCACAAATTTATTTATTCTGGTTTCCATCTATTAGTAGACTTAAAATAATGCTCCAGGGAAAGAGATTTGATTGAGTGATGCGTTATCTTCTAATGGAGTTAAGCATCCCTTCGATGGAAATCTTCATTTTTATGGCCATCATTGCACTGAATCAATAATACTTGACACTTCCAATATATCAAGTCATATTGGGTTTATCAGATATGCATTAAGTTTTTGCACTGACGTGCAGAGACCACATATATGAACAGAGATGAATAGATAAGCATTGATTAAGGATGTTTATAAATTAGAAAATGGACCAATGACAAAAAAGCCAAAGCATACTAATAACAAAATAATTGGTTTTTTTAAAACTTTTGGAGATAAGTTTATGACCAGATCGCCTGATAGTTTCAAACACCTCTCCAAATCGTAATCATTCAGCTATATCTTGAGCTGATCTCATCTATTTAGCTTCATATATTTTTATACGGTCGTGCATTAATTTCAGTTAACATTTTTTGCATGCCCAATTATATCGCAGATAAAATCCATGAGAATTTCAAGATTTTTTTATAATATTGTAAAAACCCTGTGTGAAGGCTGAATGGTTTACTTGGAACATGAGTTAAATGAAGAGTTGTAGATTCACATAATGAAAGTGAATCTGACGTGAATGAAATAGGCTCACTGTTTTCTACAGATTTATAAAATATAGTCCCGATAAGAAACACAAAGTTTTTGAAGAAACATTTCATATAAAAAATATCAAAGATATAATTATGATATGATAAGTTTTTCCTAATGAAATGAGTGGTTCAATAGATGATCATAATTTCTACGCAAAACTGTCATTAAAATTTTGATTGATCAATTGAATATGGACGTAAAGATTGTAGTCGAAGACGATAATTTGTTGTTTAAACGTCAATCTCATGGGAATTTATGATGAGCCCTAATAGATGTGAACTGCATTGACATTTGCATATCTAATATAATAAATAGTCGTTCGGAAAGTTTTATTATGGATTAGATAAGCTCTCTCTCTCTCTAATTCTTGTGGTGGCAATAAAATAAGTATTAATGATTCTCAGTTCCGCTTATGAGATGCATTCGCTCCTATCAAAAAATGGTTACATACGGAGGAGAATTGAAGAATGTTTATATTTAATCGATTGAAAACGAAAACATTGATATTTATATTGGCGTCGTTTCTTAGATATTTTAATAAATATCAATTAGTTCGATGTAATATTGTTGTGAGGAAGTTTCCCTGCCGCACCCCGATGAGAAGCTTCAAAATTCGACTTTAAAAATATCAATTCATTAACCAGAACGGAGGCCACTTTAATGATATTTTTAAAATATAATAAATTAAAACTTTAAATGTCTCTCTGTAACATGTAAAAATAATTAAAATGATATCTCATATATTGTTTGTGTTATTTATTTTTAAAATAAGGTAGTTTCCATGTCGCACCATGCATTAATCGATTAATTCAATGTAGGTCCTGATTTCTTAGTGTTTAGAAGTAAATATTGAATAAAGAATTGGATCTATTAATCTAAAAAGATCATTTTTAGCATGAATGTATATAATGTTTATTTAGCTATAATTTCATTGCTTCAAATCATTACTGAGTGTTGACAAATAATTGTTAATGGAAATTTGGCTACCGGAATCAATTAAAAAATGGAGCTGACCTATAGGAAGTATCGATTGTATATATTATGTAGGGGTGGGGGGCTGCAGAATCACCGTGTTGCACTAGATGGATGGTCTATGCGGGTTCATTCGCTATCGGGTCGCGGATAAATGATGAAGACAACGATCAAGTGGAGATGAAAATAGGACTTGTTGACTTGACTTGTTCAAATGGTTGTTTAAAATGTTTGTTATGAACTGTGTTGCTTTTCATCGGTGGTTCTTCAATTAAAAGTGTAGTTATCATCACCAGAATTATTTATTTTAATTTGTTTTACTTTTATTTGATTCGAAGGGAGAATGCGTATTTCCGCGGCCAAGACTATTGGACGACTCACTCGACGACATGTATGCACTCATGATGAAAGAAAGATATTGCCGTTATTGCCCGCGGGCTATATTATAACCAATCTTCTCGATTAAAAAATAATGTAATATTAGGGGGACCCATAAGAAATCAATTATTTTGAGAGCGTGTCGTTACATGTCTGTTATCGCTGATGCGTCGACTAAAGAGGTTGTGCATTTGGTTGTATCTTATTGAGTAGACTGTAAACCTCATTTATTCACCAACAGATAAAAGTAAACTCGTTATCTCTCGAGCTGCTGAAATCGCTAGTGGATTCAGATCTAAAATTAAGTGTGACACTTGCACGCGATTGGCAAAAGCTACAGAGAGGGCGTTTGGATTCCTCACCAATTGTTCGACACAAACAGGGATCAACGACAAAGTTGTTGCACATCGCTTATAAATAGACACCTTAACGAACAATTTCTTCGCCGGGTTATAACTTGTGATGAAAAATGGATATTATACGACAATTTTATAAGAACTAAGCAGTGGCTTTCAACTAATCAACCGGCTGTACCAACTCTTAAACCTTCTTTGACTATAAAAAAGGTCCTCTTGAGTATATGGTGGGATTGTGGTGGGATAATACACTTTGAGTTTCTTAAACTAGGAGAAACTATCAATGCACAAATTTATTGCTCACAATTAGACAGAGTAAATGCAAAGTTTGAAACTTTATCTGAAAGATGGCAAAGAGTTGTAAGTAATCATAGAAATTATGTAATTGATCGAATAATTAAAATAAAATCGTTACAATTTTTTTACGTTTTATTTCGAAATAATTGATTACTTATGGGTCTCCCTAATATAAAGATTGATGTATGTAATTAAACCCAAAATATATACACGGATCAGCATGCGAATAAGCATAGCAATTAAGAGACATCAACAAGAAGGTATCCAACCAAATTTGAGCGCAATTGCAAAAATTAAAACAATTTCGAGCGTGATAATTAAATCTATAAAATTACCATTCAATATGCGCAAAAAATAAAGTGTGACATGATTTCTAAAAAAAAAATTCACGCTACATATTCATCGCTGAAAGAAGCGAATGAAAGTAATGGCATCCGATTTGCAATCTAACTGCCAAAATGGCAATAAAGTCATATGCGGAATATTTCGACAATTATTCAAATGAACCGGCGATTTATGGCACCACTTTCTGTACGCAGATTGAAGACGCGATTCCCGGCTAATTCCTTAAAACCAACAAGCGTACCGCAATATGGCCGAATATAAGACTGCTCCACAATACCAGGAAACAATTTGCGACTCCATATCAATTTATATTCATTATGAACCTTCCGCATAGTCTACGTGATATACCTTAGTTAAATTTCTTGAATTATACGAGTGGAAACTTTCATCTAGATTGTTTAATTATTTTTATAGCTATCTTTCATTAGGTCGGCGTTGCGCAACTAGAGAACAATTGATGATTTACGATGTTTATATAATAACGATACAATTTATAATGTTAGATCTTGATTTAGATCATACAAATTATTTAACGTCTATTAATTATAATTGTTGATAGAAGAAATTAGCACGTATTATCATTTGGATGCGAACATATCAGTCAAGAGCATTGATCTTCATTAAATCAAAATAGCAGCCAAATTACAATTATATTAGGCCTTTATATAACGGTCAATTAATTGTGGCATGTATAATACAGAAGATTAGAAATAGGTTTTTTTTCAACATGAAAAAAATATATATTTCGGCAACCCTGATAATTAGGATAATGAGACTATATGTGAAACGTAACAAAAGACCTTTTTAACCCCCACAAAAAAATTGTTGCTCCATGTGCAAAACATACAGCATACATAGATCATGAGATATATAAACTAAATGAAATTTTTTTGACTGAAATCAAAATAAAGGGCAGCAATAAAGGGTTAACAATAAGCAAGTAAATCTTCGTTTCTTTTTTGCAATTTTTGATTGATCACTCTGTAGCTTCAAATTGGTTTCATTAGGTTTGGCAAATTCTCCTCGTATTTACATTCCAAAATGAGTATTTGGTTGATTTCGATTTAGTTATATAATCGATTAGTACAGTGACCATACGTTAATTCGGCACCCTTATTCTACTGACGATCCCAGGGTTGCCAACTTTCAAAGAATTAAAATTTCAGACAGAATACGTGCAATTGATATTCAATAATCTACATCTGAAAGTGAAATTGCGTATATCAAGAGACGAAAATAATCCTTAAAATACATGACACATAGAAAAACTTGCCTGCTCTAATGATCGAAGTAAACAAATACAAGAACGCATTGACTTGTCTTTAAAAGACTTTAAAATCTTTTCAATATTAAATAATTTATTTTTTACAAATAAAATTTAAAGATTAAAAGAATTCGTAAGAAAAAAGATTAAAATAGCACCAAACACTATCATTCATCGGCAAACTGTTACAGCAAACAAGTTATATTTGGTATAAACAACACCCTTGTATAGTATAATTTTTTCGACGATCAGCAACGAAATGGGCACACACAAGTTCGTCGGTTATCTCGAGGGAAAGTGCTAAATAAATTCTTCAACCGAGAGATGAATTACGCTCTTTTTTTTAACAAAGTTGAGAGTTGAGAGGCATTTGAACAATGACTGAAATTATTTGCGTCTCGAAATAAAATGAATTCAGAAACGAATTCTTTAGAATGTGTGACTTTGCTTCCGAAAATGAAGTAAATGTGGAACAAATTAAGTCTTATTTCACTACGTTGAAGATAAAATTTGGAGAATTTTATAGCAAGATTGCAGCTCAAGAACGACCAAATGGCATGAGAGGAAGAACAATATATTCATAATTAGTGGATGGGATTGAAAACCGAATATTCAGATTTGAAAACAGAATGCAATTTTACCATTTTTTTTTGTGGAATCTTCAAAAGATACCACCATACTGGTGGTAGTATTATATGAGATTTTTACTTACTAAACCCCCCCTCCTCTTCGGCTACCATCCGGCTACTAATTAAGTATTGAACAAGAATGGCAGCGATGTGTCCCTCACTTTTGTTGGGCTCTCCGTGTGTCTCTTTCCGAATGTCATTCTTCTGCTGATGTTCGTCGTCTTGTACGTTCAACATCCTCCTTCCGTCGCATAGCACACGTCGTGTATTTGCTTCCATGTCCTAGCACCCGTTAACATTGAAGGTATCATGTTGCTAGGGGAGAGAGAGCTGATTCCCAGCTCCTCCCGTAGAATGTCCCTTTCAATGCTCCATGCTGGGCAGACAAATGTCGTATGTGCAGCATCGTCGTACTCCGCTTCGCAGTGGTGGCAATCCGTGCCGGTCTCTTTGCCTTTTTTTGTAGGTGGCTACCAAAACAGCCATGCCCGATGAGAACCTGGGTCAAGTGGTAGCACAGTTGACCATGCTTTTTATCAGTTCCCAGGTTCTCAGGTTCGGTATTAGCTCGTGCGTCCACCGACCTTTAGCGAAGTTATCCCATCGGGACTGCCACACCGCCATGGTCCTTTGCTTAGGTGTTTTTTCTGTCTTCACCTTTCTGAATTTCCTGTCTTTTTTAAGCGAGCAGGTTGATTGGCGGTATAGCTGTCAGTTCCAGGACGGCGTCTTCCGACACTGTGCGATATGCAGCAGCCACTTTGATTGCGCTCCTTCTCTGGATTCTGGCCACGTTAAGCCTGGCCCTTTCAATTTGCAGTGTCTCAGCCAATATCGGCGTGCCGTACAACTGTAGCGAGTGCACTATCTCGTTGTAGAGTCGCCTCCTGCTTGTTTTTGGTCCACCAATGTTGGGAATCAATCTGGCCAGATTCTTCGCGATGCTGTCCACCTTCGTTGCCGCCTTCTCCGTGCGGTTGACGAATCGGAGCTTGGGGGCGCAAGCTTCTTACGTCTTGTGAAAAAGAGGGCCTCCGTTTTTTGAACAGCGAGCTCCAGACCAGCTCCTGTCAGCCACTTCATGGCCTTCCTCAGCGCGTCCTCGCAGATCGTTCGCAAGATTCTCCGTGGATTTGGTAGTGATTAGGTTGGCAACGTCATCAGCGAATGCGACCATTTTGGCTCCGTCTATTAGTGGCTTCTTCGGCAGTACGTCGTACATTATATTCCACATGGCGGGTCTAAGCACCGACCCCTGTGGAACGCCTACCGTCACTGGTTTTCCTCTTCTCTCCCCGTCGGTGTCTTGGTAGATAAGGGTTTTCTGTGCAGGTAGTTCTCTACCATTCTGATGAGGTATGGTGTGGTGTCAATTTTCCAAGTGTGTTCTGACCCTAAGGATCAGGTACCATCTCGCCGAGTTGAAGGCATTCTTGACGTCTAGCGCAATCATTATAGTGTGTCTGCTGGCTTTTACACTGCCACACCACGCCTGTTTCACCGTATCTACAACTTGAGTGATAGTGTCGATTGTGGAGCGGCCTACACGGAAGCCATACTGCTGTGGGGAGAGTCCCGTTTCAATGTGCTGCTGAAGTCGCTGGAGGATAAGTCTCTCCAGTAGTTTCCCCAATTCATCCAGCATCTACAGCGGTCTGTACGCCAACGGACCCGGAGATGCTTTCCCTGCCTTGCTGGGAAGACCCCTCCCGCTAGGCAGGTCTTATATACTCTTAGCAGGAGGTTCGGGTCAGTATCGGCTACCAAGCCGATGATAGCGTTTGGGACATCGTCCAGTCCCGGTGTCCTGTCCGGTGGCGAGCTCTCCCGTAGTAAAGGAGTCCCGTAGTAATCGTCAGTTAAAAAAGGGTGCCGAATTGATGTGTGGTCACTGCAGTAATTGGTACAATTAGTGTACAAATTACCTGCGACTATTGTAGACCCACCATTATCGATTATTCCAAACAATAAGATGAGCTATTAAAGCACTCAATTTAAAGAAAAATGACGATTTAATACGATGATAAATTACATTAAAATATTGATGTTTGTGTGATTATATAGCAATGAAATACAAAAAAGTACATTATTTTAGCTAAATTTTTAAAGTTACATGTATTCTTAGACAATCAATAAGACATGAGAAAGTAATGTTGATTTCTAAATACAAGCGATTTTTTTCAGAAATATTACAGTATTTTTTGCGATTATACAAAAACGTTTTAAAGTATTATGTTGCATGATAAATGATAGAAGTGCCATAAAGCGCTTTGCTCTAGTTATTAGCACATTGAATAAACTTCAATGCAAAATATATACGAAAGTGAAAAATAGAATGTCAAAATATTTTCGGAAACCACTTATTTTTAAATTAACTGAATATATATGAATATATTAATAATTTGCAAATGTGGCATAATTGTAAGAATATGGGTTGTACGGTAAATTTTTATCCAAATTCCATTCACAGTAATAGTATTTCCAGGACTATCTTCGAAGAAATGTGACATAAATATTTTGCTTCTTGACAAATTCATCCATAGTGAAATGAGGCTCATTGCCAAATAAAATTTTGCTTGAAAACAATGGATCTCTCGTTCGTTGTTCAATAATAATATAAACGCGTTGTCCATGGTTAAAATTGTACTACTTTCTACTAAAACAAAATGGCTTATGTCATTTGAAAAGACGTCACGTGTAAACATTATGCAGTACTGATATCAAAGCGTCGCATTTGGATGGCATTTTTTAATTGTCCACTTACAAGATTCTAATGCCAAATTAAATCCAAAATATAATACTACAAGGCTCTTAGCTTAGCATATTTACAATCCGTCTGATGTTTTTGTGCATGTATGATTGAGAGGCCATCGTTGTCCGTGAATGCCAATCGAATTTTCGTAACTAAATTTCTATTTGCTCTTCAATAGAATATGCTAAATTATGTACCAAAATGACGTTGTGATCCATCTATATCATTAAAATTCGGAAGAACGATATCGTTTGATCGTGATATAATATTGACGACAGTGAAGATGACAACGCAAAGACGGAATTTCTATTCCATCATTCAAGAAAGCGATGTCATCACCACTAATGTTAAGAATGATTATTGACTGAATGTTAAAAAGATTAACTGCACAAAATCGAGCGATGCATTCCGGTAACAGGAACGATGATTCGGATTTATTTTTCATTTAAACAATCCACGCAGATCTGAAACATCATCGAACATGTGTAAAATGTCGATAGCCTTCGTAATAATCAATATGTAATAATTCAAATTACTTCTTTGCGCAGATTTATCACACGTTATTTGATAAATTTAAAGATAATTCAAATTTATTTGAAATTGAATCACTTTCTGATGACCAAATCATCTGAAGTTCTAGAGCGTTTCAAATCCAGAAATACCGGATGCTGAGAATGCATCTGAGGAAGAAAAATCATCGCACAAGGAAAAATCTAGATGTCATTAAATTTATGGAGCGATAGTTTTTTGCTTCAGATCGATTTGATTCTATACATGCTATATGTAAAATAACGATTTTATCAGTTGTCAATCTGAGATGATGGCGTTAATTTAATACACCCCCATCGGGTAACCTGATGGAAATATGTTAATATCAAATAAAAGTTTCATTGTAGAGAAGGCGGCAGTGAAATTACTTTATTTTAAAAATAAATAACATAAACATTATATAAGACCATCAGTTTAATTCCTTTTTTATCTTACATAAAAATATTTAAAGTTTTTATTTCAGTAATATTCAAGATACTATCAATAATATATCCGTCGATATGCTGGAAAAAGCTGAGAAAAGCTTCAAAATTCGATGATTTTAATGAATTGACCAGAACGCAGATTACCTTAATGATACAGTTTTTAAATTATATTATATAAATACTTTAAATATTGCTCTATTATATATAAAAATTAATTAAACTGATATCTTCTATATTGTTTGTGTTATTCATTTTTAAAATAAGGTAGTTTCCCTGCCATTCCTGTAGAAATGGAAGAAATATAAGTGTGATTTCATTTAATGAAAAATGGACGTGCTTTTCTTCTACATGTTAAATAATGTTAATGAAAGATAATATAATTGAAAATATGGTTTTTTATAATTCATTATCAAGTTCAAGCTTACTATATTATATTATATATGAGTGCGTAGAGCAAATTACTCCATAGATAAGCAATGTAAATCCATTTTTTATGGCAATAAAAACTCTCTGCAATACTAATGAATATTTTTTTAAAGACACACTTATTATACAGTGTTCTATATTGAAATAAAAATCGCTATAGAAATTGAAATCTCTATTATTTTGGTTGAAGAAAATTAAATTAATGCACATTAACATTCATTTTCATTGCTCAGATCAAATAAGACATCAATATAACGAGTATATTGGTTTTAATATAGTACCTATGACATACATAGATAGTGATGAGCTTATATTGTATAGTTGTATATTTGAAAATAGACCATAGAAAATAATTAATGTCAAGAAATTTAATAGATTTTTAGTAATAATATTTCAGATCAAATAGGTTTCTTAAATAGCTGTTTAGATCCTGAACTCTTGTTATAAATTTTAGGGATTTAAATTCAAGGATCGTTTCTAGGATGAAAAGTGGGTCCTCTACAACAGCCCGAGAAAGAAAAACAGTGGCTTTCTTCAAATCAAGTACCCATTTCTAACCCTCGACCGTCAATATCCTTGAAAAGGGTTTTAACTTACTAGATATATTGTTTCAATCATTTATCTTAAATATTTATATACTATATACTATACGCTTTATAACATTTCTTATTTTATTAAATTAACATCAATATGAAAGAAGTTATGAGCATTTTTGCCATATGAGCCAAAAATATGCGGGATACGCTGTATCAATCGAATAAAGCGGGACACTGAGTGTTAAGATTTAGATTTACTTCAATATCTTGTAATTTTTGGTTAATAAATGGTTTTAACTGTGTACATCCGTACAATTTTGATTGGATTTAAATTTTGCTCGCCTAAATAAAAGATATTTGAACTCCAGTTCCAAGAATTTTCATATCATTTCACTTGTATCTCAAAAATAGTATAAATGTAACCACAATTTCAAAATTAATGCTTGGATAACCGCATCAAAGTGGTCGGTTATACTCCCATAAAATAATGTTAAAAGCGAATTTAAAATATAATTAAATTTGTGGTCTACTACATACATGCCCTTTGATATCACAAAAGCTTCAGATAAGAAATATTGAACATGATATAAGATTGCAAACCTAACGATGTGTATTTTGTCTTTTTATTAACCCTTAGAAGGAAAATAATAGGAACCCTAGGAAAACTGGGTAAAATATCAGCAAATCCAAAGCTGTATTAGAACAATTATTACACTAAATGTCTAAATTTTTTAAATAACTCGAAGATTTTCATGAGCCCAGACACGACAATTTTGCTCATAAACGAATCCATCCTGAAATGAGCTTCATCGATAAACGAAATTTCGTATAAAAACAATGAATCCCTCGTTCTTTGTTCAATAATCCAGCTGGCGAAATTATTGCAATGTATACTTGTCCGTGGTTAAAATTGTACTATCTTCTACTAAAATAAAATGACTTATCTTATTCGAAAAAACGGCACGTGTAAACATTATACAGTGCTGACGTCTGGGCGTCACACATGGATGACCTTATAAAAACCACTCAAATGATCGAACAATATCACAAGCGCTGAGACCATCGTCTTCTGGAAGACTGAATCAGGGACACGCATAACAACAACATATTAAAGCATACAGGGAAAATAGCCAAAATAAGAAAAGAAACATCATTAAAGTACATGTATATTGCTTTGGATTTGTTTTGAAGAATATCGCACATAAATAAAGTTTCGATCTATTATGTTTAAGAACTTTTTTGAATAACATTAATATTGGTTCAAATAAAAATCATCATTCATTTTCAAAATATACATTAGATCTAAAGAATTTTATGATAAAGTTGTGTGTTGTCTAATATATAATAAAATAGGCAAGCCACTTGTCTAATGGTTGCTTTATGCTACACACACGCACACACGGTAAAAGCGACGCATGCGCGTAACGTCTCTTATGTGTATGCGTAGGACACACTATAAACGATTCTCCATATGTTTTCGAACAACTGTCATTTGGAATTCAAGTGACAGTTGGAGTTCAAGCCGATTTACCTTTTCAACAAAATTAACTCGCTGCTGGAATGTCTATGCTAAAATAATAACTGATTAATTAAAGGGTTAAGATGTATTGACCCAATAAATATCGCTAAAGACAATTTGGACAAAAAATATAACAAACAAACGTATAAAAAACAGATTTGGAATATACATTTTTATGTCATTAATTTTCAATTACAAATCCTTCTACTTCTATGGCAGAATTTTAGAAGATTTTAGTAGACAAAAATCGATTGATAGCAAGAAATTAAATTAGTGTATTTATAAGGTTAACACGAATTTAGTAGCAAAAATTTCTATAGCCCGAAGACTTCAATTGAATAGCTAATTGTCCAAACGTCATGTTTTGGACCGAGAGGACTTGATCGAATTGAAACAGTTCATCGGAGTGTGATTGAACGAAATTTCCAAGTGTTTCGTAATGTCAGTGCGTTTCCCGCGTGTGATTGTGTTGGCAAAAAGAAATGCTTTCTGCATAACAGCGGTCCGCTGTGTTGGAGATGAAGAGTGATCTCAAAAAGAAAAGGCTGGCGGGGTCAGGGCCGAGGCCGGGGGCCCCTCCGCGGAGCCTCCGACGGAGGGGCTCCTCTTCGGCGTATAAAAAGAGAACGGAGCCCTCCTCAACCATCACAACCACTCAGCGTCTTTCAGCAGACGCACAACAACAGTCCAAGAGCTAGTAGCTACGTGAAGACATGGCTTCCTTCCTCACTGTGAGTAAAATTACAAAAAGACATGCACAAATTACATTCGATCCGCGCATTTACAATTTTTAAAAAATCCAAGGACTTCAAATTTTTAATCATCATTTATAAATATTAAATTCCATTTAAAAAAATATAAATATGTCTAACATTTTGTAATTTTTGAGAATTTCAAAGAAATTTGCTGGATCTCCAATTATTTACGATCCGATCTAATAATATTAGAATTAAATTTATCAAAACAACTCGATTCGAATACATTTGCTAAGCGATTCATTGAACATTTTGTCATAAAACCGCACTGTTGTGTGTGTGTAAAAATATGATTGTTGTTCGAAACTACTCCGAATTGAGACGATTTTTCATTGTTGATTACTGCAGCGTTTATTTTTTTGTGTTTGTGTGCAAATAAATTTTCATTTCAGATCATCGAATTCAGCCCATTAAGTGACCCATCCAAGATAGCATGAATAAAATGTTCTTTAAAAATCATTTCAGTTTGCCTGTGCAGTCCTTGCGACGTTCGCCGCTTGTGATGCAACCTTCGGAACAGAGCAGTTAGTATTATTTTATCATTCATTCCAAGTATATTTCGATGAGCGCGTTTTATTGACCGTGAAATTTTTAGCCCATTAACCCATTGTGTGCCGAATGAAATGTACGCAATTGCGCGAAATGCACGCAAGCGTAGTTGATAATTTGCCAAATCGCTTGCGCTTATGAATAAAAAAACTTGTGTGAAAGTCAAGTGCTTTATTTAGTCGGCGAGATGATGATCGCCGACAGATTTTTTTATGGTGGATTTTTCGTTGTTGCAGTATTCACATTCGGGTGCACATACCGGAGGAACACCACGATTTCCATCATCAGAAAGAAGTGATAATACATGAACACGGCGGCGGTCACGGAGGTGGCGGCGGCGGTCACGGAGGCGGCGGCGGTCATGACGATCACGGTCACGGTGGACACGGAGGCGGCGGGGGCGGCGGTGGCCACGGAGGCGGCGGAGGGTCGTTCATCGAACACTTGCACGGCGGGTTCATCGATCATTTGCACGGAGGAGGAGACGGTGGATTCGGAGGCGGCCATGGGGGTGGATATGGCGGTGGATTCGGCGGTGGTCATGGAGGCGGATTCGGCGGCGGTCATGGAGGCGGATTCGGCGGTGGATTCGGAGGTGGATTCGGAGGCGGACATGGAGGCGGCGGCGGTCATGATTTTGGCGGAGGACACGGGGGTGGTTTTGGAGGCGGTCATGATTTCGGCGGCGGACATGGAGGCGGTTTCGGCGGTGGAATAGGAGGCGGTTATGGCGGCGGACACGATAGTGGTCACGGAGGCGGACACGGAGGCGGCGGTGGTGGTCATGATTTCGGTGGATATTCATCTGGAGGACATGGAGGCGGCGGCGGCGGAGGCGGTCATGATTTCGGCGGATATTCATCTGGAGGACATGGCGGCGGCGGCGGCGGAGGTGGTCATGATTTCGGCGGATTATCATCTGGAGGACATGGCGGCGGCGGCGGCGGAGGCGGACACGGTGGAGGAGGACATGGCGACTTTTCTTCGGGTGGATTCGATAGCTACGGCGGAGGAGGACACGGCGGATACAGCGGAGGCGGCGGCGGCGGCGGACACGACAGCTACAGCTCCGGTGGTGGACATGATAGCTACAGTTCTGGAGGCCACGGGGGTGGATTCTCATCCGGAGGAGGCGGCGGCGGCTACGACTACAGCGTAGGAGGCGGCCACGGTGGAGGCGGAGGCGGCGGCGGCGGCTACGACTACAGCGTAGGAGGCGGTCATGGAGGAGGCGGAGGCGGCGGCTACGACTACAGCGTAGGCGGCGGTCACGGTGGCGGCGGAGGCGGAGGCGGTTTCAGCTCGGGCGGACACGATTCCTACAGTTCAGGACACGATTCCTACAGTGCGGGAGGATATGGTGGAGGAGGTGATCATCACCATAAAAAATGAGAACTATAGAGCTGAAAAAACCATTTCATCGTGTATCAACACGAATACCTCTTCACTGCGTTAAAGCGTCTCGCTTCGCATGCAAGTCATTCTTCGCCTAGTATTATATTAATACTCATATTGATCGCCAACTTCTTTGAGAGCAAGTTCAATTTTAATGTTTAATTGTATATAATATCTTGTTGTTGTGTATATTTTTGTTATTGTTTTTATTGTTATTTTTATTCTTTTATATCGTTATCGAATAAATCGTGAATTTTCGACAAAGGTTGCTTTTATTGCCCAAAACAAGCCATAAACAAGTCGAACATGGCATAAGACACAACTGGATTCAATACAGTGAGATTGCAAGAAGCAATTAATATTCCACCTTCACCATATTAAGAACGATACATTCAAGCACTGTCGGTTCTTTCTAATTTCATCGTTCGGATAGTTGTTTGCTTCTACTTTCGATCCTATCTGGCTTCGTTGAAATTGAAAGTGAAATGCGACGGGACCTTCCTTAATGCGAGATATTCAACTAATCATTGTGGAAAAAAAAGAATTGCTCCTTCCATACGATTGTGAATGTGGTCGGCAGTATAAGACATGCCCATAGGAAGAATGGTATTATGAAAATACCCACTTTCACTCGGTTAATAATGTTATTAAAAATCATTTTATACACAGAGTACTTCTTTTGAATGGTCTGCTTTCGATTAATACAAAGAAGAAAGAATTATTACTGTAATTAAGTAAAAAATGCGATGAGATTATGCAAAAGTTTGATGCGTTCGACGTTCATAACCAATTATGCCATTGTAATCCCGACTTTTTAACAGTTTAGTAGAACAATTGCAAGAGAACAAAGATGCCATTATTTAGCACGGGAAATCCCAAATAAATAAACTTTATGCAAGCGCAATCATACATCAATGTACTATGCGATGATTAAACGAGAGATTTGAAAATTTGCAATTGAATTGCCATCTAGCAAATATTTATTTGGCTCTCAAAATTTTACAAAAATGTTGGTAGATATACAATAGCAGACTTTCCCTATAAAAAATAGATATGTGATAGTTTATCTCTATCGCCTTACGCGTATATTTGAGATTAATTTCAATAGGAATTTCGGGTGAGAGAACGGATCTATGAGTATGTAACGAAATCACGATTTTTTTTGTCAACGTTCGTAAATAATATTGCTACTTTCAAATTAGCATGAAGCATGCCATAAATAAATTCTTCGATCATGACCATGATAAGCAGTTCATAAAAACCGACCTTAAACTTGAAGCATACTTCGAACATGAAAATACGACGACAGTGCATGCATATCTTCAACGATGTTGAACATTGTTGATTCTTTCATCACATCCCAGTGAAATATTCAAAATAAATTGGAAGAGAAGACAATGATATAACAACCTCTGTGTTCATATTTTTTCGAGAAATTGACTAGTTCCCAAAAATTCAAACTGTCCATATCAGTCCAAGATCTGGACTGTGAGAACGGCAAAGAAAAACAAGTTCATAAATTCCAAAACTGCAACTTGCTTTTTTATTACACGGTTAATCAAAAACTTTTTGAGGCCTCCTAAAGCTTCGTAATTTTACATTTGTGATGTCTGTCCCGCATGGCGAGCTTTCTTAAACTCTTTTGTCCCCCCATTATTATGCATTTACTACAACTCGACTCTAATAATTCCCATTATTAGAAAAAAATTAGCTAAGATAGTGTGGGGAGAAGTCTAGACTCGTTTGCGACCCCATTTATCGCCCGGGTATTCATTTATGCCCGAAAATGCCGCAAAAATCCAATCAGTCCGCTTTTCAGACCGCTGACATAACGAATGAACGCCTCATGATCAGACGCCATTCCCAAACATGTCTACAGAACGATTACGAATTGTCATTACAAAACATTGTCTGAAGAAGACTGATCGGGGGGTTGTTTAAATTTTACAATCGATGACGATGAAAATCAATTTAATCAAAAACGTCGATTCATGTAAAGTAAAATGGTAAAGTAAAATAAAAACCATGTGCAACTCTCGACTGGTATTCTGCGTTTTTTTTTTGCAGTGTCTATAAATAGCGCGCCTATTTTATTATATATTACACAAACACAGCATTATTTTTTTTGCTAACAATTTCCGTTAATAATGCATAAAATCAATTTTTCCTAAGAGCTTTCCACCGAGAATGATATAAATATTGTATTCTGATTATCTTAAATATTTAATGTCAACAAATATAGCGACATCTACTGTGGTTATATTAAAAGAGTTTATCATAATTATTATAAGCTAATGAGTTTATTGAAGTTTTATTATTATATTCATAGATGGGGCTTACAAATATATTAAACGAGTAATCTTTGCAGAAAATATTTTCAAATGTATCTGTATTTGCGTAAAACTAACGCCCCGGATTAACCTTTTAACTGCCAGCGAATTTAGAGACATTAGAAATTGCGTAAAAGATTTATTATTTCTTATTCAGGATTATCACAACACATAATGAGTATTTTATTTTATTTTTGTTAATTACACCCCATTAAAATTGATCATCTCAATTTACTAATAATACAAATAAGAACAGTTGTTTATAAGACATTTTGACCAATACATCCCAAAAAAGACTCAGTTACTATAATTATAGTAATTTTTAGATACTGAAAACTATTGACTAAATTACAACTTTTAGCGCTAGTTTAAATTTAATATTATATATATATTAATACATTTAATTTTATGCTTCATTTTGGCATTAATGTCTTTATATTACTGCAAATAATTTGTCGGAAATTAGTTTGTTTTTGCTCTTTTCGAATATAATTCCATATAATCAAATTCGTTTATTGTGCTAATAACAATATAACGGATATAGCGAGCAAATTTGTGCAACGATTATAAATAGCAATTTTAGCAATTTTTATAAATAATTCGTAAACAACGATAACTAAATTGTCATTCATCATTTTCAATCTAAAACTACCCAATCAATCGTCTTTAATTTGCTTTAGTAAGTTGCACGTGAACGAGACGATATCCTCATTTGCTGTAGAAGCTTCACTTAGGACTTAAGGAACGTTTATTTTTTGTTTTTTTTTTGTTCTTCGTGTATCGGAAAGAACCAATGTTTATGAATACGTTCAGTAAATTTCAAGTTGATATATTTGAATTTCGCAAAGTTATAGGCCAACGAGGAGAGGAGAAACTTTAAACGCGTTTTTCTCGAAACTACTTTTTTCAAGCTCATGGAAGTGCTTTTTCACTCGCCTTAGATGAGAATTCTTTATGAAATTTGGCAGATACGTGTATAATATATGTCTTCATCGTATAAACTACAATTATCTAAAAATATTCAAAAGTGTTTATTTAATAAACAAAAATCTACAAAATAAGTTAGTAAAAACATACATTTTTCTTCAATCACTCACTATTTTTTTATTTTTTAATATTTCTTCCTTATTATAGTCTATACTATATAAAATATAATACAAAATAAAAATATGCTTAATTTTTTTGCTGCAAATTACTTGTTCAGGACTTAGAACTTCCATGGTGAAGAAAATCTCGTCCATCGGCACATGGCTCCCCTCAATCCCACTACTATAGTTTGTCAAACTTAAAAAAAATATTTTTATGTTCAATAAAGATCGCCCAGTCAACACATTAAATATCAATATTCTATATTTAATAATTTTCGCATAAAAAAATGTTAAAAAATCGATCTATTTTAGGTTCAACAAGGTAGAAACGTCCCTTAACTTCTTGCGAAAATACCCTTTTTCAGTAAAATCAACAAGATTATCTCGTGTAGATTTTCACTGTCTTGCAAGGAAAACTGTTCAGTTTTTACAAATCTCTCATATTCCTTATCAAGATAGTCGATACCATCGACACCCTTCGATATGTTAATCCAGGTAGCCCACTAGGTCAGCGTTCTAAATAAAACTCGTAGGTCATGTTATCTTCGATATAGAGCGAATGAAGAGGTGGATGATGGATGTTTCCCCTTCATATGAATTAATATTGAAGAGGCCCTAATTCTAAGTCCTTCCCTAGTCTATATTAAAACATCATGTATATTTGTCAACGTGTCGATGTCGCCAGCATCGAATCAGCTATACTTTAACGACGGAATACAACGAAGTTCTTGAACTTGCTCACGCTCTGATAACGGATACCTAAAAGATAGATATTTTAATGGACTTTGCAAAGAAGAAAAACCTTCATACTATTAGCACACTGGACACTCGGGACAAGATTAGCTGTAATCATGGTCTTGGACAGCGGAAGTAATGCGAGAAAGTTGCTCCCGACGGATCACTGCACAACATCAACAATTGGCTTGCGAAACGATCACCAACGATAATTTTATACATCACTTTTACAAAAATTACCATAAAAACACTTTTATAACACCAATAGAACAAACGCTATACGTGATATCGGGCAAACAATTGTCAGAGCGGAGATATTCACGCTAAAAAAATAACGTATAATAGCTTAACCTCTTAGATATGGACGACACATACATTAATATTCTCGGTGTGATAAAATGTTCTCATTATTAAACATGTTTTTATTTATTTGATAAGCATAAGAGTGACATTAGTATAGTATTTGTGTGATAATGTGACGGTTGTCTCGCGTAAACGCTGTGGCAAGTTAATTTTTTCTTAGAAATTTTCTATACCTTTGCGAAGAATTCATGCAGTTAACCTTTTCTTTACTATGGTGTATTTACTACACGGAGTCGAGTTGTAGTAATGAGAATTTTTACATTATTACTACATTGAATCTCGATGTACTATCTATATCGATATATTAGGAGGACCCATAAGTATTCAATTATTTTGAGAGCGTTTCGTTACAAGTCAACTAGAGAGACAGTGCATTTGATTGTATCTTATTGAGTAGACTCTAAACCTCATTTATTCACCAACAGATAAAAGTAAACTCGTTATCTACACCATATCAGACACACAGCTGTCAGAAGAACATATTCATCATCTTATGCTCTTCCACTTTAAAATGGGTTGTAATGCAACACAGACACCTAAGAAAATTTGTGGTGTTTACGGCAAAATTCTTAAAGTCAACAAGTGTAAACGATGGAAGATTCTCAAGTGGCAATTTTAGCCTAGATGATGACCACCGAAGTGGGAGACCTACTGAATTCGATACCGAGCTGCTGAAATCGCTAGTGAATTCAGATCCAAAATTAAGTGTAACAGAAATAACGTCAAGACTCGGGGCTATTTGGTAAGCAATGCAAAGACATTTGCACGCGATTGGCAAAATTTACAGAGAGGGCGTTTGGATTCCTCACCAATTGTCCGACACAAACTAGACACCTTATCGAGCAATTTCTAAACCAGATTATAACTTGTAATGAAAAATGGATATTATACGACAATGTTAAAAGAACTAAGTAGTGGCTTTCAACTAATCAACCGGCTGTACCAACTCCTAAACCTTCTTTGGCTATAAAAAAAGATCTTCTTGAGCATATGGTGGGATTGTGGTGGGATAATACACTTTGAGTTTCTAAAACTAGGAGAAACTATCAATGCACAAATTTATTGCTCACAACTAGACAGAATAAATTCAAAGGCGTGATATTGCATCATGATAATGCCAGACCCCCATGCAGTTAAAGTAACCCAGGAAAAAATTAGGGAACTCCATTGGGATTAAATAACTGTTTTTCGTCAGTCATCCTCTTTTTATAAAATAGATTGAAACTTTGCCTAAAAGATGGCAAAGAGTTATAAATAAGAATGGAAATTGTATAATTGATTGAATAATTAAAATAAAATCGTAACAATTTTTTTTTTCGTTTTAATTCGAGATAATTGATTACTTATGGGTCCTTCTAATATATATCTATAATGATATATATATATTATCGAATATCGATATAAAATATAATAAATACGGGGTTTTAGATTGTCATATGGTGTACTAAATACGTAGCATCGTAAGGAAAAGGTCATTTAAAACAGAGATATTATTTTAGTAAATGCTTCATCGCTTGAACTTATAAAATTATTCTGAAACAGAATTATTTTGCAATGCGAATAGAAATGCATTATTGCGTACACGACGATTTATCGACGTTGGCACTTTTCGCAAGCAAATACAATGACAATATGTTAGCACTCGACACTGAGTGGGTTAATAAACGCAGCGGGTTAAAATAGTTTTTGCATAATGAGGCATGTTTTGTTTTTAATACGAATGTAACTTAAATTAACGCATTTCAATAAGATTAATCTCAAATTATTCGATTTCAAAACTTAAATCCAAATCTATTTCAATTCAAACACACGCATGCGCTGCGCCGTCTCTACTTTGTGTGTATATGTAGCGTAAAATAACCACTACACCAGTAGCGCGCCTATTTTATTAAATATTACACAAACATTTAACTAACAGTATCCGTGAACAAATGTTAAGATATCAAATAAAATCAATTTTTCCTTGCAGCTAATAAATTTCACTTATACAACGCGATACTGAAAATTTGCATAACATTCCAATATCCACAACTCATAATATTTTTGATGTATTGCAATACATTTTTTATATATTTTGAGCAAAAAAAGGTTTTCCACTACTGTCGGCTCTCTTAAGCGATACAAGTGTTTCTCAATTGATCATATACATAATTATAGCTTAATCATTCTAATCGATTCTGCGATAGCGAGTGTGGAAAACCAGGGAAATGTATTTTGTATAACACTTTCTTCGTTTTATCACAAAATGCAAATATGCTAAATATGTGCGTGGCTTCACATTAGCGTCGTATTGATTATATGTTGCGTCTTTAAATGACTTTGGCATATTACATACTATAGCGTTTGCGATGTTTTTTTGCTCGTTTTTGATCGAAATATATGTAAATGTATGTGATGGCAGCGAATTTCGATGTGTATCCATGATGTTTTAGGGCCTCAAATATTCAAAGATTCCGAGCTTGCTTTAAACTGATTCCGCGGTATTTCTTCAATGTTCTGTTTGCCTGATTAGTGTTGGAGAACTGAAAAAGTCAGAGTCAAGTTTCCAGCTATCCGATATCTTTAAATAGTCTGTAATTCAATATTCTTAGCTACATCGAAGCTAATTCGATGGACCTGAACTGGAGCGAATGAATAATGACCTAGTGGTCATGTAAACGGGCTTCGTGCAGCCCCTATAAATCATTGACACAAAGACTTCAGTTTTTTTAAATTGAGACGGAAATATTTCAACGTTAAGATTGCAATTGTAATAATGCAGATGTAGCGAGCAGTTTGCTATTGGCAGGGCTTGTCAATGTTGATGCGATTCAATCGAAATACTATATTTATCCCCATTTAATACAGCACTCAATAAGTTCGTAGGATTATTTTCACTTTCTTCATTCTTAATTTTGGGTCGTTTTTTCGCAAATCCTTTCATAAAATGCATCAATAACGTATTATGGTTTTTGCTATTAATAATATTTTGTTGCTCAAGGTAATCGATGAATAAAATACCTAAATACGTAGGGCAAAACTAGGAGTCTCAATCGAATATTCGAATATATTTGCCCTTTTTTCAATATTGGAAAATTCGAATATTTATAAAATGAATCGGATATTATTCGTACGATCCACGCAAGACACTTTGTGCGTTTCTGTTCCTCATTTACAATTTTCTAAATTGCAAAACACTTTTTCCGTCTCCTTCTCTCTCCGAGTTCAACGTGTAAAAATGCTCTTTCTGAATCACTGGAATTCGATCGCAAATATGCGACTGAACTCTTCATACTAATAACTTAGAAACCAAAGCCCTCAAAAAATTTCACTTGATTTCACGCTTTTGTTTGCGAGAAAACGCGCAACAGATAATGCTACTTCTCGTCTTCTTTCTTCAGTGATGGGATCAAGAAACTTCCTATCTGTATTTTTATTGAAGGAAAATATGTAGAAAAATAAGATACTCCATTTTTATATATCACTTGTCGATACCCAGCGCGTTGCCGCCACAGAAGTAATAATTCTAAAAATATCGTTTGTTGATTTTATTGTAAATATGAACAAACATTGATTTTTATATATTAAACTATGCCTATGTTATTCGCGAAATTTATAGCAATAAGTGGACGAAGTTTTATCTGAATCCGATGAACGGCACGGCAGCGCATTTCGAACGAACAAAACCTAATTTTACTAATTTCATATTCATTATTCGAATAATTGATTTTACGAATATTTGGGACCCCTAGTCAAAACTTTATCAGCTGACATTTGCGTTTTTGGTTGCTTTGAACGGCTTTGCCGGTTGCTGTCCACTCTTTTGACAGCTGATTTGATTCTAAAGTATAGTAATGGATCCATGTTTCATCTATTGTCACATATACTACATGAAAACATCCTTTTTATTGCGTTGAAACGACCCAAATGTTCTGAATTAGCGACGTGCTATTGTTTTCGATCGACTGTGAGCAAACGCGGTACACATTTTGCACAAAGCTTCCTCAACCACAAAAATCAATCAGAACAAGATCAGCCAAAACTATATTGGAAATATTTTTGACATCCTACGAACTTATTGAGTGATGTCCTCCACACATTATTGGGCGTAAAATAAAACACCACCATTTTATAGGTATTGCAAATATTTTTAAATTACATGCATTAATATGTATTAATTGTTTCAATGCCAATTGAGTGAATAAAATTGCATAATAAACATCTTTGAAGTGGAATTTGTATAAGCGCCGTAGGGTAAATTGGACTGAACAAGGCGAAAAATGAAACTCCAAGCGGCAGTTAATCTGCAAGAGATAGAATCATTTCTATTCTCTTCGTCGCACGCACACACACACATAAACATACTATGCGCATGCGTAGCGCTGCCTCTACTGTGTCTATATACGTTGCATAAAAACATTTTTATATATTACACAGATTAATAAAGTTTCGAAAAAACAATCTGTTGCGACTTGCCAATTTGAACAAGCTGTGATATATATACATATATATATGAAGAATGATGAAAGAATGATAATATATGTTTTAATTGGTTATTACAATGGTGAATACGAAAATAATGGGGGTCCTCTTCAACCTCATGCGAATCGATAATGTTTGTCTTTAAAAAAAAATTTTTTGCACACATGCTTGCATATAACATTGAGTTCTAATTTTTTTAGCCATAGTAAAAATGTCCAAGACAGAAATTAAGAAGACTCATTTGCGATCTTGTTTACTGTTTTTATTCGATAAAAGAGAAAGAATTTATTCATTAAATTCTCTGATAGAATCTGATCCTCGAAAAACAATAAAGGAATTATCGCTAGACATCGGCTGTCCCTGGTCGACAGTAAAATACCATTTGAAATGACTCGAGAAAAAACATAGACAGGGAATTTGGATACCGCACGAGCTGTCATCAACGGTCTTGGAACTACGAATAATCATTTGTTCATCGTTATTGTCCAGGTATGAAACCGATCCCTTTTTAAAAAGGATCGTTACTGGGGATGAGAAGTAGGTCCTCTACAACAGTCCGAGAAGGAAAAACAGAAGCTTTCTTGAAATCAAGTACCTGTAACTACCCCTCGACCGTCATTATCCTTGAAAAAGGTCCTCCTTTGTGTTTGGTGGGATTTTTTGGCTTAATTCACTACGAATTATTAAAACCTGGCCAAACTGTCATAGGAGAGCTATACTGTGCACAATTAGTTAGGTTAAAAGCGGAAATGCTCAAAAAGCGATCAATGCTAGTTAACAACCAAAGAAGAATATCACGGCATGATAATGCAAGACCACATGCAGAAAGGATTACGCAGAACAAAATAAGGGAGCTGGATTTGGAAGTGCTGCAACATCCATCATATTCTCCTGACATTGCACCTTCAGACTATCATCTTTTCAAGGTATAAGAACATTTACTTCGCGATTAAAATTCACTTCTGTGGAACGAGTGAAAAATCATTTGGATTCTTACTTAGTGGAAAACCGGCCGAATTTTACAAAAGAGGCATTAAAAAACTACCTAATCTATGGAGGGCAATTATAAATAACAATGAAAATTATTTAATTGAGTATTATTGTACAACTTTTATTAAAATACATTTCTTATTAGACATTTCTTTCCGCTTTAGCTAATATATCGAGAAATTTCGGTTTATGCAGTCTTTTCAAACACAAAAATTCTCATGTCCCGCTGTTAACGTGTTAATAATGTATTTAGAAAACATTTTTGCAAATTAAAAGTATTTTAGCAACCGGCCCGCTTCAAATGTAAGACAAATGTATCAGAAAATTTCAAGCTTTTGGATTAAAATGTTTTTAAAGTGTGTTGAAGATTAATATAACTATTTTATCACAAACGCAGATTATAAACTTCTGCGTTATACTGCAAAATCTGGTTATATAAGCAATATAATATGACGATGCTAAGAATGTCAACCTCAGATTCTCCTGCTATTTCAGAAAAGCTCTGAAATGACAACTCAATTACATCAATTGTGGTTAATAAATTTATGGATTTTCTTTGATTCAGTTATATATTTTTAGTACAAGAACGTTCTTAAAATAACAATCGTTCCGTAGCACATCTTCGAGTCCATGATTCGTTGCTTCAATCGCAAATTGCATTCAATGCTATAACGAAAGCGATAATTGTTTCATAATAAGTAGCATAAGCAAACGGCTCCAAACCGGATTTATTACATGCATTTGTACATTTCCGGCTTTCAAGATGTTATTCCGGATGAATGTCATTTTTGTAATCGTCTTAAAATTGATCGTTTTGTAAAAAGCTTACTCACAGTTTGTATAACGATATTGATTGTTAAAAAAAACGAGATTCATTCCGAGCAGACGAGCTGGCATTTCTTGGACAGCGTTTGTGATTTATCCGAAATTCCGAATGAAATGATGATTAATAGTTTTGGGTGGATGATTTATGAAGATGCTGTCTATTGTTTTTCAGCCTTAACACTCGTTGGAGGTATCGTCACCAGATATTTAAATGCTAGTTCCTAAAATAATCCTCTTTGCTGAGACACGTACTAAAATGTGCAAAATTCTCGATTTCCCGACAAATTTATATTTATTTCCGTCGCTGCAAATGAATGATTATATACTGTAATACTTTGATGTGGTTCATAATTATATTACGGAAGAATACAAAAATTCTGAAGCCCGTATCTATTATATTTCGTATCGATATTCCCATGATCAGATTCGAGGTGTAGTAAATACATCACCGGTAGGGAAAGGTTAATATAACAATTTGAAAAACATATATGCACTGTAATAGATTGGACAGTTACTGCCCAATCTATTACAGTGCATATATGTATTAATATGTTCAGTAAATTTCAAGTCGATTTAAATGAATTTTGCAAAGTTATAGGCCTACAAGGAGAGGAGAAACTTTAAATGAGTTTTTCTCGAAAGTACTTTTTTAAAGCTCATGGAAGTGCTCTCATGCGTTCTAAATAAGCATTCTTTATGAAAATTGGCAGACACGTGTGTAATAAGTGTCTTCATCGTATAAATTACAATTATCTAAAAATATTTAAAAGTGTTTATTTAATGAACAAAAAAGTACAAAAAAAAAAGTTGGTAAAACACAATAAATTTTCTTCAATCGCTCACTACTTTTTTTATTTTTTAATATTTTTTTTCTAATTATAGTCTATACTATACATTTTATATTTGTTTGCTGCAAATCATCTGTCCAGGACTAAGGACTTCCATGGTGAAGAATCTCATCGCTCGTCTATACTTTTTCCAGCTTTAAAAAATATTTTTATGTTCAATAAATATCTCCTAGTCAATACACTAAATATCAATATTTTATATTTAATAATTTTCGCATTAAAAAATGTTAAAAAATCGATATATTTTAGGCCTAACAAGATAGAAACGCTACAATAATCAACAAGATGAACAAAGAGTAAGATAACAATATTATTAGATGAAAACAACCAATAAAACCGATATTTTCGAATCGGTTCACAGCCAAATTTTTATATTATGCCAACATAATTTATACTAATTTATGAAAATTATTTTTAACTAGTATTTTTCTTATTGAGAAAAATTATTGCATATCCATCGATTTGAATTTGAATCATTGTATTTGAAATATATTGGTGTATTTATATTATGATTGATAAAAGTGCAATCATATCTGAGCCAACTAATTATATTAAAGTAATCAGAGCAATAAGATTGATATTGAATATATATTACATTGACGTTTCTTGTATTCTCGTACGAATGTGGCTATTATGACCCATAAGAAAATAAGCAACGACGATGTAAAAATGTTGCAAGTATTTAAGTGTGGTGGCTTTGCATGTTAGTTTCATTCGTTGGCTGCAGCTGTTTGCGATTAGATTTGCCACAAGAAAATACCTCGAAGGTACTAAATTGTGGTTGTGGAAAATAACATCAATGGAACCTGCCCTGTGGACTTTCGCTCTGAAGATGTTACCTGATAGCGTTAAAGTGAGCTTCAATAATTTATTTTAAACCCTTAAAATCAAACGATAGTCGTCTGAATTTAATCCTATTCCTTTAAATTTGTTTATGTCAATTTTAACCCCCAATCTGTATAAATCGAAGACTTTCATTCAATTCAATAGAAACGTGCTAATATTCATTGATCGTAGTTAAAGCTTAAAATGAATTGGTTTATATACGATGATAAGAAATCTTATAAAGATATTATTATGTATACATTTTATTAATATTTATAAACTTACACTGTACAATGCAATCGAAATTGTTAAACAAAATTGGGCTGAAATTGCAATAATCGATTGCATATTAATCCAATGAATATTTCTAAAGTACTAAAACTCAATTTGGATTGTATTTTTAAGAGTGCGTAGAAGAACCATGCTAATATATTCAATAAATATTAATGATACAAATGATTTATAAATTATTTTTAATAACAACCAGCTTTATTTATTGTATTATTAATACTTTTTCGTCAGTGAAAATTCATTTTTTACAATAAAAAATACATTTACAAAAGCAAATCCATTCGAATTATATGATTCGTGGCACTACCTATAAATTATAGCAATTTTATTTGCATCTGAATATTGAATATGCATTCGAAAGTAAATTGATGGCAAGAAATTCAAATATGGACGTATAATAAAGGGATCCTCTAAAAATAAGGGCTATTTCAAGCAAGTATATAAAATTGATATTTGTTTATAAAAATGTTTATGTACAAATTTTTAAACTGCCATCCTGTCTCAAAAACGGCTATATTATGCAAGTTTTAATGATATTTTAGTTAAATATAACATCGGTGACATCAATGCACAACATTTTGTGCGCAGTATTTAAAGGGTTAAAAGGTTATCGATCAAATTCCTCAATTTATTACTAACGACATCGAAGAATTGATGTTAAAATTTATTTGCATTATCCAAGATTCGAACCAAAACCGAATTTGAAATATTCAGATCGACGCCCGATGATCTACAGCATTTAATGTATTGGAAATCGACGCAAAAAATACTTTGATAAATGATCTTAATTTGTTTAGATCCACAGCATGATACTAATTTTTCGCTGTATTTGACATATTATATTGAGAAAATGTAAAATAACCAGTTTAACGGACGTCCTTTTCAATGCGTTTGGCAGTCGAAATCGATCAATTTAAAGAATTTATTGCTATGTAATAAAGTGAAAATATTTCTCAATTGAGTGTCCATTAATTTGGATTCGAAATAAATTTCAACTCCGTTGAGGTATTTGGATTATTTAGATAGCAACATTTTGTTCGTATAAATGTGGCAATGACTCTTCAACCAATGATATATTAAACTATTGATCTTAATGGATGATCGAATACCCAAACGATCTTGAATAAATTACTACCAACGAATATTATTAATCATATTTTATCAAAGATTATTTATTATTGCGCATTTTATGTATGATTTGCCTTATTTTTACAGCTTTTGCGACTGATGGTATATTTACTTGTCGTCGTTGAAGTGCTGAGCTATCCCCAAAGCTATGAACAGTAAGTTTAATCAGCAATATTATTCATTTAACCGCCTGCGACTCACCGGTGAGTCGCTATATCTAAAAATTAAATGTAAAAAGGTGAATCCAAAAAGGTCTTCAAAAAGGTAAATTCAACACAAATCATCAGGGCTGCCTATTCAATGATCTTTACTACGTAATTGAATCCATTTTAGTATATATTAATCGGGATGCCTTGTAAAAAATTGTTCTTATTTTTACACAATAATTTTTAATGACGTGAATATAAAATTAAATATATTAATTTTGTGTTGTGACAACCCTGAACAAAAATTGCTCAATATGCGTGAATACGCCTTAATGCAATAAAATATATGTCGTACAATTTATCTCGCGGTTAAAAGGCTAATTATTGCTGCATTTTATAATTGTGGTCTAAATTTGTTCATCGACATCATTGATGATGGTCTAAATCCTGATTTTCAGCAATCATGTAAGGATACATGTGCCTGTTTATAAGCATACTAGATTGCATACGAGGACTGTCGTCAAAAAAGTTCCTGTGCCTGTACCAGTCCCAGTACCAATACACCACAAGGAAGAGCATCACACTTTCCATTGGTAAAAATATATTTTATATTCATGTATGATAATTTGATAATTATACGAAGGGACTCACCGATGAGTCGCTATGTTTTTTTCGTAGAAAACAAATATATCAAGTTGTGGCAGCATAAATTGAAGATTTAATAGTATTCTGGAATATAATTATGACAGTCTGGCGACTGAGTGCCGTTGGGTTTGGTAGGAGATGGTGTTTAAATCTAGTGAAAATTCAGCATAATTTATTCCATCATTTTAAATTGATATCATTTTTTGGTTAGCTTTAGCCAATTTCAACCAATTTGGTACTATCTTAACAAGCTGATAATAGTCTGGCAATCCCCTTCCCTCCCAAACACAATGATTAAATTATTCACATGCGTTAGATGATCTTCAATTTTTGCTGCCAGCTTTCAGTCTAAAATATGTTTAATGCTTAAAAATGATTATGCTGAGGTAACACATGTTGGTTTTTCCATTTTATTTTTGAATAAATTCAACAAAGATCATCAGGGTTGCCCCTTGAATGATCAATTCTACGTAATTGAATCTACTTTGGGATGAATTCAGGTCAGAATGCTTTATAAAAAAATGTTCTTATTAATACTATAACTAAATTGAAACAATCCATTTTGATTGCGTGTATATATTATTAGCAAAAAATAAAATTATTCATTATGTCATGACAATCCTGTTAATGATCCCACAGGATTAATTTTGGCATACATGCTTTTCGCTAGCAGTTAAAAGGTTAAAAATTCATCAAAAGGGCAATTTATTGAATCAGTTCGAATGTATTTGAATTATAGAATATTGAATATATTGGCAAATTAATGCGAATTGTGAATAAAAGCGATATTTATCTTGCATTAGATCGTTACATAATCTACAATTTGTACAATAGGTATGCTGAAAATATAATAAATAGGATTGCATTGATTGTGTTTGTGATGTATGTTATGTATTTTTCGAAAACAGTTTATTTGGCATGTTATGATGCCTCTGTTTTGACATATTCGCCAACGATTTGACAGCAAATCCTACGAATGATTGATGAAGGCATCGTCTTTAACTTTCACTGTGTCTTGATACACAATATCAAAGCGGACAAAAGCTTTCTCATGGGCTTTTTATCGCGTCGTTGTCAACCGAATAAACATAAATTTGATACATGGACGTCGTAAATTCGACCGATCGTTTTTTAAAGTGCGTGGGACGCCTGTTTGTAAATGAGAATACGATTTTTTAGAATTACAAAAGATCTATCTCGGTCCATTTATTCTCTCTTGTGTCACTATTATGGCATTTGTTCACTTTCGATGAGGTTTGCTTCTTGGGTTCGGCCGGTTTTACCGGTTCCAAGGAAAGTTCTCTTTGTGTCATAATCCATAAAAGGCACAGACTTCTGCATTGCAAATTCCTGATAAGGTTGAGGAATTAATGAGGCACCGGATAAGTCTGGACTAGATATTATAAAACATAAAGCTGCTCATCCAGTGAGCCACAGGAAAACGACACATGCTGCATTGTCATTGATTTTTTAAATGCCATTTGAAGTGAAACTGCATCATTCTGTTTTGCAACAAATTTATCTGAATTTTGCAAAATTTGCAATCTGCGTATTTGATCCATGATCTGTTTAATTGACAAGTGAAGAGCAAAGGGTTATCCGAGCCTTATCAAAGCATGAACATCGTTTATTTACTTCATAATATCGATTTTTTCAAAGAATAAATGCAAAGAGGAGAAACGTGATCAAATGGGACGTCATTGATTTTTTATAGAACCATTTTACAAAAGACGTTTTCATAGATCACAATCTAATTTAAAATCATTTTCTTTGTACAAGTAACGATAATGTTATATTTTTTCAGGCCTGAAAAATCATACGAGTCCATTTTCGACTAAATCACCTCATCAACATTGAAGACATAGAAAATCATCTCATTACAGAATCACATCACTGACAATAGAAAATTTAAATCGCTCCATTATCAAATATTTTCTAATGCATCGATGTGTAGCTTTTATTAAAACCTGCAGTGCGATTTGCATATCTTGGCGAATTATTGTTTATAATTGACATTTTTATAATAAAAAAAATAATTTAAACACATTTTATTTATATTTATTGACAAATGCGAATTTATGATAAATAAATTGATCAATTCATTTTTGAACAGTTTTGATATGCTGCGTTGAATTAAATTTGCAAATTATATTTTAGCTTGGAAATAATTGATATATTTCATCCCCTTCCCTCAAACGATTTCATATACGAATTTAAATATAAATTAATAAGTTTGGCGAATAAATTTAATTTAAAAAAGTTCATAAACTATTCTTACCATTGCTATGGCAGTGTAATAATTCCTTTCTGCCAAAAATTCGTTTTTCTACTAGGCTGTGCTTTATGAACCTGAAAAGGTGGAAATGCAGCGGGGAAGTCCTTTGAATAAGTTTAATTCTCATATTTTACATCTAAACATTTAAGTATAATTAACTTAAAATGGCTATCGTCGGATAAGCTATTAAAATCAATCAACAAAGATAGGACGACTTTCGTTCGTGTTGTCTTGAGAGCAGGCGTTTGTTTTGATAATTAAGATACTCGTCATGGGTTTCCGTCATTTTCGATGGGTTTTAAACGATCCCAGCCTTTGTGATAACGTTTTCGTTCATCCCTCAAGCTTCTGTTCGCCGATATAAATTTCTGAAGACAATGCTGGCATCTGCGAACTGTTGTCACTTCGCCATGAACATCTTTGAGTGTTTTATTGGCTTTCGTGGCATTTCAAAACGGACTCTATCTGAGCTCAAACATAAGTTGTCTAAGCACGCGAATACTCTTTTGTCCTCCTAATATTTAGCACCGTTTAGGTCAAACATACAAATTTAAATATTACACATTTGCAACAAAAACAAATGGAGTGTCTTATTTTTCTACATAGTTCATTAGAAATACATTCATTCCATCGCATAGAAAGGTTCTTGCTTCTTGATCACGTCACTGAAGAAAGAAGGCGAGAATTAGCATCCGCTGTTGTGCAACCCGTTTTCTCGCAAACAAGGGGTTACATTTTTAAAAATAGATGTGCTTTGAACGTTTTTACTTTTAAACTTGGCTTAGTTTCGTTTATATTAATGTCGAAAAAGCCCTCTCCCGGTCGTTAAAGTGTTAACGTGATTAGCGTTGCATTTCTTCTTTCTCCCATTCGCGCTTTGATACACAGTAATACAGTTTTACTTGAATATTTCTTTTTGCATCACTTTGTTGCAATTCGATTGGCAGAAGAACATTGAAGAGTTTTCTTAAAAGCATATATCAATTATTTAAGTAAAATATCTTCAAAATTAAACTTTTATTTGGTGTCAATAATTTGCAAATTTTCTTTTTGATTTTTTTTTTTTTCATGGAGCGATTAAATATGAATCTTTTTAATTAGAAGAATAATTCAATTGTGTTTGTAAATCTGATTTTTTTTATAATAACGAAACGTACAGTATTAAAACTTATCAAATATATTATATGAAATTGTTTGGTTTTAATAAATATCCTTCTTTGTTTTTCATTCATTCTTCAATATCAACACTGACACAGACAAACATTTTTCATATTTATCACAAGCATTATGACTTTTTATTATATAGTGTACCCTCGATTATCCGATTTGAGGATTATCCGTGCCTGAAAAAAAAAGATTTTTTAATTTTTTTTTAACTCGTCGAGATATCTGCGTTCGCATGCGGGTCCGTTTTGCTCTCGGACCGTTGTGTAGCCGAGCGGTCGGATGGAGGTAGGTATCGAATAGAAAGACTTTCGTCTTCGATAACTTTTTTATTAATCACGAGGGAGACCATGCGATCTGACCACGGGAAGCACGTCTTCTCGCAGCCAAGGCTATCCGACGACCTTTACGACCATTTCAATTTGATCAATTTCTGGGGAAAAAAATTACGTTATTTGATGTTATACAAAGAATGACACAATATTGGCCAAAAGTAAAGCTAGAAACACTTCCTGGCATGGAATGAAATATGTGGATTATTGAAAAATTTAAAATCTTTTGAAAACGTGGAAGCTCGATTATGATTTAACTTGTTGGTTGCCTATTCCTTAAATAAAAGAGAAATTCATTTCGATTTTTAAACAGTGACGTTAAGAACCATTTTTTTAACATCAAAAAAATCGAAAACCAAATATTTTCCCTTGGTTTAGGATATATTCGAAATATTTCGTCAGGGTTGGCACAAGCAGAAATTGTCGAAAATATCAAATATATTCAAAAATATAAATGATTAACTTTTAATAGATAAAAAGTAAGCAATCATTCAAATTTGACCTTCTAAACTAGACGACAGCCTTTTATGCCAATTTGTCTATTCTAAGCTAAATAATATCACATTGTATACACATTGATGACGATAAATAAACTAGACAAATGTAGTTGTCCCTTGGGCTGAAAATTATCATAAACAGGGCCAATGAAAATAAATCTTAAGAATTTTACGATCCGATTTAGTTCCGACTTCATTGTTATATCGATGATCGAATTTTAGCGTCAAAAGGACGAAAGTCTATTTTTTCTGTGGTTAAATCGATGTTTTAGCAATAGTTTCGATAACGATTGATATTGAATCGCAGTCGAAAGGTCGACTGATTAATAAACGACTTTGATTTGACATTATTCAAGTTCGCAATGATTTAATGACGCACTTGTGTGCACCCTTCAGGCCAAAGGGCAAACAATAAGCAATGAAATTATTCCATCAATTTCGTGATTGTTCGCATTTTCTACGTAGTTAGATTTATCTCCTCGTCTTTTATGGCGCAATATAAACAGATAACCGATAAGCTAATTTTTTGCATCGATTTAATTTCGATTCAAGTACAAATACATTCGATATTGTTTATAAGAAAAATCTGAAACGTAAACTATTTATCAGAACTAATAAACATACACTGGTTTCATTGAAGGCTTATAGCCTATGGCTCTCAACAATGCATCCATGAATTGTGAATTTACAATAGTCATTATTATTAGATAGAGCTTTATTTTAATATATTCATCTTATTGTACCAAAAAATAAGCTTATTTATTTATGAAAAAAAAATTAAACCACAACATAAAGTCTTTATAAAAATATGAAACAATGTGGGCCTTCTATATTAGAATATAAATCTCTATATTACAACAATTCTTACTTAACTTAGATAAATATTTTGGATTAAATGAAGGACTTAAATAATAAAAAATTGATGTGAGACTTTCACGCAAAGTTGTGTTTGTGTAATATATAATAAAACAGGTGCGTTACTAGTCTACTGGTTGTTTTATGCTACGTATAGACACACACATACATAGTAGAAAAGGTACGCTCAGACCAACAAACGTAGTACAAAACGCTCAGACCTGTGCAACATTTCGCACTTGTTCTTCAATTTTTTGCACAAGTTCATCAGATTTGACTAGGAAATCCAATCCCGGAATCCCGGACAGTTTTAAGTGCTCATGAATCCCGGGATTAGTAAACGTAATTCTGAAAAAATCGGGATTGAAATTTGTATCTAATAGAAATCGTACACCTCATCAACACGATGAAGGCTACTAAATTCCGCCGAAATCTGAACGCTTGGAAACAGTGACGTAACTACTAATTGGCGAGCTTAAGCGACGCCCAGGGACAGTAACTATCTAATCTATGTATATATATATATACAGCACATATATGTTTTTCAAATTGTTATAATAACCTTTCCCTACCGGTGATGTATTTACTACACCTCGACTCTATTAATGGGAATATCGATATGAAATATTATAGATACGGGGAACATAATTTTTGTATTTCTCCGTAATATAATTACGAATCACATCAAAGTATTATAGCGTATAATTATTCATCTGCAGTGACGGAAATAAATATAATAATTTGTCAGGAAATCGAGAATTTTGCAAGTTTTAGTCCGTATCTCAACAGAGAGGATTTTTTTAGGAACTTACATTTAAATATGTGATGATGATACCTCCAACGAGTGTGGAGACTGAGCGTGCATTTTCAGCAGCAGGTTGCTTGGCTTCCAAAATCAGACCCAGACTAAATGACGAAACACTCCAGTGACATGTTATCGACTCTTCCATGAACTTTCGTTATCATAAACTTCCATGAGCTTCCGGTGGTTATCCGCAGCGATATTGTTCAAAAAAGTCAAAAAACGGATGACCGCGCGGATCTCGCATGGATGATTGGCGGCAGAAGCGCGCGACGACCTTGTAGTCGGAAGAATTTACTGTGACTGAACAAAATGGCCGACAAACTCCCGGTACCCAACAAACTGATCATTATTGCGCCATCTTCGTAATTGATAACTTTAACAATCTTAATCCTTGTTTCGATTGATCAGAAAAGTTTGTCAGAAGTTAAAAACGAATGCTTTTAAAATCCAATCACTTAATAATTTACACATTATTGCTGTGTAAAAAGGAATAAAATAAAATAACATTTGAAAAACACATTTGGTCAACTAATTGATATATTTTATCATTATTTGCTCAATTATCTGTGATATGTAATGTATTGCCTTTGAACATCGGTTCATTATCAATACATCCTTATTAAGAAGTGCACGTTTTAGTTCATTTCCTTATTTTATCTCATTTAAATTATGGTGAATTTTACATAATGTACAACCATCTGACACCAAGCATTCGATGTGGAGTTAATCAAGATCTCCATCCACCTAGTTATTCTACTTGCCAAGATATTAACGGAGCTCTTTCTGTTCCAAGCTCCTTAACAATAAAATATGACAATCCGTCAACATCAGCAATCAATGCAGTCATTTCGGAACCGGGAGCACAAAATAGTGTGTCTTCTAAAAATGAAAGCTATCAAAATTTGGACAATCCGATTCCTTCAACATCCGGAATGGCAAATCCTTCATCATCTCAGCGACCAACAACATCATGCACGCCGAAATTCATAGCTATCGATGATCACAAAGTAAGTTCTTCGTACGTAAAGAGCGCAGAAGATATTTTGAATTGTCAACATGAGTATGCAAAAAATGAATATTCATATACTATGATCAATGGCGAAACTTGTCCTAAGTGTACATTTTGTCATAGGGTATTCACTAAGAATCAAATAACACCGCTCAATCTTTCGCGACATATTAGATATCATAAAAAGCGACTCGCCAAAGGAAATAATGCATCAAAAACTAATGCAAACTCTTCAAATGATGGAGTAATTCCAAAAAAATATTGGGATGCATCTCTCGAAATTTCTTATTTGATGGCGCTTAACAAAATGCCAGACAACATAGCCCAAATGATTCTTCTTCCAGCCGCCACAAAAATTGCAGAAAAATTGTTTTCAAAAGAAAGCGCCGAGAAGCTGAAATTGATCGATTTGTCAAAAAAAAACATTGCGAGCAACATAGATATCATCGCCGATGATATAAGGTTGCAAATGATGGAAAAAATTTTATGGTGCAAGTATTTTGCTATACAAGTAGACGGCATTTTAAATAATTCGACTGGAAATCAGTTAATTGTGTTGATTCGATTCTTTTTTGAGAAAACTTTGCACGAAGAACTACTGTTTTGCAAACCCGTCAGCCCTAAATGTTCTTCCGGAAGAGACATTTTTTTGGTGATCGACTCTTATTTTCAAAAGCACAATATACCATGGATGAAATGCGTGAGTCTCAGCCACGATTTGGCTCCCTTCTACGATGAGTTCAGCTCCTCATTAAGAAACGCCATCGAAGAAAAGGCACAACATGTAAGAATCCATTGTTGCAACATTAACAAGCGAGGAATTGTGATGCAGCATTTGGATCCAGAAATATACGTTGTTTTTGAAAGCGTGATCGAAGCTATAAATATTTTGAAAATGCTCCCCCCGTCTAGCAATATACATCGAGTGATCTACAACGAAATAGGTAGAAATCACAGATTTTTGCTTCGGCATACAGAATCACGCTGGTTGTCCTACGGCAGTATCTTAAGTAAAATCGCGCAAATCCATGCCGATATAGCGAATTATTTTTTAACGTCAGGTAATTTCAGGTACTTCCACAATTTCAGCAATGATGAGTGGTTAGCGACTGTCGCCTATCTGGCAGATCTAATGGATTTAATAAATCATCTAGATCAGTCCCTCGAAGAAAATGGTAGCTTTTTAGTCATGTGCATGAAATTGGTGGAATTTAAAGAGAATCTCATAACGTTGAAGCGAAAAATTCAACAGGGAAATTTAAAAGTATTTCCATGCTTAAATACCAGCGTCGGCGAAAATCGTCAGCTTGCGAAACGCATGCAAATACTCGTATACAATAATTTGAAACACATTGAAGAGCTAATGTTCAAAATCATCATAAGCAATTTTGATACCGATAACGAATGGGTGATGCGTCCGTTCATGAACAATGTGAAAACTTCGCACCTTTCGAACGTCGCCAAAGAACAGCTGCTCGAAATGAAAAAAACGACTGCCGTACGCTTCATACTCCATCCAGAGAGGGCAGCAACTTGGTGGTTAAAAGTACAGGATGCGTATCCAGAACTGGCGATGGCCGCTGAAAGCGAACTTGTACCATTCGGGTCGAGAAAGTTCTGCGAGGAAACGTTTTCGGCCATGACAATCATCAGCTACATGAACTCGAGGAAGATCGACATCGATTCAGACGTTAGGATCGCCGTGACAAAAAATATAAAACCAAGATTGTTAAAAGAAGACAATGATGAAAATTACTAGATATGTAGATAACGGACGTGGAATAGATTAGAGAGTAGTTATTCCTGATGTACAATAAACATTTCATTAAATATTCAAAGAGATACAGCATTTTTCCTTTATCTCCTTACACTTTTCTTCATCCCTGAAATTTCGACATTGAAATGATAATCATTACAAAAATTTAAGACATTGCTAAATAAGATTTGATTCAAATATTTGGAAGAAAGACAAAACGACAGACATCAGATAGCGACTGATTGGATTGAAGGATCATTATGATTGACCTTATTTCCTACGCTGCAGCTTCAGATCATGTGCACCTGAAGGTGCGATGGAGAAGGAAGGACTATTATGCTAACTTTAAGGAATTTAATTTCGCGGGTTCACTGCCATCGCGAGTCCAATCTCAGTTTGAAGGGGACGGTTGGAATTGGAATTGGTTCGGTCATTCTTAGTACCTAGCCACGGAGACGAATCGCTATTCGAACAGCCTAAAACCGTTCTCCCCTGTTTTCTTAGGCTGTTGAGGATAGTGGTGAGCCTTTGACACAGTCTCCACCAACTACTGTAATCAGCAGTTCCACACACCCCTTTATGGGTACACAGCACAGGATGACCTGAATACTCAACTCCGACAAGGCTACTTTCGCACACCTCTACTCCACATCATTATCCAAGGGGTTCAACCGTTATTAACGGGCGTAGAGTGGGCATCATGGAGTCTAACACCCACCCGAAATATAGGAGATATCAGTTTAATTTTTTTTCTATGTTACGGAGATGTTTAATGTGTTCATTGATGATGTTTTAAAAATTATATCAATAAGCTTGACTATGACGAGAAAGTTTTTGAAAGCCAAATATTGAAACTTTGCTATCAAAATGCCATAATTTCATGCACCCCCATATGTAGCTGCCTCTAAAACTGCGCATTCATTATTCGCAATGGATTCGCGCAGAGTGCGGCAGGAAAACTACCTTATTTTAAAAATAAATAACGCAAACAATACAGGAGTTATCAGTTCAGTTCTTGTTTTCATATTATAGAGCAATATTTAAAGTTTTGATATATTATGTTTTAAAATCATATCATTAAGTTGGTCTCTGTTCCGATCAATACATTGAGATATCGATCTTTTGAAACTCATAATTAAATATATAACCTGATTCCGTTATATTTAATAATACAACAAATAGTCTTTAACTTGTTTAGAAAGACATGTCATTCTTAATGCATTCCTTTGGGCATTTAAAAGCACAAGGTACGCATTTAGGGCAATAATTGCATTCAAAAATTCTGACTTTTAGTATCAATGGTGGAAATAAAAATCAAACTGAATTGTTTATCTGATAATTCTGTGAAATCTATTTTTTCTGTTTTGATGACAACTGCATTTAAATCATGCGATTACGTTTATTTGAACCTAAGGGTTCAAGTTGAACTGATTAGATCAACCATGAGCTATTTTGATAGGCTTTGAAAACGTATATAAAGGGACTTTTATTAAGCTAGATTCACAGTTCATCTGTTCATTTGGAAGAAGTAACTATCAACAACCACAATGAAATTAACGGTGAGTGAAAATAATTTTAAAATGCTTCATTTTGAATATGATGTATTAATTTTTGTGTCATTTTAGATGAGTATTGTATTGCTGGCGCTTTTGGTAGTGGCGGAGGCGTACAATCAAGAAAACCAAGGATTTGTCATTTTTGACAATTTAGCAAATGAAAGATCTATAATTTCTCCGCAACCTTTTCATATGCATCATGCAAGCGCTCTTCCTATAGGAAGAAACTTTAGAGCATATGATGGAAGACCTCTGAGCCATCCTTTTGAGTCTCTAGAACAAAGATTTTTTAATGTACCTGATAACATCGTAGATCGTCCCTTCCCTATGCCACTACCTGATCCAAATCCTGAACCATTTATATATAAAAATAAATTTTATCCATTTAATCCGACTCCAGGTCCAGCGTATACACTAGAAGGATTGAGTAGTGCAGGACATGGAGATGGCTATCAAGTAAATATCCCCCAAGTATACAATCAAGCTCTAGTACAACATTATAATTATAATGGAATAGGAAACCTGAGACGAATTTACAATAATGGAGGAAGAGTTGCAGAAGGACTGGATTATGATTTCGATGGAACTGAATTTGTAGAACATGGCTACAATCATGGTGGAGAGGCTCCTGCAATCAACCCTAATAATGATAAAATTTATGGGCATCATCATCACGTTGATTTTCCAAATACTATTGACTACCTAGGTCATTACGTGCATGCCTAAATAACATTCTTGTCTCCTTGGCTCGACTGACACTTCTGTTTTACCCCACTTTACGCATCTTTTTTGACATGTCATTTTGATGCTTTAAAAACGATATAATATATATTTTTTTGAAATTACGAATTTATTTTTTTGATATCATGTAAGAGTTCTATAATAAATCTCAAAACGATTCATTTCATTATATGGTGTATTAACTGAGAAAAAAATTGTTAAAAATTGCCTATTTTGTTAACATGTTACGGAGAGATGTTTAATGTGTTCATTGATAATGTTTTAAAATTATATCAATAATCTTGACTATCGTGAGAAAGTTTTTCCATCTTCAGAGGCAGTAAAAAGTTTTTCCATCATTATTCGCAATGGATTCGCGCAAAGTGCGGCAGGAAAACTACCTTATTTTAAAAATAAATAACGTAAACAATATAGAAGTTATCAGTTCAATTCTTGTTTTCATATTATAGAACAATATTTAAAGTTTTGATATATTTTATTATGTTTTAAAATCATATCATTAAGTTGGCCTCTGTTCCGATCAATACATTGAGATATCGAACTTTTGAAACTCATAATTAAATATATAACCTGATGCCGTTATATTTAATAATACAACAAATAGTCTTTAGCTTGTTTAGAAAGACATGTCATTCTTAATGCATTCCTTTGGGCATTTAAAAGCACAACGTACGCATTTAGGGCAATAATTGCATTCAAAAATTCTGACTTTTAGTATCAATAGTGGAAATAAAAATCAAACTGAATTGTTTATCTGATAATTCTGTGAAATCTAATTTATCTGTTTTGATGACGACTGCATTTAAATCATGTGATTGCGTTTGATTTGAACCTAAGGGTTAAAATCGAACTGATTAGATCAACAATGAGCTATTTTGATGGGCTTTGAAAACGTATATAAAGGGACTTCAATTAAGCTGGATTCACAGTTCATCTCTTCATTTGGAAGAAGTAACTATCAACAACCACAATGAAATTGACAGTAAGTGAAAATAATTTTAATATGCTTCATTTTGAATATGATGTATTAATTTTTGTGTCATTTTAGCTGAGTATTGTATTGCTGGCGCTTTTGATAGTGACGGAGACGAACGGCCAAGGTTTTATCCGTTCTATTCATGCATTCAACGAAAATACTAAAAGAATGCAATTAAGAAACACTGAAATATATAGAGAAGATCCTACGTATAAAAATCGCATTTTTAGTGGACCACCGACTGATAACAAAGTTACACCAAAACCAATCTCACAAGAAAACAACGATTCGTACATTTTCGCTGAAGTCTATTTTTGATGACTTTTCTGTTTTATCCCACTGTTTTTTTTTAAATAAATGATATTCTTATAGTATGGTATGAAATCCTGTTAACTATGTTTTATATAAATAAAGAACTCTCTGTAATTTAATCTGGATTTACTTAACAACTCCCGCAACTATTAAAATCCTCATAACATTCCCCTGTTCATTCACTTGTTCTTACTCCATTTCGGGAGTTATTACCCGAAATGAGAACATTGAGATGAAAGTTCAAATTATCTCCAAAATAAAATAAGGAATGGCTATTAAAACTATGGCATGATGACAGATTTAACTTCTAAATTACAAGGAAACTTCAAAACCATTATTGATATGGTTTCATCTGTAAATTCTTTCGATATGAAATCAAAACTATAGATTTCGACTCAAAATCAGAAGAAATTATCTTTTGTAAGATTTTATCAATAGAAATGAAAAGACTAAAGACTTTTCAATACGCCCAATAATTGCTTACATAATAAAGAAGAATATGCATGATATTTTACGAAACAAACTAAATAGCACGATTTATAAATAATGAGTAGGTTTCAAACAGCAAAAATACATTAATTTTCCGAAAACTCTCTAGGAAAATTATTTTCGAATAATATTAAGAAATATGGCGGTCCATTTTTAAGCTCGCCATTACCATGGGCTTTTTATGGCGTCGTCGTCGATTAAATTACATCAAAAGCGTATAATTTTGCATTGAATACCCAAACGTAATCATTATTTTTAATCCAATGCTTACACAATATAAAATATGCGGAAATATGCATCGGGCTATCCATTATGCTGTTGGAAATCTTGGAATACAATGGCGACCTTTAAATCGATCCTTTCCTTCAAACATTTCATATTTTACCACCCACGTATTATATGCAAAAATGATACGCCGAATGGATGTAAGAATGATCCAACGATCGTCGAATGGGAGGATATTTCGCCCATGTAATATGTTTTTTTTTGTTGTTGTTGTTGGTTCACGCTAATTTGTCACGGTTAAATGGCGTCGTCCTAAGAATTTCACGTTATACGTCGCTCGTTGGAGCTTAACGTGAGTTTATATCACTTTATATAGTAAACTGGTTGTACTTCCGACAAAACCAACTTTTCCGCGGCCTGTGAATATTATGCGCATTCGGTGTGCAACGGGTTATATTCGCTTTTAATTACATTCGAGAAATCTGCACAAAAAAGAACATCCATAAACATCAGTGTGGTTTGTCGGCAAATCCATCGGAAGTGCCATACATTTTGTGTTAATTTGTCTAATAACTTTTGCGTTGGAATCAATTTAGAACTAAGTTATCAAAATCGATCGCGATCGACTGGTCGATCTTAAGTCAAGATTGCAAACTAATCTCGATTCGATGATAGACATATCTTAATGATACGAATCGTCGAACTTTCTGAAATCAAAACACAAAAACATTCTTGCTATCATCAATACGATAATATTCCAGATGATGATAGCAACAAAGTTCATATCTTAATTATCTTAATTTCCATAACAATTGGGAAATGGAATTACCTTCCAGAAATATTGCTACGAGAAAAGGGGGGCAATAAGCCGAGTATAAAACAGGGGCAGGTCAACATACAGTCAAGCTTCGATTCGGCTCCGACTGAGCTTCAAGTCAGCTTCGGATCAATCAGCTTCAATCTGAGGCTGAGCTTGAGTTTGGGTTAACTTGTAAGCTCGAGTTTAGGTCTTCTACGCCTCGCAACCGCAGCGTGTTCAAAGTGGAGCGAATCAACATGCTGTGGAGAAGCAATCGTCTTTGGAATTGTAACGTGGGCGATACCATCCCCACGTAGTAGCGCTGTTAATTTGAGCAGATTTAATTCGACATATTAACAGCGACATCTTCCGTCTCTCTTCAGATGCAATGTGTTATTTAACAGCGCCATCTCTTATGGCCCTGCGGAGACACCTGCATACCGACCGACCGGTTGGGTAGTGACGCGCGAGGCAGGGAGTCGGGGAAGTCGTCGGTTAGCCTTGGACGCGGGAGGTCGTCCCTCTCACAGCCAGATCGCTCTCTCTCTATCGTGCCGAATAAATTGATATTTAGAGAAGACAGTCTTTCTGTTCGACGCCCATCTATTTATTCAGCAACATCACGTCCCGATAGAAGAACGGACCCGTGCGCTAGCGCAGCCATCCCGACGAGCACGTGGGGATGAGGAGCCGCCCGGGAACCCTGTTCGATATGCAGCAGCCACTCTGATTGCGCTTCTTCTCTGGACTCTGGCCACGTTAAGCCTGGTCCTTTCAATTTGCAGTACCTCAGCCCATATTAGCGTGCCGTACAACAGTAGCGAGTGCACTACCTCGTTGTAGAGTCGCCTCCTGCTTGTTTTTGGGCCACCAATGTTGGGCATCAACCTGGCCAGATTCTCTGCGATGCTGTCCACCTTCGTTGCCGCCTTCTCCGTGTGGGTGACAAATCGAAGCTTGTCATCAATCTCCACCCAAGAATACCGAATGGATCTTGAGTATTTAATCTCGTAACCCCCGATCTTCAGGGGTGGGGGCACAAGCTTCCTGCGTCTTGTTAAAAGGAGGGCTTCTGTTTTATCAACAGCGAGCTCCAGACCAGCTCCTGTTAGCCACTTCTTGGCCTTCCTCAGTGCGTCCTCGCAGGTCGTTTGCAGGATCTCCGTGGATTTGATAGTGACTAGGTTGGCAACGTCATCAGCGAATGCAACCATTTTGGCTCCGTCCATTAGCGGTATCCTCAGCAGTCCGTCGTGCATTATGTTCCACATGGCTGGTCCAAGCACCGACCCCTGTGAAACGCCTGCCGTCACTGGTTTTTCTTTTCTCTCCCCGTCGGCGTCTTCGTAGATAAGGGTTCTCCCATACAGGTAAAATAAATATTTTTAAGTTTGAAGAAAGGAAGAAACCTTAAATAAAATTTCCCACAAAAATCATACTAGAAGTCGATCCTTAGAAAAAGAATTAACAAGTAGCTCCCAAGACTAAAAAGGTTGTGCACCCTTGCACCTAAACTAATAGCGCGCCTATTTTATTATATATTACACAACACAACTGCATTAAATCAACTTTCAATTCTAATATTTTCTAATAAATTAAGGTTAAAATATATAATTGAATTTCTGGATGATTTTTTTGTATGCAAGGAAGCTTTATTGAGGTCATTATTAAAGTCCACGAAGCTGTAACTGAACACTTCCATTTATGCATTGAGCATTTAATGCTTCAGGTGTTCATATTGCATATGCATCTTCAATTACACTATAAATTCCTAAAACCTGTTTGGCGAGTTCATCGCAATTTTTAATAGGCGATTATGGTTGAAATATGGGTGTTCGCGTTAAAGCGCGTAGGATTGTTTATAATGCTTTGGATTCAGCCATTTTAAAAGGAAAAGTTATTCAAAATGAGGTCGCAGACGAGTCATGTGGACGTCATCAGGATGCGAATCTGAAAAAGCACAAATGTATGCGCGCGGTATTTATATGGTTAATGCGGAGCATCCCCGGACTTCCATATCCACGTCTTTTACTAAAATATATCAATACTATTCCACGTGGATTTAAGTCTGTTAACCGATTCAATTAATAATGAAAAAACATACAACAGAGAATTTTACAATGCGGATCTTAAATGATTCATGATTAATTCTTGTCGTGCAACGACGTAGTGCAAAAAATACATATCCTTTAAAATAATACATATAAATCACGCTAGTTTAAATAAATGTACATGACTTAATTAAAACATAATTTTCATACATAAATTATCTAAAATCGTTCAAGCGGATTAGGTCGATTGTTGAAAAGTATCACGTTTCTTTTTGTAGTTGACTTGTGGCTTATATAATGCGCAAATTGGAAGCAACCCGAATTCTTATATAAATTTAATCTTGATTTTTACTCGCCAAAACCCACATGTTGCGCAATCTCAAAAAGTGATAGTGAAACATTTACCATAAATCTCGTGTTGTGCAATCGGTCAATGAATAATGTAGTTTAAATACCAGACGTGCGTATTTTCTAAGTTAAACGGACGTGGTTCGAAAAAAGCGTACGGCTATCAATAAATTAAAAATAACAGATTCGCACTGTGGGAATCGGTGGTTCTATCGTCGAAACGTATGCTGCCCTTGCGGAAAATTCTGCAAAAAACTGTTTGCATTCGTTAGTTAGAGTTCGTTTTTATTATTTTTTTGTCCTATACCCTCGATACTCATGTCCAAAATACTTGCTGACTATAAACGGCGCGACACATGCGTGTAGCTTGTCTAGGGAATCCAATCCCTAAGTGCTCATGAATCCCGGGACTAGTAAATGTTATCCCGAAAAATTCGGTATTGAATTTTTTACCTAACAGAAATCGTACACCTCACCAGCACGATGAAGGCTACTAAATCGAAACATTCCCGCCGAAATCTGAACGCTTGGAAACAGTGGCGTAACTACCAATTGGCGAGCTTAGGCGAAGCCTAGGGGCAGAAACTATCTGATCTATGTATATACAGTACATATATGTTTTTTAAATTGTTATATTTATCTTTCCCTACCGGTGATGTATTTACTACACCTCAACTCTAATAATGGGAATATCGACATGAAATATAATAGATACGGGGTTCAGAATTTTTGTATTCCTTCGTAATATATTTACGAATCACATCAAAGTATTATAGTATATAGGTATTCATCTGCAGTTTGGAGAGAAACAGAAAGAGTGTTTTGCGTACATCGTACGGTTGTGTAGATCGTTAACCCAATTTTATCGACTAATAATGAGATGTGAATGATATAATTAATCGATTTCAAGTGTATTGTTTATGTTTACTTGAAGCAATGATCGAATACTGTGTGCTATGGTCAGTGTTTATTTATTTATATACATGCTTCATATGGGATGATGCTGCTCTAAGTAAGACTTAAGTAAAACCAGTGACGGCAGGCGTTCCCCAGGGGTCGGTCCTTGCTCGATCCTGTGAACGACCTGTGGGGACACGCTGAGGAAGGCCAAGAAGTGGCTGACAGGAGCTGGTCTAGAGCTCGCTGTCCAAAAAACGAAGGCCCTCTTTTTCACAAGACGCAGGAAGCTTGAGCCCCCACCCTTGAGGATCGGGGATTGCGAGATTAGAGAAGGCGGCAGCGAAGGCGATCAACATCGCGGAGAATCTGACCAGGTTGATGCCCAACATTAATGGCCCAAAAACAAGCAGGAGTCGACTCTACAACGAAGTAGTGCACTCGGTACTGTTGTACGGCGCACCAATATGGGCTGAGGCACTACAAATTGAAAGGGCCGGGCTTAAGATAGCCAGAGTCCAGAGAAGGAGCGCAATCAGAGTGGCTGCTGCATATCGCACAGTGTCAGAAGAGGCGGTCCTGGCACTGACTGCCATACCGCCAATCGACCTGCTTGCTTACTAAAAACAGGCAATACAGAAAGGCGAAGACAAGAATAACACTAAGCAAAGCACCATGGCGGCGTGGCAGTCCTGATGGAATAACTCCGTTAAAGATCAGTGAACAAACGAGCTAATACCGAACCTGAGAGCTTGGGTAGCCAGAAAGCACGGTCAACTGTGCTACCACTTGACGCAGGTCCTTATTGGGCACGACTATTTTGGTAGCTATCTACACAAAATAGGCAAAGAGACCGGTCCAGAGTTCCACCACTGCGAAGCAGAGTATGACGATGCTGCACACGCGACATTTGTCTACCCAGCATGGAGCGCCGAAAGGGACATCCTACGGGAGGAGCTGGGAATCAACTCGCTCTATGAAAGGAGGATGCTGAACGTACAAGAAGACAAACAACAGCAGAAGAATGACATTCGGAAAGAGACAAATGAAGAGCCTGTGAGGGACACATCACAAAAATTTCGTATGCTATAAATCTCTGCAGTATATTGGGATTCGAAAGGTATTCTATTAATTAATTTTCTACATGGCAGACATACGGTGAATGCGGTTTATACTGCCAGCTGCAAGATGATGCTAAGGCTGCTTAAATGAAAACGAATAAATACGCGTTGCGCAACAGAGGGTGCTACTTCTCGCCTTCTTTCTTCAATGCCGTGACCAAGAAGCTTCCTACCCGATGGAATAAATATATTTCTAATAAATGGAACTATGTAGTAAAATATGATACTCCATTTGTATATTGTATATATCAATATATAACCAAATTCCGGGTTATATTTGAATCACCCTCGTACTAAAATCCTTCATCAATTCCATATTTTATCGTCATTTTGATTCAAATAAATAAAATAATACATCTTCATTTGCTAATATATAAATTTATCTGCGTCTCAAAATTAAAGCCAATCGATAATAAAACATTAAGTCTATGCAAAATACTCTGCATGCATTGTAATTGTGTGATATTGGTGTTTAGTCATTCATGTAGAATCTTTTCCAATAAACGAATACCTGGACTTTTGGTTTGCGAAAGAATTGCAAATTTTCCACAACAACTCTTAAAACAAACGCTGAATTTTAATCTATCCTCAATGAGGTTTAATTTTTTATTAAATCCACACCATTGGAGTACGAATGTATGTTAAAAAGGCTAAACATTTTGCAAGTGAAACTTGCTATTTAGTATCTTGGGGCGAAACCACATGACGAAACACACGACGACATCATGAAAGGTGAACTCTTTTGATGATGATCGACGAACTTTAGCAATATGCGGGTTTTTTTCTGAGAGCGTCAATTATTGTATATTTTTTAATTGATAAATATAATGAAATAAATGTTATTTTACTTTGATTTATTTACTCAATCAATCATTATAGACACTGTCTTGTATCTATTTGTCTCAAGCCCCAGTCCTTAATATAATATCCACTGATGCGTGCAATTAAATGCCAGAAGTATTAATATGTAAGATTTGCGACTCTTATACAAGACATTTTTTAAAAATATGATTGTCAAATTATCATTACGTATATTTGGACTTAGGATGAATTATGAGTCCACTAAATCAGCATACTTTCGCGTATACAAAAAATGCTGCATGTAAATATGATTACGTTTATGTTATAAATTGAGAGCGAATGTGAGCTTTCAAAATTAATTTGAAAAATGTAAAAAAATGCTGAAACGTTTTTTCCTTGGACCAATCGATCTCCACATGCATTTCCGATGTCGGAAATGATAAAATCTGACTTTACTGTCTGTGATTTTTTTTGTTTTTAAAAAAGTGTCCAAGTATTGTACATTCTTTATGCAAAATTATTCCGCCCAATCACTTTCTAAAAATTGTTTCTGCCATCAAAGACAGCCGGTGATCGATTATTTTCGCCTTGAACATCTGCCTGCTAATCGGATTAAAGCGGTCGATTAATGTTGCGAAAAAAAGATGAGTGGATGAGTTTTGGATTTAGAACCATTGCAGAGCAATGTATGAGGTCGACAAGAGCGAAAGTTTATCAACACATAATTATACAGTAAGAATTTCATGCGTTTATAAAATATTGTATAAGCAACGGTGGGAAAATTATGCAGATTGATTTTAGCCTCAGAGACGGTTAAGATGACGAGTTTTCTATTCAGCTCGTCCAAGAACTGACTTATTTTAAAGCAAAGACTAGAAAATTTAAAAGCAACGACACATTAAAAAACAGAACTGCATTATTATGTCTTTCAGGTTTTGGTAAAAAAGAAAATTCCTCAATTATGTTAATAATTTTTTTTTTCTTCAAAAAATATGGTCAAATAATACCTATTTTGAAAAATGCATATCAATAAGTCATATGTTAAATCTTGTTTTTTCGAATGAACGCCAATTTATCTATTTTGGAATAATTTTTGCTTCAGAGCGCGCGTTTCAAATAAGGTAGTTTCCCTGCCGCACCCTGATGAAAAGTTCCAAAACTCGACTATTTCAATGCATTGACTAAAACGGAGGTTACTTGATGATTTTATTATTAAAACATAATAAATATAGATTTTAAATATCTCTTTATAACATGGAAAAATAAATAAACTGATATCTCCTATATTATTCATATTATTTATTTTTCAAATAAGGTAGTATCCCTGCCGCATCCTGTATTTTAAATGAAAAACAATTTGGTCGTAGGAATCACTCTACGACCCTTCAGTTTAACAGATTTGTTGAACTTGTTTTAAGAAACTTTAGCATGAAAATAAATACCAGTATTATTTTCTTCGACATCGTAAAAGCCTTTGACTCTGTCTGGCATTGTGGTCTAATCCACAAAATATTATTCCTTAATTTCAAACTTATCTTATTTGGAAAAATATCCAAACTGGCGGATGCTGATTGGAGTCTTGGGAGCAGACACCTCTGGATTGCCTATGAAGCCATCTACGAAAGTATTGCCACATAATTGTGCAATGTTGAGACGAAGCCTAAATATTGCACAACGGCAGCCACTACTAAGAATCACTGGAGCGTACAGAACAACTGCTACACACAGCCTCCCTGTCCTTACAGGGATCATGCCACTAGACCTAAAAGTGTAAATAAAGGCAATGAGACACCTTCAAAAATCACGTAGAATAATTAAAGTTGGTAACTCCACTCCATCAGCTGAGGAATCAGATGGAAGTCTTATGGATCCTATTGCTACCAATCACTGGACTTTCCAGTTCCTGACGGAGCACGGCCGTTTTACAGCATACCTGGCAAAAATGAAACAAAAAGATAGGTCGGACTATGTGTCTGGGCATGTAGGCCGAGAGAGAGGCGCTCCTGTGCCGTATCAGAGGTCCTTTTTCTGGACCTCTTGGCCACAGGGACTTGATGGCCAGCCCCGGTGCCTTTTCGGCGTTCAAGACCTTCTACTATTTTTAGTGTCCGCCCTCTACCATAATATATCACTACGAGTTGACCATATACTTGTATCAACCTAGGTGTGAATAATAAAAAAATTAAAAAAAAACTTATCTTATTAAAATATTCCAATCCATTTTAGATCATCTTAACCCCTCAAAGAGGTAAGGCACAAAAGGAACTTAAACAACGAAACGTCCTCGGTCTGCTTTAGCAGAAGTTCCCCCGGCATGACAGTATTTTAGAGTCCCATCTATTTAATATATTTTTAAACGATCTATTGGCACCATCTTCTTCAAACGTCGCGCTCTACGATGACGTGTAGACTCGTCGCACAGTACGTAATCGCCCTCAAATCGATCGAAGAATCTCTGGGTCTACATCGAATGGAAACCCCAAGTTAAATACTTGGGAGTCAGATAGCTGAGGTAGGTGTTAGGAATTCAAACTCGCAGGTTAGCAGCGATGAGGGCACTGCATTCGATTTATCGTCGATGCAGTGCTTTGCATCGACCTCCAACAAACTGTCAATCTATTGATTCGTCTAACATTGACATATTTTTTAATATTTATGTATAGGCGCGTTATGGGCAGATTGGCTTGAACATGACAAAAAATGAAACTCCAAGCGAAAGTTGATTGGAAAGAGAGGGAGAATATTTTTTTGTTTTTCGGTCTTCACTGCATATATCATAGACGCGCGCTGCGCCGCGCCACCTCTGTATGTGTGTGTGTATATGTAGCATAAATCAACCACTAAACTAGTAGCGCGCCTATTTTATTATATATTACACAAACATAGTGGGGTTTTTTAGCTAAACATTAGAAAAAATGAACAAATATTTTTGTAACCCTTATTTTCAAGTAAGAAGAATGATCGTTCAGCTATTGTTTGATATAGAACATATAGTACAAAGCATTTTAAACTATATAACGGCGTCAGGCACTAGAAGGTTAATGTTAATTGAAGTTATTGAAAGGGGTAAAGCGCACACTGTAGGTAATAAAGCACAATCGATTCAAAGTTCATTCAAGCCAGAAAACGATATATTGAATAGATAACGACGTGAGATTCGCGACCATTCTATTGCGCAACTTCATTACATGAGCCGTTGTTAGGTGTGGTTGAACACAGCCATGCTGTATTGCAATCATCCCATACCTGTACAGGAACCAGCTTTATTTCTTCCGGAAACACTCGACATTACATTGTCATAAATCTGAGCGATAGCTCGTTAATAGCTCAACTTTTATATAACGACACATTGAAAGTAATGTCAGTTATTATCTGAACCGAATTCGTTTTCTCTCGCATCGTAACTGGACCAAAATGCTAATTTTAGCCCAAATACGCTTTTGTATACAAACGGTGGAACTTGAATTGCGCTGGATTGCACAACATGCAATTTAATTTCGTTCTCGTAACAGAAATACTATGCAATTAAAACGGAAATGGGCTCACGATGTCGACCTCTAAATTACTGGGGTATTTATTCGGTCGTTTGCTATGATAATGCGTATAGGCGTAGTATGATGCTCATACATAATAAGGGATTTCGTTCAATAAGCAATTACGTCACTTACTTATCTAAATCTTTCAGCCTTATCAGAAAACTCCGGCTTGTAACAACGCGTTCCACCATTTACGCCCATTCTGAGCTTCCTTATTTCAGCTATCCAGATGTAAGCGGCGGGAAGATGTGAATCGTCTTTATCCTCTTTTTTAGACCTTACGCGATCCGATTTCAAACGTACCCACGCATGGTTATTTTGTATATTGTAAGCTATATTCACCTTGATCATTTTGATATTGCAAATATGATTTAATTAATAATTTCTGCCGAAATCAAAAACGATGTTAAATAGTCATTCATTTTCTATTCGATGTAATACGATTTCAAATACAACTACCTGTGGCTATAACCTTTCTATCCAAACATTTAAATTGATGTGTGGTAATTTTTAACAGCCAATCATATTTTTCAAAAAATGAAATAAACAAACTGTTACATAAACCGTGTAACATAAAATGAGGGCCGAGTGTACTTGGGATTGAAAATTTATTATCCAAGCGTAAATTTGTAATGTACCAAAATAAAACTGATATTTATTTGATATTTAAAATAGTTTGACATTAGAATTTTTAGACCTGTGTTGCCTTCGTCGCTGCGGTAATTGCCGATTGCCGCTTTGTTCGGTTGCGGAAATCGTACCAGGGGAGTCACTCAGGGCGCATAGACTTGATAGTCTCGATGCTGATAAATAACGGGTGAGAGAGAGAGGCACTCCTGTGTCGTATCAGAGGTCCTTTTTCTGGACCACTTGGCCACAGGGACTTAGTGGCCAGCCCCGGTGCCTTTTCGGCGTTCAAGGCTTTCTGCCATAGTTTCGGAGCCAAATGCGCCTTGGACGGATACTATTTTTAGTATCCGTCCTCTTCCATAACATGTCATTTATACTATTTTTATATTTGTCCTCTATATCACTACGGGTTGACCATATACTTGTATTAACCTAGATGTGAATAAAATAAAATAAAAAATTCTTGCATAGTTAAATACAGCCGAACTCGGTTATTACGAGCATGGATACACGACGTTGATTGATGTTTCCTTTATAATGATTCCGCGTGTTCCCACACTCACTGTTATAACGAGCATATTTCATGGATATATAGAGCAAATTTTAGAAATCAAGCTCATTATTTGTGGCGAAAATAAAACAACTCTTGGAATAGATAACAATGAAAATGTTCACTCAATTATCCCTTTATGTCTTTTCGGAATGGATTTAAACAATGGCACTATTTGCAATGCGTTTACAGTTAGATCAATGGGCTCATCGGAAAAAGGCGAAAATTCCACTTCCAATCCAATAAATTTACAATTAGTTGTAATCAAAAGCTTGAAGTTATATAAAATATTTGAAGCGCTACAAAATAATATAATATCATTGAGTAATCTAATATATAAAAATTAATTGGGTTTTGTTCGTTTAAAATGAGCTGCCATACCGTTCATCAAATTGCTATAAAACTTCGACCACTTATTGCTAAGGATTCCGCAAGTAACATAGGCATAGTTTAATATATAAAAATTAATGTTTGTTTGTCCATATTTAATGCGCTGCCATAGCATTCATTCGATTGTGATAAAACTTTGCCAACTTGTTGTTTACATTTTCTCAAATAATACAGACATAGTACATTATGTTTATATTAAATAATTAACGAGCAAATTTAGTCAGTTGCTCTTTAGAACCATGATATCGTGTTTGTTTTTCAGATAAAATTAAATGAAGCTAAGGTTATAAGTATAAAATAGGGTGAGTTGGTTAATGAGATCAAAGATAGAATTAAATTTGAATAGTTTGCTATCAGAAGGTTGAACATGATACTGAGATCACGACTTCCGCTCTGCTTCAAGAAGAAAGTGTTTGAAGTGCATTTTACTAGTATTGACTTACGATTGCAAAACGTGAAGGATTAACACTAAAGTATGTCAGAAATCATCTTATATGTATAGAATAGTTGATGGAAGCTTTCGTGAAAAGACGAAGACATCTAAGATGAGCGAATGAAATTAAATAGCTTTCCATCGTCCGTATTGACGTCCATAAACAGTCCTGATCCATCATTATCATGCTTGCAGTAAATGCTACTCGTTTGACCTTATCCCCCATATTGTAAAACTTCATTTATTAAATGTAAAATTAAGGTCATCAAAGACAAAGACGACGCACTCAGCAGGATTCATTTGTGCAATCAATCAAAAAAATGTGGTCGAATGACCTCAGATGAAAGCAGATGGGGTTTCACTGAAATATTGCAAGATTGCAATTTTTCACCTTACGATGCTGAGAACCGAACGGCCATCTGCAGCCACAATCAGGTTTTATATATTTTTTCCGGCACGCGAGTACTTCCTCAGAAAATACTAGAAGACTGCTTCGGCTCTTCCTGTAGACCATTTTTATGTCTTCCTCGTAATTATATAATGAATGCTGTCTTCCTGAACGGGTATGAAAATAGATGACCAATTCAAAATTAATTTAAATCTAAGCTCAATAAGCTTTTTTGCGAGCAATCGATTTCCGAATTCAAGTAAATCTAATTACGAGCCTTCCTGTAATTTATAATTATTGATATATTGAAGAAGACAATGAGAAACCATCCCATTAAAACCACTTTATTATTTTATTTTGATATTTATTGATTGACATTAGACTTTTTGAGACCTTCATTGCCTTCGTCGCTGTGGCAATTGTCGATTGCCACTTTGTTCGGCTGCGGAAATCGTACCAAGGCAGTCACTTAGAACACAAGGCGCTTAGCCTCGATGATCTCAATAATGCTATATAACGGTTGACAATTAAAATGTCGATTTTTTTATTCGAATAATATAAGCTGTCATTTTTTTAATTATTTAAATTGAGCCTCAAACCAATTTTTAATTTTCAAGAATTCCAATACTGAATCAAAGAGTGCACAGAATCAATACAAATTTGCACTTTTAGTTGACTAACCAACTCTCGTATTATGTTCTAAACGGCTATAATCGTCATTACTTTTCCAAAGTTGATCAAATAATAGTATAAAGCAGCCACTAGACTAGTAGCAAGCATATTTTATTACATATTACACAACATACAACTTATCTTAGTGCATTTAACATCTTTTTATTATCTTGAACTTAAAGTTTGTCGTCAAAAAATGCAAAAGACACCAACTTTTCCAACAAATACCATAAACGACCCAATTTTTTTTTTCATAGTGACTTTGACCATTGTTTGGTTTATATTAATACTTTCAACGGATGCAAGGTCTTTTAATTATTGTAATTCTGTCCTTGGTGCTGAATATCCGACAGGGACTTGAAACCAATATTACTGTGAAAATACATATATCCTTCACTGTTTTCTCATCCTTTTTCGTCAGTTTAAATAGGAAAATCTTTAAGCAGTACATAGCTTTAGTCATGCATCTAGCACGGTGAAGACCATCTAAGCAAGCCTAAATGAAACTCTTTTTCAGAAATTCTTCCCAAGTAAATGATGGAAAGATACAGCAGCTCTTTATAATCATCTCGAGGTTGATATTTTAAATAATATAGTTCTTCCTAAACCTTTTAAACAATTGGATATCAGAAGCACTAGACGAACCGAGCGATTGACTCACTACAGCTTTCTATTATATGATGACAAGCCAGTCAAAGTATATCTTTTTCCATTTTCTACGTAATACTTCACCAATGGAAGGTAACTTTGACTGATTCAGATTTGTCGTTGATTGGTCGATAAGTCAAAATTGGTTTTATTTCTATTTAATAAACTCCCGCCACTGCTTGTGGATACAAACTTCAGTGTCCTGGCTTTTTTCTGATAGTCATATTCAACCAAAAGACTTTTGATATTTTTAAAACATCTGGAGTTCTTTGATTTCTGTGTCTGTCTACTGCATTTGAACACACCATTATAGTGACACATTCTTTATTAACTTGGACCTGAGTGAAGTATTTTCACCACTTGATGCTAAAGATTTGTTGGGTAGTTTTTTCCAATTTAATCCGGTCCCATCAGCATTGTATATAAATTGTTCGTCGAATTCTTCCTTCATAATAATTTCAATGTGTCAATATCAGCAGAAAGCTTTTCTCCATGAATTTCAAGTTCTCTGATACTATGTCGTCCTTTGAATTTTTAAAGCCATCCCGAACTTGCTTTTAAGATGAAATCTCCATTTAAATTTTCAATGAAAAACATTACTTTTTCACTTAATAACAGAACAGATATTGACTGAACAGTTGATCGTCTTTGTATGAACCGCATAAAAATACATTTTTCAACTTCTGCATTTCCTAATTTTGTCATAGCTTTTCGCTCTGAGCTTCCATCTTCTGATATTAAACAATTAGTAAACTTCGTAATATGCGATCCATCACGCACGTGAGCAAAAGTGACATTATAAGGATAAGATTTTACTATTTTGATGAAGGTTTTGTAAATATTTTACCTTGTTCCAGACGCACATTTTTAATAATGAGTAGTCTGAATGATATCATCATTTTTAATGGGTTCTCCTTCATAATCGATCCAAAAAGGTGTGATTATATTTCTACGTCATTCGCAGAAAAAAACGTAATTTATCCAATATGTTTGCAATTTTTTTAAGATACATTATCGATATTTACGAAATGCGAAAGGTCATCTAAATTAAATTAATGTTTCGCCGTGAAATTTCCTTATAATGGCATTGAAGGCTGGATTGCGTGAGGAATTTAAGGTGTTGTCGTATTGTCCGTTCATTATTTTATGGCTTTTTTGACACACAATCAGGATGTTTTTACTCAAAGCGTACTACGAATACATTTAATCAAGATTGCAAAAATGAAGGAAAAGTGTTTGTAAATGGTCTATAAAATATTACAATACAATAAGATATTTCATCATTTGTAACATAATTATAGACATAACGATTGGTTTCTCATGCATAATTATAACATGCGGTAATAATACGTGAGTGTTGATTATGCGATTTACTATGTTTTCATATCTAAAACGTATTTTAATGAGCTTCTTGTAAGAAATTAGAAATTAATTGGAACTTTCAGCGATAGTAATATGGATTGGAAATCACTTTTCAGAACAATAAATTAATATAAGACAATATACACAAGACAACTACCCAACAAATCTTTAGCATTAAGATGTAAAAAAACTTCACCTGAGTACAAAACTAGTAAGTAATGTGTCACTATAATGGTGTGGGCATATGCAGAAGACAGACAAAGAATGCCACTGAATGTCATCGGAAAATCAAAGAACCCCAGATACTGTAAAAATAACAAAAGTCTTCCGATTGAATACGATCATCAGAAAAAAGCTTGGATGAATGGTGAAAAACAGTTCATACCAGGAATGAAAAAATATCAGAACTCCATAAATAAAAGAGGGAAATTTTTATATATGAAATATACTGTAAGTTAATTGTATTATACTTATATTATTTGAAAAAGAGCAAACAATAAGTTGGCAAAGTTTTATTGCAATTAAATGAAAGATATGGCAGCGCATTAAATACGGACAAACAAACATATTTTTTTATATATTATACTGTGCCTATGTTATTTGCAAAATCTTTATCAATAAGTGGACGAAGTTTTATTGCAATTTGATGAACGGTATGGCAGCGCATTTCGAACGAACAAAGCCCAATTCATTTTTATATACTAGATATGTATATGTAAATCTAGACAACAACAAAAATTATTCATACTTTCCCTGTATTTTTCTATCAATTATGATTATTTTCGTTATCCAGACTACTTTCATCCCCAATTAGTATGGATAATCAAGATTCTACTGTATTATCATTTTTTTTTAATTTTAAATTTCCAAGCCGTGACTAGTTAATATTTACAAAAAATCATAATTTCATCCTTCTGTGATTTCTACTTGTATAAGTTTTATAGAATTGGTTTTCTCTTCTAAATTTTGCTTAATTTGATTCTACCAATTGCCTTCTAAATTATCTTTAGGTCGCCATTGTTGCGTTATTTGATGCACAAAACATCACAGACATTGAGAATATCTACTTACATAATTAGAATTAAAGAAAAATACTTACGCTTGTGTAAACAATATAATAAATTAGCATTTAATCAAGAATGAGCTTGATATTATCAGCAGCTAGTCAATTATAATGAGGCGAAATTGATAATATAAACATGGACTGTGTAATAACTAATACAAAGCTGATTCATTCTCATTTTGTTGTTTTGACTTTGCAAGTAAAGAAAACGACAGTCTACCGCAATAATTTTGTCGTCGACATTTATAATAATTTTTGAAACCTGTAAATAAAAATTATGTAAATGTCTGATACAAGACTAAATATATGTTGTAGCTATAATAAATATATGCACTTAACCCTATCAGACCGAAAATCATGAGACAGAGACAGGTGTCTCATCATATACTCGTGCATCGATGACAAAGTCGTGCTGTAAAGGTACCAATACACGTCTATACATTATCAATATATTTTTATAAAAATATATATATAGATTTTTGTTTGTGTTGTCTTGAGAGCAGGCGTTTGTTTTGATAATTAAAATACTGCAACACTCGTTGACCAATTTTGTTATTCTCGCTTGACTGTTCTGGAGTGGTGTTACTAGCCGAGTATCACCACTCCTTTGCAAAATCTACTATTTCAGAAGTTAACTGTCATGCTTGTACGGTAACTCTGTTCTTTTATTTTCGCAACACATCAATAGGCAAAAATAGCTGAACAACGGGAAGCAGATACCATGCAAATTGAACATTAAGAAATATTCCGAAGAATTGAACGAATATTCTGATAATGCAAAATTTTGGTCGCTGCCTCCCTTATTATATATGATCATGTTCTAATATTATTTTTCTTTTGCGCCAATTCTCTTAAGGAAATACTTCATGAAAATCTTCATAAATCTACGTACTTTTAGTGATCCAATATAAAATTGTATGCCCTTTGATTTTCAACGTCCGAGGCTCAAAACCGTTTGCCATTGTTCATCGATATACATTGAATGTGGAAAATACATATCGACATAAAAATGCATTGTTGCGTGCTACAAAATGATAATCGATTGTACTTTTTTTACCACCACAACATACTAATCAATTCTAAGCAGCAAAGGTGAGACATTTGCACGCTTATCCTTTTATGAAACTGCAAACGAAACTGTCGTACTTCTTCACTTTCACCAAAAGGTCAGGATGCCCGCGAAATTTATTTAATATACTATTATATAACGATCAATAGCAGGAGTCATCAATTTTTTTGAGGAAAAAGATCGGATTTAAATCCTATTGAGGAATTGATATATATTGCATATACGCGGAAGGGCAAATCGATTTGAACATCACGAAAAGTGAAACTCCAAGCGACAGTTGATCAGAAAGATAAGGAAAATAGTTTGTAGTGTGTCCGTCTATATGAATTTCCGATACACGAATAATAAAAGTTTTTTTTTTAATCAACAAGGTAGAAACGTCCCTTAATGTTTATGGGAATTTTTTATCTATTATCATACATTTACGGGAACCCAAATTTTTACACCGAAAACAGAGCTATGTATATATTTGTTTAGACTTTCTTAAGAAGGTAATCTTTCTAATTTAACGTCTAGTCCATGAGGCCGATGAAAATCTTTCAACTGGATCCGGCCCGCCGGTTGTAGTTTGGCGACCGCTGATCAACAATATTTACATGTTTGTCATTTCGTCTATAGATGTTTAAATACATTACATTTAAACACACTAAAAGGATCCATTTTAACGAAAATTATTATCTAAAAGATGAAGCTGTGTTTGTGTAATATACAATAAAATAGGCGCGCTAGTGGCTGGTGTAGTGGTTGCTTTATGCTACGCACACATACAGTAGAGGCGGTGCGGCGCATGCGCGTAGCGTCTCTATTTTGTATGCGACCGACCGCATTTATGCAAGTTTCACTTCAAAAGGCGTCAGTATACGATAATTTTTCTCTCTTTTATTTCAAGTGTATTTTTATAAATTAAATATATTAATGATTATTATATATTATAAAATGTTTTATAATTAATGGTCGAAATTTTTATGATTATGTTCGAATTTGTTGACCTTAATTTGCAACGTAATCGCAAATAAAATATTGAATCATTTTTTGTGATGCTGTGTTGACATCACTAAAAAATGTAAATGCAATATTTTAAGCGATAAAATGGAACAAAGTAAAACGACTAACTTTTAAAATAAAATTTATAAATTGATTAAATTATTATTAAATGAATATAATAATTGCTTTAAATGTAACGCTTATAAAAATATCATATATTTTTGATTTGATTAAATTTGGAATTTATTATGATTCTAAAAAGGGGTATCATAAATCGATCATGATTTATATTATATTGCAATCGCTCGAAATTTAAATATAAATTGTCATGGTCTTCTGCATATTTGTATCGTCCTAAAACTAGATATCCCATCAGACTAACACTTCGGATGTGTGTCAGCAGCAAGAGCGAATCTCACCGGCAGTCCAAAAACTTGTTGAGATCGATTTCCTAGTGGGGTGAACAGCAAAATCGTAGAAGGAGGTGCCATAGCGTTTTGGTTACAGGAAGCTGCCACCACCAGTTATATATAAAGCAACTTCGCCGAACATCTAATAATCCATTCAGTGAGTGCTACTTCTTCGGCAAGCAACTGTTGTGGCTTAAAACAATACAAACATGTTGGGAAAACTATTTGTAAGTTCCAACACATCTTTAATTCATAAATACACGCATGCGTTCAAAATCGTCCGCTTCGGCGGGCATCGTTAAATTGAAAATCGACATTTGAAATTGAGGACGAATGGTTTAAAAATGTGATAAAATAAGCCATTTAAATAATTGGATGGGGTGACTTTGCACATTTATTAAATTAAATCTATGAAAGCACTATTAAATTCATATTTTTTTATATTGTAGATGCATAAGCAATATAATCACATTTTTTAATACATTGGGTTTTTACTGTATGTATTTTTATAAATTAAAAATATTATAAATGCTGTGGTCGAAATCTTTATGGTTATGTTCAAATCCATTGGCTTTAAATTGTATATTAATTTTTGCGACGGTGTTGGCATCACTAAAAAATGTTTTTAAATGTCATCTGACCATCAATTGGATTCGCAATTAAAACTCAACATTACAAGCGAATTGCGCTGATAGTGCTTATAAAACAGACCATTTAATTGTGACGAATGAGGTGAAATTCTATTTTAATCCATAAAAAATTATTATGATTTATTGGAATTTGGTTATTAAGCATGCCAAAATATTCTCAATGATTCATTTAAATGTCAGGATCAATCCATGGACAATGTAAATATTTCTAGATGGGGTTTATTATGTTGTAATGATATAATTTTAAATTTTCAAATTCAAACCATCTAATACTCCAGCACCATCTATTGACGCACTTATGTAAACGGTTGACCATTTGCTCAATTTCAAATAAAGACAACTTATTAAATTTATTTAAATATTTTTATCTATAAAACGTTGTCTAAATTATGTATTTTTATTGGCGTTTGTCGAAATTCAATTTCATTTATTTTAAGTTCGCTCTCGTGTCGTTGCTTGCCGTCATTCATGCTGCTCCGTCGCCCTGGTGGGGAGGCCATCAGTGAGTATCCTAAAATATTTTTTATGCAATCGATGAATGTTAAGCTAAAATTGCTGCGTTTGATACAATTATTTTCCATTTGCAGCAAGCACTATGTAATCCACGTTCCATACCATGTGCATACAGTGCATCATCATCACGTTGAAAAGATTCCGATCATAAAGCACGTTCCAATCTACAAAGAAGTCCACGTGCCCGTCTATAAAGAGCATCATGATCACGGCTGGAGCGATTGGTGGTAATTATAAACAAAAACGTCCGATACTTACTTATCTTACGATAAAACAATATGTTTATTTGTTTGTTATTTTCCATCCTGCCAGATAGATGATTAATTCGAATCATCGCATCAGCTTTAAGAAGGAGAAGTATTCTTCGCACACGTTAAGTACATCCATATGTTCTTAAAACCACTGTATTTAATTATCGCAAGCACTTCTAATCTTTATTTAATGTTACCAATCTATTTGTTATATTGTTTTAAATGTATTACAATAATTTTAAGTGAAATAAATATCTGTACAAAGTAATTGCAGCGTTTAATTTTACAGTATAACAAATATAATATGTTCGCACGTGGTAAAAAATTCAATTATTTTTACTAAACGAGATTTCAAAGACAAATCCTTATATTATCAGCGCACAATCCTTAAGCATCACAATGTGACGCATGAATATCAATTTGGTTCACCAACGGGAAGTCAACGACGAACGATGTCATGATTTTTGTATTTTAATGTAAGCTACACACCGCAACTTCATTGTGTCGCCAATAACAATTTGCATTCAACAGCAGTTTTCATCAAACGTTATATATTTGAGCGCTTGTAACAAATTGTTGAATCCTTACATAAAAATCATTTATAAAACACTGGCGCACAAAAACATGTGCACAATTGCTCTTGCCTCAAAGACCGACTGTCTTCTTCCTTTATCTAACTGTCATATTATTTCCTCTCCCCGTACCTGCGGCCCACACTTCACTTCATCAGACCAATGTGCGCCGCCAACATGATGCAACTGCTAAACTTCTCGCAAAATAAACGCGCATCCAATGCTTGTACTAATTCAAAAATTTTCACATAAATGCGCACAACAACTCCCCAAAGTCTCATCGCAATCAGATGTACGATATAAGAACGTATACGGGACAAACAAACAAACATTTTTATATACACAGATTAAATGCTAGCAAAGGATGATAAATAAAGAAAAAGGATTATAAAATCTAAGATTGATGTAATTGGTTTGTTATCCTCTTGGACGCTATGCAAACATACAAACTTTATCAGATTTAAGACCAAAATTATTAATAAAAAAAAGACAAATTGACTTTGAGCAAATTATATCTCGATAAAAATAAGTATTGACGCATCTAGTTAACAATATCTATTTGTATTTTTGCGCGTGCATCGCTTCCCCTCGTGCCATGACGCGCAGAAAACAGACGGATAGCCTTGGCTGCGGGAAATGTTCTTCCCACAACTCATAGCTGCAACCGCTCTCTCTTCGGATTAAATAAAAGGCTCAATCAACGCTTTGCAGAAGACTATAAATCATTTTGTAAATGTATCATTTTTAATTACTTATCGCGGTCGCATAAAATGTAGCCTTAACCTTTCCTTTACTATGGTGTATTTACTACACAGTCGAATTGTAAAGTTGATACAATGGAAATTTTGCGTATGGCGTACTAAATACGTAGCATCGTAAGGGAAAGGTTAACATAATATGGTAAAAATGATTGCAGTATATAAAAATAAATCTATTAATTATATATTTAACTCGGAGATTGTTAATGAATGTTCTGGCATAATTAAAATATTTTCTCAAGGTTTCATTCAAATATGTCCATGCGTAAAAGGGTACCAATTAGACAAATTGATCCTCGCACGAAAATGTGCGCAGCGGGTTCACATCGTTCAGGACAAAATCGTTCATTAAACTATTTGGAGAATTTGGAGAAAATATGTATTATATACTTTAAGACTTTAAGAGAGCTAATTAAAAGACTCCAAGAAGAATTTAAATGTGCCACCAATAAAAATATTAAATATGCAAATTAAACTAGTCATTTTAATTTTAGATAATTGACCATTCCATATAAAATGTGTATCGTCTGTAGTCGTGCACATTTGAAATACGAAGGATGTCTCTATAATGTAAATGAGTATTTTCAGAGTGCGTGTATATGAAAATGAAATATAAATTGGAATTTTTCAAATAATATAAAAGCATTATTTTGAGAAGTTGTTTATTATTTGAAGAGCCTACATTAAAAGTCGTAAATAAAATGAACATCTAGATAAATCACTTTTGCAAAGACTCATAAGACACATCCTCTAAGAGGAGTATATATTACACGTCTATTATACGGAAAAAATATAATATGATATTGTAAACATTTATTGAGTAGTAAATCTCCAAGTTACACATACGATATGACTAAAATGAGTGATATTAATGAAGTCAATCAACACTCAGAAGCATATTTTGCATTTTATTAACATAAAATGAGATGTAAGAAAGTATTTGCCGCAAATAATAAATATTACAACACATACACTATCTATTTTTTTAATATATGATTTAATACTATGAGTCAAATTAGGGCACATTGTGTGCCGTCTATTATAATTTTGATACACTTTTAAAATGTACTATCTCTATCATGTTTGAAAAAATAATTAAAAAAAGATATCACGTCAATTTTAAAAAAAAACTTGTATTAATACAAGGTGTCTTATTGGAATATAGTAATAAGTATTAAAAATTGGCAGTAGATTGATGCACAATCTACTTCTTATTCTTCCCCCCCTTGGCTTTAGCTTTAGTGACTTTTTTGGCGGGTGCCTTCTTTTTAATCTTTTTGGCAACTTTTTTTGCCTTCTTAGCTGCCTTAATTTTCCTCTGACTCTTCCACACAGGTTGCTGCCCATCTTTCAGTTTCGTTTCTTTGGTTTTGCTATCAGACTTTTCTGTCTCTTCCATTTCGACATCACCAGTAGTGACTTTGTTATTCTTTAAAATAAAAAAAATACATGAGCATCACAATGAAAAACGTAAGCTGCAATAAATGAATCAATTATTTTATTATATATATTTTGGACAATGCATTTTATAAAAATATAAACGCAACAAAATAATATTTCAACGCATCACTGAAAATAAATATTTGATCATTATTAAACCAATTTCAAATAAAAAGCCTGTAAAAAATATTTCCTCATTACAGTTAAAATTATCACAAAAACATGTGTTAACGGTCCATAATGAGTTAATATCGCCAGCAATACAATTAAAGTGATTTTTATAGAATGCACCAATTTTTTCCCCGTAGTCTGATTTCAAGTTAAATTTAAATTTTCAATTTAAGTGATAATGCTTTATCATAACAGACTGCAATAATTGTTATTAAAATGTACAAAGACTGCCACAAGAGAAACGCAAGCAAGAATCCCACAGGAATCAATAGCATCTCGGGATGCAAGAAATTCGAACTCGACACGCCAAGCGACAAACGCGTCTAACGCCATACACATGTTTACACTTTTCAATATTTATTTTTCACGCGCGCTTTTAAAACACCTATAAAGTTTAGCGTCTTGCGGACCTTTCGTGTTGACGTATTTTACGCGACTAAATTAAAAATCGATTCTTCTGTCCATAACAACAATGTATATTTTTCTATATATCGATAGTAAATCATAATCAAAATATTACGACCCGCACTGGACAGCTTGCGTTTTTCGCACGTGGCAATTTTCAACGCTTTAAGAAAACCCCATGGCATGACATAATAAACGCAGCAAATTGTTTTTAATAGAACGTTTTATATAGTAATTAAAAACAATTTACGCGTGGGATTATGGCGCATATGTAAATGCAGATGTATTAAACAAACACGTGTAGTTGATCAAATATCAAATAGAAATTGCTTTTGTAATTTGTATACAAATATTTCATATGTACTGCGCACGCTCACATAAATAAAACGTATAGACATTATCACGTGTATCAAAGTAAAATTAAAAATGTAAACCTCTTCGTACGCCTCTATGGCGGCGGCAATCTCGGATAGGTCTTGCATTATCTCGGCCTGTCTGGTTTTTTCGGCCTCCTTGGTGAGGCCGAGCGTTTTCTTGAGTTGTTCAATGGCCCGAGCGTTGTACTTTTCTCTTTTTGCCTTTACGTTCCTCCTCCTCGACTTACTGCGGAGTGATTTTGCCATGTCGTACTCTTCAAATAAGACGATGAGTATTAATTAGAAAGCGCAACAGTGAAACTTATCAATCTATTTCAGTCGAATATATAAATAAATCAAGATAAAAACAGATCCCATTACATTCTCAATACATAATGACAATGTTTGATGTTTGACTTCCGTAATAATACCACGACAAGTTCGAGTAGACATGTAATCTCTAGTTATAAACGGTCCAGCATCGATTGACTGCAATGAGGTCTGATGAATGTTGAGTTTTCTAAGACCTTGTGAGATCAAATGCGTCCACATTGATATAAACATCTTTATACTATTTTAATCTTTTTTTAAATTTAACTCCAAGGCCACATGCGAATGTAGCTTATCTTCCTACAAATTAAGCCAATAAAGATCACAATATTATTGATTCGTTATTATTTGTAAAAGCTCATATTCGTATAGACGAGAACAATGATGTAGTTTGAAAACATCACTTCATTTATGATCAAAATTCTTACAGTATGAGTAATGTTTATAATTCCTTTGAGCTGCGTATGAAATTTTAAAATTCCAGTTAGAAAACTTCATATAGAGGAAACAAATAGACTATTTTTGATATAATATCGAAATTAATTTACTAACACGGATTGAAAATTATGCCAATTCAGAGGAAAATATCGTACAATTTAAAAATCATATGCCACGTAATAGTATGTGTTTATTTCAATGGTTACGGCTGCCAAAGATGATGGTATGAAGGCCATCAAAATGTTATTAATCGAGGTCAAGAAGCGTCAGAAATCCAAAATAATTTTATAACTTAAATTATCGACTCTGATGGAAATATAATAAATATAACTTGAGTTAATGATGGCTCATGGTAAGTGGTCATCCTGTATTAGAGAATAACCCACCTACTGAGTCGCTGAGTTTTGATGAACCTCCGCCATACTTGGCCATGACTTCTTCGTTGAGATGAAATCGCGTCTTGAATAGATCTGATGATTTGAGGAAAAATTAAATTGAGAACCTTAACAGTTGATAGCTCATAAATAGCCATTAATTAGGTATTGTATTTATTTAAGCCCTGTATAATTATTAAACAAACATTTTCTCAGTCGCCATGAATATGAATGAATCTTGACGTTATTATAGTATTGTATGTTTGAGGTTCATATGATAATTATACACAACTAAACGATAATTTGACATATTTATGAAACTATTTGAACAAAAAATGCAAACTCACCTCTATGACTTTTTAAGAAATAAAAATATCAAAATAAATAAGAAGCAAATATAATATTGAAAGAAAAGATACGTATATTTTTATAAATTAAAACTGATTTTCAGATTCTAACCATGTGCGCAAACAAAAATTTAACAAAAAATGGATGCTCATAAAAGTGAGAATGATCACTCTATATTTAGACGCATTAGTCACCGGTATTCGGAACCATAACAGAAAAATATCCGGATTAAAAATCCATTTGCGAATGTGTATGACATTACCATTTTATATGAATCTTGGGTCAAGTACAATAAAAACAGTCTCAAAAGTTGAGTCCAGCGGCAGGGAGTCCACTACAGCGTATATAACAGTATTCAACAAAAACCACAACGAGTATGAACAGAAACTGAAGGAAGCCTGGCAGCAGAGACGGGGATCAGTCCAGCAAGGGAAGATGGACCCACCGACTTATCCCAGTCGTAAACCGGTGGAGGGCACGAAAACACGGAGAAACGACTCACCACTTGACTCGGGTGCTCACTGGACATGGATGTTTTGATGCGTACCTGAAGCGGATTGGCAAAGAAACATCTGTGGCCTGCCACTACTGCCAAGCACATGTTGATGATATCAAACGCACCATCAATGATTGACACCCCAAGAAACACGCTATGCACTCGGAATAGCCAGGCTTAACGCTGACAACATGATCCACAGCATGATGTTGAGCAAAAAAAACTGGGACCTTTGGCGAGATTTTGTTGAGGGCAACGAGAGAGAGAAGCCACAATACCGGGGGGGGCAACAGAGAAGAACAGGCGAGGAATTTAATCAGTAATCTGATACTACTCTGGAATCAAACCCAAGGAGAAAAATGATTTAGTAATGAAGTTTGAATGAATATAAATTGCGTGTAAAAAAAATACCAAACCCAGATTTAATCAGTCCAACAATCAAGTTTCAAGACCAGTTTGTTATACGCGGCCGTAAAACAACAAAGAGATATTACGACAAAAGAGAGAACACACCTCGTTGGAATAAATTTATCGCAAATTCAAAATGAAGATTTTGCAAATGTCAATTTATTTACTAAATATCTATTCGGCGTTATCGTCAGAAGTGCATGCGTTTCGACATTAATTTGCAGCGGACATTATCAAAAGAAATAAATAATTACCACGTACAGAAGAAAAACATTGATTATAATTTTATCTTGAGCTGTTATTCCGTGGAATTATGCAATTGGTAATAAGGCGCATTCTCAAATTGAAAACAAGATTTAAAATGATGCGATTTTTTCAATAGCGTCGTGCGAAATTATCATTTTTTTAGAAAGTAGTTTAGAAGGTGGAACGAGTGATGAATCAGATTTTATAGGGCATAAAAAACAGAAAGTTTGCGTCTTCATATTGTCGAGTAGTAGTTTGAGTGTTTCAGCAGCTGAAAGTTACTGATACGTCATACAAATAAAAATCTGGAGTCGAAAGGGTTTTATTTATATATTTATGTCTATTTATTTTGGACATCTGGAATAAAGGCGGCTTTTAAACTTTAATTTTTTTTTAAATTTTAATTTCAGGAGTGCCGAAATTAGGGGAAGAAAAACTCAAGTAGGTGATAGCGCTGGAAGACTTCAAAAAAGGTACCACGGTGAGGTCACTGAGATTCAGGCAAGGAAAGGATAGAGGATCGCTTATTATCAGCGTCCCACTCATAGTGCGCCATACACTCAGAGAGAGCATTACTTGTTGTGCAACATGCAAGAATTTAGGGAAGGAAGACAAACACCAGACCAGTTCCTGGAACTTTCCGCTCTTCCGGGCTAATCTCAAAAGAGTATGAATAAGAACTGTAATCGTCCTTGTCTTTCATTTAACTATGTTAAGAATCACGTTTTGAAGTTTGGATGAATAAGCTCGACACGAACATCGACGCTACGCTGAATTACAGGACCTTTGCCACATGAATCGCTGAGCACGCAACGTACAGTGACCATAGCCTTGTTGCATTTAATATAACGCGCGTGTAAAGAAGTCACAGTGATCAACACACGACTATTCCCTCCCGTTTTCATACCAATGCGAATCTGGGTAACTTTGATGAGTCCCTGGCGGCTGGAATGTTCGGTTTCGACAGTGCACTAATTTGCCAGAGACACAGTGCTGAAAGATTGAATGAATGAATTCATGGATGCTTCGAAAGAAGACCTTGGTCGAACAGCTGGTGCAAAGAGCACCCAATCACCTTGGTGGAATTCTGAGCTGTTCCTTCAGGGAACCCGACTACGTAAAGCAATGAGACTATGATAAAAGGCCAGATGTATTGTATATCCCACCCCGGAAGAGCTACAAAGGTTAGCACAATCTAGTTGACATCTGGAAGACGTCATACAAATACAAAATACCTGCTTATTATTAGCAAGGAGAAACAAATTCTCGACCTTGTTTGAACTGTTTTCATTAATATCATGTTGCGTGATAATGGGTCCCAAATGAATACTCAAATATTCTTATTCGTTTTTTTGTTCAGTAATTTAGGAAATTCATTCATAATAAATTCAAATGAATACAACTTATTTGAAATCTTGGAGTCATTTTTGTTTTCAAACGAGTTGTAGGGAGACTCGGGAAAGAAACTATCGTGTCAATTTTTTCTACTTATTTTAGTATCGTTTTCCGAATGCGCAGTTGATATTTTCATCTGATTTGGAGCATTGTGCCCCGATTCGAACTCATACACGCCATTCTGTTGAAAGTCATCGAAGACAATAGAAATAGCAAAAATGTCTCAATATTAAAAAGCAATTGAAGAATATAATGTAGTACGCGACTAATTGATTTTACGAATATTTGGGATCCCTATGCGTAATGTGTTATATTTTATTTTAGGCATAAATTTATGTTTTAATTTTATAAGTCTTTATATAAATATTAGATATCATCTATTATTTATAGTAAACAAGATCGCAAATGGGTCTCATAAATTTCTGGCTTGGACATTTTCACCATGGCTAAAAAATATAAAAATATTTGAAAATGTAGGACCAACAACAGAGCTTCAAAATGACACAAACCTTGACGGATTCACTCGACAGCAACCCGAGGCAAACTGACGGCAAAGACACAACCAAAAAAAATGACATTTCTTTCCGCTTTATCTAATATAAATGTTTATACAATCCTTTTTAATTATCTTTTTTTAATCAGTGGAATAAAGTAGAATTAAAAGACCATTTAATTGTTTCCTGGAATGTCAAAATAAATGTTTGCAAAGGGGTATTTTTGTCCACTGCAGGTATAAAATCACAATTTCAAACAATAGTCTTTGGTGACTTGGAGATTGTGTTTGCTTGACGAGTTAAGAGAAATGTAATGATGCTTAGTGCAAAGCGCACATCATCATCGCAATCGACGAGGAGAAGTCCCGGAAGGAAAACCCGGTAACGCATTGTTAACAACCGAAAAGAAGTGATTGAAAAGCCAACAGTTATTCAAAATTACATAAAAAATATGGGAGAAGTAGACACTGCCGATCAACTGCCAATGTCATATTGTTTTATGCATAAATCATTAAAATGGTGGAAAAAACTTTTTTTTTGGGGCTAGAAATCTCAATTGTGAACGCATACATTATACGAGAGAAAAAAGAAGAACGAAAGCCTCAGTCATATAAAATTTTGCCAAATGTCGACGCAAATCATCAAGAATTTTCACGCAGCCAAAAAGACAGATACCGGGTGTAGATCGCCGATGAGGAACGATTGAATAGGAATCCCCATAATATATATCATTTGTACTTGATACATATTTATTTGATTTTCCTTCATTTTTCAGCATAAACATATTTTTTATTGAATTCACTGAAAATGGCTCAGACCTGGTGCAAAAAACCTTCGTCGGCGAATAACAAAGAACGGCCGTTTTCAAAATGGATACGCGCCACAATGGAATGAACATATCAAAAGAGGATCGAGGTCATTTGTATGTCAGAGCACTGCACTTCAGTTTGTGTTAATTTAGCACACTTTAGCGCAGACAAGGAGCATAAATGAGATCTAGGATGCTGATTAAAATTTGCATCTCACAGTGCGAATGTGTTATTTGTCATCCGTTCGCGATTGAATTTGATTTCTGAAATATTAACGGCGTCGGAGCTCGAATTGCAAATTTTTGAAAAAATCAATACTTTGGTGCGTATTACCGGCAGCAATGGTGGATGAATTGAACGTTTCTGCGCGAATTAATTATGTAATATCGTTTGATTTTGGTTCGTTATGCGAAGCCGGTGTTGTACGTATATTGAAATGTTTTCATACTGCTGAATATGATCAGTTTATATTATGCAATATGGTTTCAGTGTGCATTCAAATATGGATATTAACATTTTTGTTATATTAATAAATTGAGTTGAGATGCCGTTATTTTCCATTATTGACAGTAAATGAGGCCAAAATATGTTTGAAAGGCGTGTAATTTGTTTGCTAATAATAGCCATGGATTACTGTGTGAAAATTAAAGCATATGAAGGAATGCTGAATTGATGAAAAAATATTATTATTTTATCGAGACACTAGGACAGTTGGCAGTGTCATTTGACAGTGGCCAGTGAAGGCGGTTGGTAAAAATACACCATTTCATGCTTGTTTCATATAAAAATATTCTTGTCCTTGAAATAAAATCGGAATTTCGTTAAGATTTTGAAGAATTTCGCTTCAGAAATGACAAAATAAAGGCGCAATATTGCTAGAATGTTCGGCTCGCTCTCGGTGGCGACCATTCCTGCGCCATTGTTTTAGCTCCCAGGCAAATGGAGTAAAATACGAATCATCTATTATGTACAAACATCCACAACTACAAAATCGATCACGAAACAATTGTATTGCTGTGTGAAAAACATATATTCGCACCCGACAATGATTAACGGAACGCGGAAAGAATGCTCCGCGCAGGGACGCTAAATCCGGAACGTCCTCTCACTTCTCCACACAACTACAGTGAAAACGTGATCACATATGTACGAGAAAAAAAGCAGTGGTAAATCATAAGATCCAACTCTACACACTCATAACGCAAAGATGGCATCGTCTTGGGAGCGATGTGGGACATTCTCGCGTAACACATGTTGGATGAGGATCCCCAAGTATGTATTGATTGAACCATGTTTTATTGAAGAATTTGATACCATCGCTCATCGAAACGACAAAAAATGAATTAAGAAAGACTTAAAAAAATAAGGCGAACACAAAACATAACGAAATATGCCAAAATAAATTTGTTACTTGATATCACTCGACGAAGAGTCAGTTGAGGCAAGCGGCGGCAACAGACGACAGACAGAAGTGGCCGCTGCTGTAAGGATACCAGTGCGAAAAATATTTTTTCAACACGACAATTTTCCCAATACGGGGAAAAAAACATTAAAAGCATAACGCCTGATTGCAATCCATCAATGAATATTCACTCCGAAACACGCTCAAACATCCATATATATTCACCGGCGAATTAAATATCTTCATTAAAAATAACATTTACACACATAAAATAATAAAAAATGCAATATACTTTTACAAATTATTTCAATTGAACGCCATTTTTTCCGATCGCAGATCGCATCTTAAAAGATCAACACTCGCATACGTCATTTATAATTCTAAATAAAGCAATGCCGACCGATTTGCATTATCGATTTTTACATTTCGGGAAATTTTAGAGCGTGCAAAAACACATTATGGAAACGGCCAAAATATACGACTTGCAAATACGTCAAAATCAAATAAAACAATGCGCGAACGCATCCTAAATGAAAAAGATGCGATCCCTTTTAATATTTAAAATTAAAAAATAAAATTTATATAAAAACGACGACAAATCTCAATATGCATTGTATTACAATGCAAAGCTTAAATTGTGTGGAATATCATCAAAATAATTGAGATTTGCATGTTATACGAAAAATTGTGCCTATAACGGAAATATTTTGATATTATAATATGTATCCGCATTAAAATTATATGATATCCCTTATTTTAAATATTAATTCGAAATTAATATTTTTATAAAATTTGATGAAAACGAAAAACGTGGTTTAAATTTATATTTATTTATTATTATTGCGTGTACGCATATTGTCGCATTATCGTGCGATTGTAATATTTAATATTTTAGGCATGAATTTGAGCGAAAATGTGCACATTGTGGATCCGAATTGGTCGAGGGTAAGGTTGGTAGACCTGGCCGTGACCTGTGTCGGAAATGGCAGCTGGCGGATAGACTGGGTTTGTCATGCTGAGGTATGGCGCATTAGGTTGACCATTTTGACACTTCTGTCAATCTCCTCGTGATGCTGCTCGGCTCTGAGGTGACTTTCATATCACGAGTTCCTCGAGGGAGGCGTTGACCTTTGTAATACTTATTTCTCCGAAAACGATCACAATGAACCTAGAAGACAGTCACTCGGGGGGGCTCGGGACCGAGACCATCTACGGTACCCATGAAGACTCCCAGGTTGTTATGTCGGAGAAGGTGCAAAATTTGGCCGGGAGCATATATCAGGAGTTCGAGAAGATGATCGCTCGCTATGACGAAGACGTCGTCAAGACCTTGATGCCTCAGTTGGTCAACGTACTGGAGTGTTTAGATGCGGCCTATCAAAGAAATCAAGAACACGACGTGGAGCTGGAACTCCTCCGTGAGGACAATGAGCAACTTGTTACACAGTACGAAAGGGAGAAAGTGGCTAGAAAACAAGCGGAACAAAAGGTTATAAGCAGACCTAATAATTCAATTTTTATTTGCACCATTTACTGATCAAATATTAATTATTCTGTTTCCGATTTGTACTATTGATTCTTTGCTACATTTATGAAAAGCAATTGCGTCGCATAAAGTTATTGTGATGACAATTTGAACAAAATGGGATACGTCCCTGCCTTAATATAATAATTATTAAAAGAGCCCTAAATAGTTCACAATCTATCCGATAATATCATTTTCATATTTCTAATTTGTATAATAATACAAAAACGCAAATCTTATTAGAATGCAATAAGTCGCAAATTTAAAATGCTCAATTTTTGATACGCAATAGTACTCCGCAATGGTTATAGATTTAAAAATGATCAAATAATGTAGATTTGTGCTTCACGTGCTACAATATAATTGCTTAGCATATGTTTCATCGTCTATTGATCGAGCGCGTTAAAATAGTGTTAAGCGTTGTTTTACTGTATCAATCTTAGTCTCAACGATAGCAACAAAATTTATTAAAACGAGCCTTAATCTTTGACAGTAGATCGCGAGTTATATGGACGTTGATATCTTTATTTAATCCATTAAGTATATAAATAATTAGTGACACGAGATGACTTTCGTATATAAATTTTTGCTTAAAATAATATTCATTTTTAATTAATTTCGCTGATATTCATTTTGCAGATATTAAATATTAATAATTTGATGTATATAATTTATTTCAGAGAGTTTTAATAATTTTTGTGTCCGATATAAGAACTTAACATTTTTTAATTTTAACCCTTTGCGCTCGAGGTCCTTTTCGCTGGGCAAACCAGCAAGTTGAGAGTAGTCAGCCGCTCCCGCTTATTTAATGAGTTCTTTACCGTTAGCTTGAAATAACTTTAGACACAGAACACGTTAAACTTGTATATTTTAACATTATGCACATTTTCATAGTTCATTGAAGGATATTTGTTAAACGTTACGTTCTATATTTTTGCTTCTTATGGTATTTTATAAAACAATCTCCAAGGTGTATTCTCGGCTTGTCGGGGAAAGTGTCACACTAGTACACAGTTTGTCGCCGTTGGCCAGTTGCATGTTGTTTTTGAAATGAAAGGCTATGATATAAAATATTTTTCGATTCAGTCATTTATATTTATGATTTTTTCCCCCCGATAAATGATAATCGGAAAGAGCAAGGTCGGGAGAATAAGGTGATTGCGGAATCGTTCGCCAATCGGGTTCCTTTAATTTGTTTTCAGTCAATTTCACGTAAATTGTCGTTCAGCACAAAATCCACACAATTTTTTTTTGTAGAAAATAACGTTCTCCAAATGTTAGTCGACTAACAAAATATATAATACGCGTTGTCAAAGGGTTGGCTGAGATCCAACTGATGGTCAAAAAGTAAGTATGAAAAAAAACGGCATTCCTAATGGGACAATCTAATAATATAAAAACAAAATTTATTCAAATTATATCAAATTCCATTAAAATTCTTCATCCCACTATAAATATTACATTCTCTAGTATCTATGTACTATTTTTATCTGTAAAAACATGACAAAATAAAATAAACACCATAATCATTTAGGTATACATCGTCTCGAATTTGTTTCGGATATCCATTGTAAAATGGAAAAATCAAATAATACGTGATTGTGATATAAGAATGGCGTAATTATAAATTAGGAAATTAAAGATGCAAACTTTAACATTATTTGGTTGCTATTATGAACCGCGAAGAGTTTTGAATTCTCAACAGACATAAAACGTCTCAATTGTCTTTTGTTGACGTTATAAATTATCTTTTTCTGTTGCAAACGTATTCTAAGACGCGATAATTCTTATGTTACATCAGATGTGAAGCAGCATGTATAATTTGTAGTCAAATATTGATTGTACAATTTCGCTATGTGTTTAAACATTTTGAAAACACTGCGAGCTGAAACTACAATATTTAAAAACATGTTTTTGGATTTGCGCAAGAAAAATCATGCGTTCAATATGATAGAATTTTGATACGCGACCCTCCTTGGTATTTATAGCCTTGCAAAACTCGCTATTTGTTCATCGCTACTCTCTTCACTTTCAATTATATTTTTACAGTGTCAAAAATGACTGATATGCTTGTCGCACATCTCACAGCCCTCTTGCCAAAAAGCGAGTTGAGCATCTCATTGTTACATCTTTCTATAACGACTCAAATCTTAATCTTATTAACATCTTTCGCAGAAGACATCCAAGGCCTGGTTCCTTAGGAATAAACCTTGCAATCTCTTTTTTGTCCAATCAAATTAATATGCAGCTTCCCATTCAGTCGGATGCCTCCAGAACTGCTCTGCGAGGTAGAAACTGTGCTAGGTTGTCTTTCACTAGATACAAACGGTATTCTTGTGAAGATTTCTTCGGATTCTGTGCACATTGTTCATTCTAAAGGTTCAATCTCTTCTGTACAATCACTATGATTTTCAGATTCACTATCCATTACTAAGATTTTTAAATAAAGTCGTCGCTATCTTCATCACTTGCGTCTTTGTTCCCATGGACAAGCTGGCTATGTAGAGATGTAATTTCGTTTGTTATATCGTCGTCGGCCAAACCTAAATAAACATCATTATTGCTCAATTTACCGCATCGATCCGAGTGCACGCTTTGCTGTTCGAAATGTAGAAAAGTTGTACATTTTTATCTCTAAATAAAAATGAACGTGTTTAAATACCCAATTAACATTGAATAGCAAACATAAATATATCAATTTGCCGATGCATAATTTTAGCATTGAAATATAAGTCTAATTTTATAATTGATCAATAAATGCTGGGATAATATGCATATTTAATATAGAAAAAAATTTAAACGATTAATAAAATTTTATTCATAAAGCTTTTGGAGATTGAAGATATGGCTGAAGGCGAACGAAAAGAGCTCTCCGGAAGACTAGAAGCATTAGAGAGCATAGTTAGGATGCTTGAACTCAAGCATAAAAATTCTTTAGAACATGCTAGTCGATTAGAGGAACGCGAAAATGAATTGAAAAAGGTATAAATAAATACTATAATTAGAAATGTTGTAAATTGAAATGTTTTGTAAATGTCATGCTCTAAAATGTTTTTTTAATGCTTAGGAATATGCGAAGTTACATGAAAGATATACTGAACTTTTTAAAACTCATATGGAATATATGGAACGTACCAAGTTACTGTTAGGAGCTGCTGGAGACCGAGGCGATTCTCGGAATCGTATGGGTCTCCATCCTATAGTTAGGTCTAGTGGTATGTCATCAATTTTTACGTATGTCTAATATTACGTTGTACATTTGTTATTCAATGTTTAATTTAATTTTAGGTCCCATTTCATTTGGATTTGCGTCATTAGAAGGTGCAGTTTCCGGAATGGAAAGTGCCGATGGTATACTTGAAAGTCCCACAAGTGCATCTCCTTCTCCTCCTTCACCACCTTTGGGCGATGAGCTTGCAGCAGTTCGAACAATGGAACGCGCTCATCAAACGGATCCTATCTTACACCACAGTCAGGTAATTTAATATTTTAAAAAAATGTTTAAATTTAAACGTATTTATGAATTTGTATCGACACAGAGCTTGTTTGTGTTTTGTAGGCAACGTCTCCTGTGGCACCGCAGAATAATAACATAGTTTCAGGTAGGTCTCAAACGAAGCGAGAACAACGCAGCGGAAATACCCTATATCAAGAATTGTCATTTCAAGATGCGGATGCAAATCTCGCCGATGGAGATGATTCTAATGACATTACCGGTATTGTAAATGTTCTACGCATTTATAATATTTCAAACGATGCTTAATCTAAACGTTTTCAATTATCATTTACAGGTAGTTGGGTGCATCCCGGTGAATATGCATCATCAGGTTTGTATATAAATTTACACGCGCTAACCTGGTATATGTATATACTTTTAAAGCTTGTATATCAGAATATCCTATTTAAACAAATAAAATATACCTTAATGTGCCATACTAATTAATTAATTACTATTTAATCTTATTTTATCAAAATATATATTATCTAATCTTTCATGCTATAGAATTTTCAAATCGACATCCTAATCATCAGCATTGAAGTATTGAAAATTCTATCGGATTTTGAATGTATAATTTATAAGTAACCATTATCACTTCCTAATTACAAAATATACGATGATATAATTTCAATGGGGCTGATATCTGATATTTCACAGCTTTACCGATTAATTTGTACGTCAACTGGATTACTGTGATTAATTGGATTGGCAAAAACCTGTACAGATCGAAATAATTCATTCCGAGACCTTTAAAACGTCATATGACGTATATTTAAATGTGCTTAATTAAAGAATACATTAACATACCGTATTATATAGCTAAATTCAATTTTATAAACAGTATCGGAACGAATTTTGTTATGAGAATTTGGATATTATAAATAAAATTTTGCTCTATACAAATTTATCTCGCTTAACGGACGAGATGTCGCATATCAAGTATTTGTTTTTAAACAATAGGTGGAAAAGTATGTAACGTATGCTGGAGTATCGGATTTCATGGAGTTTTATCCTATTTTATCTTCTGTATAGACGAGGATGAGGTCTTACAAAGGAAATAGATAAATGTATTTATATATGTAATTGGGATTGTTATAAATATTTTACGTTATTCATAATGAAGTAAATTCGTGGTTTATGGCATGCCGCCTTATAAAAGGATCTTATTGGATAGGATTTATTAAATCGATTTTGTTTGACATTGTAATGGGTGCTTAGAAAGGTATGGCACATTTATTATAAAAATTCGCTGGTACTTAAATTTGCTTGTAAAAATGATATATTATAGATTGTTCCGTTGAGAATGTCGTTTTTTAAATGAAAGAGTTATATTCAAACCAAAACAAATTATTAATGGCGCAAGGGTTAAATGCACACAGTCTTTCATTGTCAAATAATTAGAGTTTTGCTCTACGAGGATGAATCCGGACTAGAATGAGAATAAATTAAATAAGTGGTCACCTCATTTGGCCGATCACTGCAATGTTGATATTGGCAGCTCGCAGTCATAAAATAATGTAAAAATGGTTGTGTCTTTATAGATTAAATCATGACACGTACTCCCGCGCACACGCGTAAACAAATAACACACTTGAAATCGAAATCATTATAAGTCGATAAATTTGGGCTTAACGATCTATACAATCATGCGATGCATATGAAGAAGCTCTCCGTCTCAGTTTCCCGAACTGCACTAAGTTCTCTCTGTCTCTGTCCGCCTCGGAGCTTCAATGCACAAGAGTGCTCTTTCTGAATAGTGAGGGTCAAAACGGATATTTCCGATAGTACTCCCATACAGGTTAACCTTTCTCCCACTTCGGATCTTTCGAAAATAACGTTCTCCAGATGTTAGTCGACTAACAAAATATATAATATGCGTTGTCAAATGGAGGGCTGAGACTCAACTGACGATCAAAAAGTAATTATGAAAAAAAACGGCATTCCTAACGGGACAATCTAATATATCCATATACTTTTGTGTCTTCAGATTTCATACCTTACTTATCTGTAGATAGTCCCGCGATTAAGCGGTCGGACTCGTAACTCTCTTGGGTCTGAATCTACAGGAGGCGCGGCTGCCGATCACATTTTTAAAAACATACATACCCTATGTAAAGCCATGCCAAAATATAAATTTCATACGCGATGATAAGCAAACTTATGTACTTGTATTTCTAACATGCTTTTTTGCACTGAGGATTCTTCCTTTGTTACATGTTGCACGTATTTGTATGTATATGTTAAAATATATTATATTTGTGTATTTTTATTTCTTTAATGCTAACGTATGCCTGTTTGCTTCATCAAATTGGATGTTACCTTGCAACTTCTAACAGTGAATGACAATTACTTTGGTGAGTTCTAACAAAAGACCTTTTATTCTTATGTCGTATTTTAACACTTCCAATATCGTTATATTAACATCTATGCGGTTATTATTAAATATTTCCCCGCACGTATTGACACGTTGTAATATATTTTTCAGGAATGGGAAAAGAAGTTGAAAATCTCATCTTGGAAAACAACGAGCTACTCGCCACCAAGTGCGTTCATATTAATTCTATAATTGTGATTTATTTCGAAACTGCGATACAAATTGGTGATTTTTATTATAGAAATGCTCTCAACGTAGTGAAAGACGATCTCATAGCAAAGGTAGACGAACTGATGGGCGAGCAAGAAATTCTACGCGAAGAAATCGCGACCGTGAATATGGCGCGTAAACGATTATTAGATCATGTGACGGAGCTGGAAGATGAATTGCGTAAATTACGCGAAGAAGGCGTTGCAAATGCGTCTGCTGCGAAATCTTCCGATGCCGTTGAAGAATCCGACGTACCCATGGCCCAGAGGAAAAAATTCACACGCGTTGAAATGGCCAGGGTTTTAATGGAAAGGAATCAATACAAGGTATTTTAAACTGCGTTTGCATAGACCGCTTATCGATTGCAGTTTTTATTTATTGCGTTCTTTTACAGGAACGTTTTATGGAGCTACAGGAAGCTGTTAGGCTGACCGAAATGATAAGGGCGAATCGCAGTGACGCGTTGGATAAAAAACAGAGTATTTGGAATTTTTTTAACAGGCTCTTCAAGTAATTATTATTTTTTATTAGCGTTACACGATGATGTTGTGGCGTTTTCGTGGATTTTAATGGCGTTAATTGTTTTTAGTTCCGGTGATCGACCCCCACGACCGCTATCTTCGCCTCAGCTTCGTTACCAACAACCCGGTAGTGGTTCGAATACGTCGCGTTTGCGCCATTCGCGAACTCAAGCTGACCTCCTAGAACCGCACCGTTCCTCGGATAAAGCCCAACAGAGAAAAAAAATGGAACGCCGCGATCAGTACAGACAGGTATTTTTTTTCAATTTTTGTTTTTGCATATCTTTTTTGAGGGTAAATGGTTTCATTTGTGTTATTGTGTCGTTCATTAAAGCATCGAATTGACGAGTAGATTCTTTGTTTAAACGTGTAGTATAACTCTGATGCATTTGTTATGTCACGCTTGATGTATTATTCGATGCCGCCGTTAGCATTTTTTCAGGCGTGCTTGAACGATTTCATGGTTTTGAAGAGTTTCCGATTCATGCCAAATTAATAAACGATTCGTGAAATTAATATTTAACGTATTTGGTAAGATTTCACCGAAAATATATGAGAATTTTGCACCCGATTTATACGACGTTGCGTTTCAAAATATATATTAACTGTTTTATTATTTTTTTCGCAATTGTTTTGTGTTTCGAATTGTGCAGTTTTTGACGGTGGAACAGTTTATGAGTGCATGAATACACTTACATCTATTTAAATTCGCTCCCTTGTAGAATATCTCGGCATTCGGATTTATGCGAGTAATTCTGATGTTAAATATGAGATGTCGTTCAATTTTATTAGGCGTGTAGTCGCGTTTCACGGAGGACTTAAATCTATTTCATCATTAAATTTGTTTTAATTGTATGACGGGAGCAAATAAAATCGCTCAACGATCCCTAGAATAACCATGGATTTGAATATATTAGCGACTTATTGCTTGCAAATATATATATATATATATATATTTAAATCAGTTAAATATGTCGTTTCTTGTTGCTTTTTTTCAATGACGGATTTAATCAAATCGATTGAATCGCATCGATTAACAATGCCTAATTAATTGAGTGTCGAATTAACCGTTTAATCCATACTAACTTGTTCATATTTTGGGATTCATACGCATTTAAAATACAATCGCATTCGTTTTCCGCTCGGATTTGTTATACTTGTGTTGTAATTTTGAAATTTTTTAACTTCTCAGTTCGGACCTGGACATTTTTAACGATGGCAAACCTCTATGCTAAACTTCACACTGCTCAATAATATAAAATGGTCTACTGAAAAATTCCAACCGCATGTGAAAGCTATCGATTGTTATCTTTATGCATCTTGTCTGCCAATTTATACAGTACAATATTGAAAATCAGCTTTACTTTTTATTCACAGTTACATTGACAATGAGAGTGTATTTTATTATTGTTCTAATTGTTGCCGTTTTTAAATATTTATACAGAGTTATGATGGAGATTATAATTTAATTGCTGTACCAAAACTTAGTTTAAGTAATTTTACATAGATATTTGATTGTTAGGGCTAGATCTAGATATTTTTATTTAGCAATGTTATTGTTAGTTATAGATTAAGTGTCACAAAGTTAATATACTAGTCGACTTAGATTTTATAAAGAGTTTGTACAATAGTTCGCCTTTAAGTGAATTAATCTATGCCGCAAAACACTTTAGTCTTTTGAGATTTTAAATTTTTACTGCTGACTAAATTGGTATTCTCATCTATCACTCAATTTAAACACAAACAATATCTTAATAGATTGTTGATCTGATTTTGTATTTATTTCTATCTATATTTTGCATATTATACAATGAGAAAATACCATGTAAATTTATTCAATATCAAAGACTTATTATTTGTAATTGTGGCTATTTATAATATCTTATTTACACGTATAGCAAATGCATTTTATGTAATATGTTTGTGTACAGTTTTTCAATTCATATATTATATTATTTACCGCATAGTTCCTGCTTAAAAGTTACCGATCATCTAATCGACTGTTTTAGGTGACGAATCCGATAGGCGTTAGCAATAATAGCGATTTAATTGTTATTGATGATAAAATCCGTCACGACCTTTTAAATATCATTTCAAACTTTCAGTTGTTGACATAAATTAAAATTTATGTTTTATTTTAACAGATTAATTAAGAAAAATTAAGCCGAATGCAACATCTTCAATGATGACATTGTAAAAGGAGCAAAATTGGTCATTTATCAACTTAAGCTTTATATTTGGACTTATCTCGAGATATATATATATACTATAATAGTATAATTAATTTAGGAAGTGCAGTGATATACCAGTATAATTATGAATAGACTTGTATAAATGTTTAGTATTATAAATTTGAGTGATCTGCATTGCGATATTTATTACTTATAAATAAATTTATTAATATATACACATACCATATAGCATAAAAATATTCATTTTTGCTTATTTTATTTTTATAGTGTTTATTTTTGTTGCTACTTTGTGATTTTGTATGAGTATTTTTGTCATGTATATTTATGTTATATTTGTTTTTTTTCTTTCTTAAAATTAAAGTGTTTTTCTGTAATTGTTTTTCTTTTTTGATCGTACTCATATACATACAACGTATCACTTTTGTGTTTCGATGTGTTTTAGTATTATTTTGGTCATTTGCATGAAAATCATACAGTAAAATGCTTTTGAAATATATTTCGCATGAAGATAATCGACGGGATGAATCATGTTGAAATAGTTATTAAGTGGCTTCATTTTCTTTCTGCAACTTTTATACAAAAAAAAAATATATCCATCAGCACAATATTTCCGAAACTTTCAAAAGGTTTTAATCATCTTATCACAAATACAATGCTATAAATAATATTTCATCTCTGAATACCATTTTTATAATTAGATCTAAGCGATTACAATAGAATCATATAGATTTTCAATTTAAATAGACTTTCCCCACAATAAAAACCATTGAATTGGAATAAAATGAAATCAGTTGAACAGAATCAACAAACGGAAAGTGAATCCATATTATTTAAAGATTATAAAGTGATCCTTTTAATATAAAATACATAAAATTGCTTAGGACTTTAACGTAATAATTTTATCGATAAAATCAATTTCTATTTATATTAAATAAGTTAAACGAGTTTTTTCAAAATACGTTAAACTAAAAACGTTTTTGAAATACATTCGGGATAAATTCTTGAATAAACACAATATTTGGAATTGCTTAGGGAAACTAATTCTTGTGATCAAATCTTAACATTGCTAGCGCTTTCTTTGCTAAAAGGATTTTATAATCGTTTTAATCACAGGTAAGTACCGACCGTGGCCATTAGATCTATACGGAAAGTAAGTACTACTAACATATTTCTTGAATGGTAACATTTGCGGTCGTTATAAATTTAAATTCGATATCATTTTACTTTTCATTTCATCGACAGTCGTAATTTATTTTTGGATAAAATACTGCGCTTATTAACACTTGCGTATTTGTTCAGCCCAAACATAAAAGAACACTATTTTAAATACCTAACCATGAATAACCTTGAGATAAGGATGTAATTTAAATCCGTATTAAGATTTATCTCGATGAACTATTGCTAAATATGAATTCCAAATTTTCATTTTGCAAATGCGCATTTACATAAACAAACCTGAATTTATAATATACAATCACGATAGCGACGATTAAAAACGTAAATCTTAGCTATCGAATTAGAACGCTGTTCAAGAAATGTGTATGGTTGATATTACGATTTTTTTTTTAAAGTGTATCGGCGAATTTAATATATATCAATCGGCCCGTATGTAAACGAGCCAGATGGAAGTTTGTTTTGTTTTATTCAAATATATTTTATGTTGTAATATGCGAATAGAAAAACAGAAGGCAATGCGATGTAATGTTCAACGGTGCTATGATTAAAGCTACGTTTTAATCGTGTGATGTTATACGACGATCGAACAAGATCTAATCTCGTTTTAGAATAAGCTCTATGATTTTGAATCACGTTACACGATAGTGAGATGATAATTTTGTCTGCAGGTACGCGCGCATGTCAGAAAAGAAGATGGAAGGATGCAAGCGTATGGATGGAGTCTTCCTGGACGCGCGCCGACTGTTACTAGTAGTACGCATAGTACATCGTCGTCCGGTCTACCAGTGCCGGTGCCTGTCTTTTGCAGGTAATATTAATCGTAACATTGACGTTTTGGCTCAATCGGCATTTATATATTTATTTCGATGCTGCTTTTAGGCCTTTAACGGAAACCAATCCTGGTATGAAATTCTTGTGTGGAACTGGTGTTAATATCAGAGGAAGTCATATTGGAGATCCTAGTTTATTGATTGGATCGAATGCTACTAAAAATCAAAATGTGGTAGTATCTCTAGCCGATGAAATACGCGGTGCAACTGACCAATTTGTTCCATCTGCATACGCTATGCTATCTTCGTTAGTATGGATTTGTTCTAGTACCCATACAAATAGTACTGTTATGGTAAAAAAATGTTTTTTCTTTTTTATAGAACGTAAAAATTGTAAATACTTTAATTGTGTAAGTTTATTATTTTCAATAGATTATTGATGCGAATAATCCGGCTGAAATCTTGCGATCGTTTAGTATTGCTGAAAAGAATTTATTATGCATTGCTTCTGTTGGGGGTCACGTCACTGAAGAATATGGAGAACTGGCAACTGAAAATTTAGGATCCGGAGAAAATTTACCTGATAATGAAAATCCACAACACGCTGAAATACCAGCTGGCGCAATAACTTTGGTTAGTATGATTTTAATGCATTCGATTACTGGTTTAATTAAAACTGAAAAATATCCGTATTATAATATTTATTGTTTGTAATAGGTCACCGTCAATAAAAATGAAGTGGCACCCATATTACAAAATTCCGATAAAGAACACGAATCCGATAATGAAAAGATTAACGAGAATAGAGCGGCCGATAGCGATGACGCTAAAGAAATAGACGAAAATTATAAAGTGGCCGAGGGAAAAGCATCCGAAGATAATACTAAACTAAAAGTGTCCAATAGTGATAGTAGTAGAGAGATCAATATAGACGGTGTAACAAATGAGAATGTTCAGGATGTTAAATCATCGCCTTGCAGTCAATCTCCGCCACTGAGCACTACTCCCCCTAATGAAAATATTACTCCGAAATATACGACGGCGATGGCGACGATGTGGCTCGGCGCTCAAAGTGGAATGTTGTACATTCATTCTGCCATTGGAGAATGGAACGTTTGCCTTGGAAGGTGATCATATTTTTTAATCTAATATTATCGAGCGATGATCTCTAGTCGGTTTCTCAAAAATTGTCTTGTGTTTTAGCGTACGCTTGAAAGATGCGGTATTGTGCCTTGTGCAATGCAGCACTCGCGTGGTAGCAGCTCTAGCCGACGGGACCGTTGCGGTCTTCGCTCGTGCGACCGACGGACAGTGGGATATCTCTCGCTATCATTTGGTCACCTTGAGTGCTCCTCAACATTCTGGTATGTTAAAATTATTGCGAACAACGCAAATATATAAAGCGGATTCATATTTAAAAAAAAACTTTTTATCCAATTTTACCTTGTGTTCATTTTGAAAATGACAATATTTTTATTGCAAATAAAATGCGTTTATGTTTTAGTAATCAATATAATTGCGATCACTAAAATACACATTTTATTGCAATGTTCTTTGCTTAGCGAAATATTTTAATAAACATTTACTGCGTAAATATTGCTGCCTGTTAGCGAATTCGGATCAATTCAAAGACATTTTTTTAATATATGTTGATGCTAATTGTTGATGTACAGTGCGATGTCTGGCAATGGTTGGATCTACTGTGTGGTGTGGACATCGTAGCAAAGTTGCTGTATTGGAACCAGCTTCTCTTACATTATTGCACTGCTTGGAGACGCATCCCCGTAAGGAAAGTCAAGTACGACAACTGGCATGCTCTGGCCACGGGGTTTGGGTTTCAATAAGGTATTTTATTTGCAAGAAATATTTTTATTTAATGTAAAATAGCGTATTTTCTGTTATGAATAAATAAAAGTTCTCCTACTGCATATTAGGTATCTTCAAATCTTATATTGGGTGTGTGAATAAATCAGCAGTATAACAATTGTGTGCGTTTAGTTTAACCCTTTCAAACCAGAGAGCTACGCTCTAATGTAAATCCACTTTCTGTCAGCTTCACCGCAGCGTGAACCAAGCTCAATAAATGAACCTTAACACAATTCATTTATTTGGAATATTTCTTAATGTTCAACTTGCATGGCGTCTGCTTTCTGTTGTACAGCTATTTTTGCCTATTAATGTGTTGCGAAAATAAAAGGACAGGTTTATCGTGCAAGTCTGCCAGTTTACTTCTAATGAAGTAGATTTTGCAAAGGATATTCGGCTAATGACGCTACTCCAGAACAGTCAAGCGGGAATAACAAAATTGGTCAACGATAAATATGATGCGAGTATCTTAATTATCAAAACAAACACCTTCTTGCAAGACAACACAAACGAAAATCGTCTTATCTTCGTTGAGAGAGCTAAATACGACGATAGCGATTTCAGTTAATTATACCTAAATTGCCAAAGCCAAGCATTGAAGATAAAGCGGCCACAATATGTCCATCGTCATGACAAATTGATTTTGCAGCGTGACAACGATAGGCCGCATGTCACATAAGCGGTCAAAACCTACTTGGATGACACCGAAAAATTGATCGTTTTTTCTACATGGAAAGAACTTATTCACACATCCAATAAATATTAGATTTAATTGAAACAGATTCAAATTATTATAAGAAATATGCAAATTAAATTATTCTTGTATGCATTTTATAAGTGAAATAATTAGAAGAACAATAGATCAGTTTTATCAGGCATCTGATTGGTTGACCTTTTAATTGTATTTTGTATTTACAGATTAGATTCAACTTTAAGATTGTATCATGCAAGAACTTATCAACATCTACAAGACGTGGACATTGAACCGTACGTCAGCAAGATGCTAGGCACCGGAAAGCTCGGCTTTTCGTTTGTAAGAATAACTGCTCTATTGATTGCTTCCGCGCGATTGTGGATCGGAACGGGAAACGGTGTTATCATATCGGTTCCTCTCTCTGAACCCAACGACAATGATTCGAGATCACATCTTGCAGGTATTTTTAATACTTCTGTATGAAGCGATGATCATTCCCGGTGTGATGCGTATCTAAATTTTTTTTTAGGACCTGGAAGCGTAGTTAGAATCAACCCATCGGCAGCTGGCGTTTCTATTCCATGTTGTTCGATGGCTCATGCCCAACTAAGCTTTCATGGTCATAGGGATGCCGTCAAATTCTTTGTAGCCGTTCCGGGCCAAGATCCTCCGCCATCCCCGATGCTTGTCATGTCAGCTGGAGAGGGCTATATCGACTTCAGAATAGGTTTTTTTTTGCTCTATTATTTTGAAAGTATCAGTGCATTTTTTGAAATTGCATCAATTTTTGTAATTGATTTTCATGAATGCTTGGTTGTGTGCAATTCTTCCAGTTTTTTAAATGGTTTTATTTTATATTTGTATCATAATTTACCATTGAGGCCATGTCTCCTTAGCTTTTATACAGCAATATAAAATCTTCAATAGTCTTAGAGGCATTATTTTTAGGTATTGAATCGTTTTGATATTTTAGAATGATTCAATTATTTTGTACTTATCGCTTTTTGTTCAGAAACATCTAGATGAAATATTTTTAACGTATGATGCGCTGTAACATTTATTTTGCTTTGAGTATTAAACAAACAACATTTAGTCAATAAAAATCGCGATCATAGTAAATGATTTATGAATAAAATAACTCACTTTAACATAAAGAGAATGTGCTTTCAATACTTTATAAACTTACGGTCTAATGTAAATTGTATGTAAATTTTTATAAAATTCCATATATCTTAATATTGCACATAAGAAAACTTTTTTATTAACATATTTGATTATAAAAATATTTAATCAACAAGGCAATTCCATGGTTATATATATTCAATTTTTAAATTATTTGCTAACCCTGAATTTTGAACGTTTTAAAAATATATAATAAGTCTTTTCAACTAGTTTCACTTTGCAAAATATGTGTTACTAACCATTTATCATATTGAACTGCTATGTACACCATTAGCTTAAAACTAACATTGAACACCTGCTGATTACACAAAAAATGTACTGTTGTACTGTTTTTGTGTAGAACTAATTTAAATACAATCATCATTGTTCATGTTTTAATATATTTACATGAAAATTTTCAAAAATTTGCGTTGTTTTTTTGGTAAAACTTTTGTTAATTTGAAATATGCATATGCTGCATGCTGACGCTTACGAGGTGAAGTTTGTACTTACTATGGCCACTTATATTGATAATGCAACTGATCACGCTCTGGTGGTGAAGCTTATAAAGTGCACTTGATCCATGGTTTGGTACTCAATATTATCTGTCGTTAAATATGTGGATTATATTAAAAGGCAAATCATTCGAAGATTTATGAAAAAGAATGATATATAAATAGTGATATTGAATTCATGGTTTTTTAAGTTATTAAGTGTACAGATTATAAACATTATTTTCACTTTGAAAATGGAATGAACATCGACAATCCCAACCCTTTCAGATAATATCCTCGACTTTCATAATCAAAATTATATTATTTAACACGTACGTCGTCGTGCCGTATTTGGGTGAAATTTTTCTTTGTCCACTTAAATAGAATCAAATCTAAAATATAACATTGCGCAGTATATTCGTCAAAACGATTCAAACGCATTTGATGTGTGATAAATTGAAAATGCATTCATTTTGACACAATTGAATTTAAAAAATAATTATTTTATTTAATTACAATATATTTGCCCCCCGTTAACAGGATAGTAACCTTTTTCATCCGTAAAAAATCCTGAATAATATCGGAAGGTAATTCCATCAGAAGCTCAAATTTCCCGGTGTATGTAAACGATTGTCGGTGAACTCATTCCACTGGATATTGTCTAATAAGGCTCGATTCACACTATGGTGCCGTTCACGGTTCGATCTCGCTCCGGTCTCGGTCCAATCCTTTCACAAGAGAGTATTCACACTATCGGATCGCTCCAGTTTTGATCCGAGACCGGAGCGAAATCGAATCGTGAACGGCATCATAGTATAGCCATCTTATCTTCTATGGCCAATTCTTGTAACTGACATCTTAAAATCGAATGGCCTCGAAATCTACAATTATATATTCTTGTCGATTCGCAGGACGCGTTTTTATATATTATACTATGGCTGACTTTTGTTAACTTGATCGATCGAATGCTATGATTATAATAAACTACAGCTAATAGAAGATCTATCCATATTTATCCCGTATTGTATTGCTATTTCAACTTGTTATTTTATATTCGTGCTCCGATTATCGCATTTGAGCCCCACGAGAAACTTCATCAATTCACGCTGGGCGATGGACGTGTTAAATCAAGATTTTTATGAACTATGTCGTTTTGCGTTTAAACTCATTTTATTTATCGTTTCATTTTTAATAAATGATAGTATTTGTTCTGAGACATGGCCCAATTGGATCAGGGTACACTTGCATGCTTCCATGTTATTAAATTATTTTTTCTCACAATGTAGAGCCTTTAAATAAATACATATGTTTTATCTAATATGTTTTTTTCCCAATTAGTGATTGTGAGAGTAATTTATTTCAGTTTTAGACTGTGGTTTTTTTTTTTCATTGTTTGTTTTTGTTAGAAGACCATGCAGATGACGCACGAGATGTTGCCTCCCACCTGATAGTGTGGCAGATTCTACCTGAAACCTGACATATTAGCTCTTCGGGCTCAATTTTATTTGTTACCATTTTTCTCCAAGAAAACATATCAGTGGTATGTTTCATCTTATGGTTAATTTTCCTTTGACGATAATAATACACATACACATGCCAAACACCTCGCAATATTATATTCGCCCAATAGAGGCCGTTAATGTTGATATTTTATGTAGCAGTTGAACACTTTACTCAATTGTCCAAAATTGTATATAATATATAAACACAGAGTTACATGGTTTTGCTATATTTGTACTGTTAAATTATTGTGTTTTGTGTAAATAGGTAAATATTATACAGTCATACCTTGTATATTTCTCACGTATACATACTTCATATATTGCCATACTTTCTGAATAGTATATAGAATAATTGTAAAATATACCAAATAAAAAAACCGATATGAATAATTGGATGCAATTGATATTCATTTATGAATAATACGACCTCTTGCCGCTGTATGTGTGTGGATAAATTCAAAGAAAACTTTGGTCATAACTCTTGCCTACAGGATGCGTTCAATACATAATGCATGCAATTAATAAAAAGACATGTATTTAACATATTTGTATAATTAGACAAAAATCAATTCGAAACAGCATCGCCTTGCATTGATACATTTTTGCAGAGTGTTTCCAAGTCCGAGATGTCATTTAAAGCCGATGTAACATAAGCTTGGATGTTTTCAATCGTGTTTCAGAGTCAGGTCAAGACTATAGGGAGGCTGGGTAAACAATAGGGTCCCGTGGTTTTACGTGTTAAAATCTTCAGTTACAATGCGACAAATGAATGATCGATGAACGTCCATTGTGGGGTTCGTCAGTGACTTCTCGGCCCTCTTTGAACAACTTGACAATCAGAGAATTTATGATTTGAACAAGCAATCACTCCCAAAGGCATGTTGAATCAATAGAAACATTTCAGTGACGGTCTTCCCAATTTTAATCCTTTAATCCTGCACATCCTTTGTTCTCCTGAGTGTTGCCTGTGTGTCGGTTAGGAGGATGCTTCTATTGTTCGTCGTCTTGTATGTTCGGCATCCTTCTGCCGCATAGCACACGTTGTGTATTTGCACCATGCATTCCATGCATCCGTTAACATTGAAGGTATCAAGTTGCTAGGGGAGAGTGAGCTGACTCCCAGCTCCTCCCATAGGATGTTCACTACAACATATACAAAAGTACCGAGTGCACTACCTCGTTGTAGAGTCGTCTCGAGTTTTGTTTCATTGTGAGCAAACGCAGCATCTATTTTGCACACAGCTTTTACATGTACAATACTTTTTGGAATGCCTACCATGTCGCGCGATGTATCATCGCGTCCGTTAAAAAAACTGATCACATTACTTATTGAACGCACCCTGTATATGTGGAATAATTTTTTATGCTCGCAAATGTCCAATGATTTAATAAAACACTAATTAAAAAATTTGATTCGTTTCAGCTATAATACATAATGCGTACAGTCGTACTATGCGCATTATGTATGTTCACCTCGTAGCATGTTCATCTGTGTTATAAGGGTCGACTATTAATGTTTTGCACATATGAATTTAAAACTATATTCACATATATAAAGCCATTCAACTTATTTCTTCTTAGTTTTTAAATATTTATTTTTTCATTTTACCAGGAGACAACTTCGATTATGATACTGGTCAAAAATAAATTCTCAACTAGCTATTCAAGGTCATGATAGTGTGTTTAGTTGATTGAATTTTATATATATATAATTTATGTTGTTGTTATACTACAAGCTTCTGTTTTATTTATTTGCACATTTGATGAAGCAATAAATTTTTATTTCTTAACTCATTATGGTCCGCTAATTTAAAATAAAAAAAAGCTGAAATTACGTACGGATTTTGGGTAAAATTTTCACAAAAACAGTATACGTATTGGCGATCCATAATGATTTGATATATTGAATTGGAACTCTATCTGAGAGTTTTACGGGGTATGACTGTTTATACTAAAAATGTTAAATGAGGGTTTGGTTGGTTTCAGTAAAAAATCTGGATTAGATGTGTTTATCATTATTGTTAAATATTACATAAAATCTACTGGTAACAGTCATTGATACTGATGATAATATGGAAATACTTCATAATGTGTATGCAATGTCTTTATTTTCATCTGTTGTGGTCAGCCGTTGTTTTCTTTTGTATAACATGTATTTTTGTAACCATTCATGCAGTAGATATATGTTACTATCATAGTAGAACTTCATTTTTAGATTATCTGTGGTCTTCTATTGACTAAAATTTAGTGGTAATCCATTTTAACTTTATTAATAGCATTTAATTTTTCCATAGCAGCTTATTTACTCTTAGTAACCATGACAGCTTCTGGATTTTTTAAATCGACCAGGTCGAGTATGCAATTGATTTCACTCTCGTCTAATGAATGCTCAAAGAAAAGCCCAAATTGAAAGTTTTAATTTCAGTCATTTACAAAACGAATCTTTATATTTTATAGCACTTCGTTTTGAATTAAATAAGTACACTTGATTATGTATATGGAAATATATTTTGTTATTTATTAAGTGATAATTATTTCACTTTAAGTATAACAGTTCAATAATGATCATATAATGCAGCTGTTTCCAACCTTTACGTTATATTAGGGAGACCCATAGGTAATCAATTAATTTGATAGTGTGTCGTTACATGTCAGTTATCACTGACGCGTCGACTACTTGGTCAACAGTGCAAAGACACTTGCATACGATTGGCAAAAGTTACAGAGAGCGCGTTTAGATTCCTCACTAATTGTCCGACACAAACAGGGATCAACGATTAAGTAGCTGCACATCGCTTATAACTAGACACCTTAACGAGCAATTTCTACACCGGATTATAACTTGTGATGAAAAATGAATATTATACGACAATGTTAAAAGAACTAAGCAGTGGCTTTCAACTAATCAACCGGCTGTACCAACTCCTAAACCTTTTTTGATTGTAAAAAAGGTCCTCTTGAGTATATGGTGGGATTGTGGTGGGATAATACACTTTGAGTTTCTAAAACTAGGAGAAACTATCAATGCACAAATTTATTGCTCACAATTAGACAGAGTAAATGCAAAGTTATTAGAAAAACATACAAATTTCATCAACTGAAACACTCCATTGAAAATAAGACGTTTTGAAATGTAAATGAAGTTGAAATTCACCTAAATAATTATTTTTCGTCATAGTCGGCCTTTTTTTATAAAAGAGAGATTGAAACTGATCGAATAATTAAAATAAAATCGCAATAAGTTTTTTTTCGTTTTAATTCGAAATAATTGATTACTTATGGGCCCCCCTAATACGTCTTCGCCTTCTTTGAAGCCGATTCTCCCCTCTCACTCCATTTTTTTGACAGTTTCTTTGTCTTAGCTGTGAAATGATGGATCCATGGTAATGAATCGACGCATAAACTCAGCTTTATTGCTGTGAAACATCTTCACGACGCCATGTTTTTGTTCCATTGTGAACATGCCCAATTTTTCAGTCAATATGCGATGTAAATATGTCCGCAATAGCAATAGTCCGCGCGCCTCTGTGGTTGGAAACCGCTGTTATAATATGAAAAAACTCTCAAGTTTAAATCATAAATATAAAAATGATTTTAATCAAGTTAGAAAATCGGCATCGGATCGTGTTTTGTATTTTTTTTTTTGAGAGGTGAATTAAACTCTTTATGATATTTCAACCCTGTCGTCGTGCTCATGTCGTAATAACACTTATTCAACGACCATGTGTATAACGAGAGGCTCGAAATATCGGAGAAGAGATGTGATTCGAATCTATCGATTTATCAATCGGATACCCGTTTTCTAACACAATTAAAAACGTACATATATTAATATCTGCATATATTATCAAGTGTTTCATTTAATTTTTCTCTCGTTGGATATGATTTAATAATCTGTATACGAACTATGCGATGCATGTTGTACAGAGTCGATAGAAAATAATTGAAAATGGGTATGTAAAAAAAGTTATATTATTTTATGGTATTCTTTAATAGTAACAGGAGTTTTTTTTTACGAATTACATTCTTAATCATAAATCTTAAAATCAGTTTCGTATAATAAATCAAATATATTGCATGGGGAAGAACAATTTCACTTTGTCACAAATTCTTTTATTCATGGAAAATGTATCTTCTTATCTCACGCTTTTAAGCATTTCATAATAACACTGCTTTACGTATGCATGCTGTTGTATTTTTTAAATATATATATATACAATAACGTGTAGTTTTGATTTGAAGCTTTTAAGTTTTGAACGCCAATACGCTTTAAATTCGATAGCTGTTTTCCTGGAAAGTGTTCATAAAATAAATTACTTTTTCCTATAGACGATATGCAATTATCAACGACTGTTTTCTCAAAAGACCAAAGAACAAGTGAAATTAATTCACTGATTTTATTGCACGAGATGAGTGACTAAGCAGAAAAGTAACTGTTTTACTCATTTCCAATTCTTTCTTGGATCGAAAGAGTCCAGCACGTTGAACTGGATTCGAAGGCGTTAATTGGAACTCCTCATCATCTCCAAAACAGTAGAAGGTTTTATTGATTGCGAACGTAAAAGTGATTGATTCATTTGAAGGCTCCAGGTTATGTAGAGAAAATTCTTGAAAGACAATGAAATTTTTCATAGATTGCACATCAAAGCCGAGCATAAAGTGAAGTGATAAGGTGATGTTGCATTATTTCTTAATTGATTTAGACAATTTTTTTCAGAAGATTTAAATACTTAAATTTTGTCAAAGCAAGGCATCGTGTGCATACCATAGTGTTTTTGATTTTCGTATAATTATTTTTGTATGCTTTTTCTATTTTCATCCTGGCTTGCTGTGTTTTTATTCCTTTTTTCTTGTTATTTCTGCATACTTTCTTGTAACTATTTCTCTTTGTTAATGCTTAATTTCTTGTAAATGTTATATTTCGTTTAATTCTTATTTTACATTTTTTTTAATCTGATTTATTCAAATATTACTTTCTATAAAAAATTATAACCTTTTATGTCCCACTTTGTATAGGATCTCATCTTCAATATTGGCTAAATAGATAAATAATAGTCCATAAGTTTATGCATTTTGTGGTTCATTGGAATTTCGTATTTTTGAAGTGAAACTTGTATATATGGCGATAGGGCAAATTGGCCTAAATGTCACGAAAATTGAAACTCCTATCGGCAGTCGGTTGGAAAGAGACGGAGAATCATTTGCAGTATCTCCGTATCCGTCGCATGCATCATAAAGACGTAGCATAAAGCAACTACCACACCAGTAGCATGCCTGTTTTATTATATATTACACAACATACAGTGCAATATTTTAGCAAGCGATTTCCGTTAACAAATGTAAAAATGGCAATGCATAAAATCAACTATTCTTAGGAGCTAAAAAGTTTCACAACTACCATGTGTGACTCTCACGCATTTCACAAATAAATATCATCATCATCATAGTGCAGTTACAAACGGTCCACTGCAGAATTATGGGCCTCTTTAATATCCATTCACAGGAAGGGGTTACATCCATCTCGTCTGTATCAAACATTCACTTATTCACTCGATATTGAAGGTAGCATTACCACCGAGTTTCATTTCGAACGTTCACCCAGCGGGTCTCCGGAATGAACGTATTGACGAACGCTTTCGCGACCATCTCGATAGAGAGCTTTTTGATTCTACTGGACAGAGCTTTCTGACAGAGTCCCTCTTTTCCTCAATAGGGCGTTGTCGGGCTATGGTGAAGATGTGACACTTAAGTGCATTTTGGATTCGCTCCTACCTTACTACCCCAATTGAGGGCGTATCCCGTCCACGTGCAACTTTTTTGTTATGGTATATAGCCCTATCAGAGAGCCTCAACCGCTGACAACGCTTGCCGCCATTTTCATCTGTCGTCGCCATTTTTAGCAGCGTCTTTTTTTGTGGTCATGGTCCATGTTTCGCCCCTGTAAACCACTACCGGCGTGAGGATGGATCCTAGATATTTAAAATCCTGGACCCTTTCAATATTTTTGTTATTGACACTCACGGAGGTACAACCTCCAGTATTCACTCTCGAAACCGTCATTAATTTAGTCTTCTCATAATTGATTGACATACCAAAGGTAGCAGCAGCCTCGTCGACAGACGTAAGCGCCGCCAAAGCTTCCGAGCTCAATTTCGTCAAGACGTCGATGTCATCCTTAAAGGCAAGATACATTATATCTTCGTTCCATGGTTGTGTGTGTCCCAATCTGCCAGCCTCCCTCATAAAGAGAATCGGGGAGAGGCCGTCCCCCTATCTAACTCCCTTCGTCACCTCGAAAGTTTCCGACAGGGCACAGTTGGAACATACAACACTGTCCGATCAGGTCACGCACATCCTCGACAGCCTCACCAGCTTACTCGGTATTCTCATCTCCAACATGGTCCTCCAAAGCTTTTCTCAAATGATGCTGTCGTATGCCTTACAAAAATGTGGTGGAGAACTTACCCAAGCGAAGCCGAGACTGAGTACTTTCCTATTTCACGTTGACTCTCTCAGTTCTACTATTTCAAAACGCTGTTAACATTGCAAAGTAAAGTTCTTCATATGCCTCTCCTCAAGGCCGCCTATTTGGTGTTCTTCTTGTCCTTGTGCTGTTTCTAAAGCTTCTTGGCTCCGAACCGGTAATGTTCATCATGCTCCATATTGTTAGGTAGGGTCGACTATGTAAGAGATAGCGAGTGACAAGAAAGCCATGATTTGTAAAATTACCAATGAAAAGTAGATTAGTGTTCTTACGTTTATGTGACAATAGAAAGTAGACATTCGCGAGCTTATATATAATATTAGCGTAGTCGACGTTTTATCAGGGTGTACGAATGAGCAGCGCGGGGGAGTTCCCGTCCCCGATTGGTGAGGGTGCCGATAAGGCACAGAAAGCATCGGGCCGTTTCACCTACGGCTGTCCGGAGAAGAATCATTCTAAGATCTAACTTAATTTAGAGCTTACAATTGCAATTTTGTTTGACATTGGGGATACAGCATGTGCGCATGTAGAAATTATTCTCAGATGCATTTAAATATTACATTAAGCCCGATGCTAATTTACCGGACTATTCTTGGGCGTTTATTATAGTTGTATAAATAGATTCTAAATACTCTTGGTCTTTAGTGGATTGCTTCTGGACGCTATATGATGAAGATCATATCACATACACTTAATTTAGGGGTTTTTACATGCAAAAACTTAAGGACATACTTATTTTTTCCTAATCCTGATTATTATATTAAATAAAAACATTTGTGGCGCCTAAAAGGTTAATAAAAAAAACATTTAAATTCAAACTACAGTGCTCAATCTCCAATTGTATTATTTCAGGTGATGGTGATATGGAAGATAGTGTTGTGTTATCAGAAGGAGAAAACGTTCAAGGTAACGAGGGTGAGACAGACAGTGGTAACCTTCAACAAGCTAAATTTGAACACGATCATTTGATAGTGTGGCAAGTTGCCACACCATAAATGTAATTCTGTTTTTTTTTAGTGGAAAGATATTTGCAAAAACTTTTCAAGTTAATCGAGTATAGGAAGAACATTGGTAAAATATTTATTATTTAATATGTTAATCTCATGAATGAACATGTACAGAGAAGCCATAAAGGAATTTTAAAGTTAAGTTATTTAAAAATTAAAACTTATTTGCTCAGTCATATTTAACTCCTTGAATAGACGCAATGTAAATGTATTTATAATGTTATGAAATATGATTGGACGAGGATTGAATTTCCATTGTCCTCGATAAGATATTGTGCGCATAATCCGCCGCCGAGATTGTATGGTTCTATCGAAGCGCGTTTAAGAAAATACAATAAGTATGTGCATAACGAATCGAAAACACCAAAATTTTTGGTACAAAGTACATTATGTACGAGTAATTGGGGGACTAAGTTTTGTTGTACTTTGTAACACAATTGCTTTTTTTGATTTAGACGTTCTTATATTGGATACATATTTATTGAATTCGTAAAAGTAAATTTTTGTCACGTATATAGTTACATTTAGAATGTTTACATATATATATATATATAAATAGCTCACGCTAATTTATTCTAAATTAATATTTTTTTATATGAAATATTATTAGGGTGCAACTGTATTTGTAATCGTTTCGATGGGATTTTTGAAAATGAGCATTTAAATTTAAGAACGATTGATAAATTGTTACATGTCATGTAATTGCCTTTTAATTTGTTCGCTCAATAAAGTGACATTGTATTTTTTATTGGTAGTTAGATAGGCTTAAATAAATGTATCGGCAACCTTAAAGTTTTCGTTTCACTTCAATTGAAGCTCGGAGTTAATCTGTCAAACTGTTTCTTTGTATTCTATTTCAATATTTAAATTATTTGATTTCGTATAGAAATGGCAAACGTACTTCTTAATTTTAAGATACTTTCTCTACTACAGCTTTTATACTATCTCAATTATTAAGTTTTACGTCTTTCAGTATGTTTACCATTTGATATAGTGTGCCTGTTGTAATACAAATATGTCTAAACTAGTCAATATCATCTAGCAATAAATATTCAGTATTTAGAAACTGATATCTCAAATCATATAGATGAAATACTTTTATCTCAAAATATTGAATACTGTCGTATGATACTTAAAGATAAAATGTTTTGAAGCTCTTCGTACGCTTTTATAGTTACTATTTAGGCTATTTTGATTGATAATTTATCATAGCAAACTAGACTATATTACAAGTGACATTCAAATCGCCAATTCAAAATCTGTTAGCTTTGATAACGCAAATAGTAACGTATGTACTATTTTTGCCCAACAAATAGGAGTTATACTAACGCCTACGATTAAAATATTATTTTTAACCCAGTAGGATTCAGATATCTAGTCCAAAAGGCCAGTGCACCTAGTCATCATATTATCAGATAATTACTGGTATTTTCAATTTTAACATCCAACATTATTAATGATACTTTTTGTATCCAAATTTATTTGAATCTTTCATCTCTTTAATAGCGCTGAACACCAATGAATTTGCGAACGTTTAAGAAACGTACGTGATATTCTCTTAGGACGATATAAATAATGAAAAAACATTTTATTATTGCAAGAATATAGAATAAAGGCTTCGATTGGAATATAATTTTTATATCTGCATATAAAATGGCAGAACCAAAACAGCGGTTCATCTTGGGTTCAAATCTACAGGAGATGTGGCTGGCGGCCACATTTTTAAAAACACACATACACCATGAAAAACTTTGTCAAAATAGTCGGTTGTGGTCCCATAAAAGGGATTGCTAAAACCACGTCAAAAAAAGTCAAAGAGAATATCATAAGGGATTAAATTCTCATTGTAGCGCATGGATGAGAGAAACAACAAAGATTCTTTTAATACTTTTGATATCGAATCCTCTGATGTCCCAAGCAATAAAACAGACAAGGAATTAAAAAAATTAGAGTACATATCTATCGCTAAAACCGTTATAAGTGAATTTAAAACATATCATAAGAAACCCTTAATTTTCGATGTGAAACTTGTATAAACGCAATAATGCAAAATGACTTAATCACTACGAATTGTGAAAATCCACCCGGCAATTGTTCCAAACGAGAAGGAGAATTGCTGTGAGTCTCCATGTCATCATACATCATATACATGCCGCAATACCTCTACTGTGTGTGTCTATATATTAGGGAGACCCGTAAGTAATCAATTACCTCGAATTAAAACGAAAAACAATTGTTACGATTTTATTTTATTTACAACTCTTTGTCATCTTTCAGGCAAAGTTTCAATCTCTCTTTTATAAAAAAAGGCCGACTATGACGAAAAATAATTATTTAGGTGAATTTCAACTTCATTTATATTTCAAAACGTCTTATTTTCAATAGAGTGTTTCAGTTGACGAAATTTATATGTTTTTCTAATAACTTTGCATTTACTCTGTCTAGTTGTGAGCAATAAATTTGTGCATTGATAGTTTCTCCTAGTTTTAGAAACTCAAAGTGTATTATCCCACCACAATCCCACCATATACTCAAGAGGACCTTTTTTATAATCAAAGAAGTTTTAGGAGTCGGTACATACGGTTGACTAGTTGAAAGCCTCTGCTTAGTTCTTTCAACACTGTCGTATAATATCCATTTTTCCTCGCAAGTTATAATCCGGTGTAGAAATTGCTCGTTAAGGTGTCTAGTTATAAGCGATGTGCATTGCTGACCAAATAGCCCCGAGTCTTGATGTTATTTCTGTCACACTTAATTATGGATCTGAATCCAGTAGTGATTTCAGCAGCTCGGTATCAAATTCAGTAGGTCTCCCACTTCGTTGGTCATCAACTAGGCTAAAATTGTCACTTGAGAATCTTCGAAACGTTGATACTTGTCGACTTTAAGAATTTTGCCGTAAACACCACAAATTTTCTTAGATGTCTGTGTTGCATTACAACCCATTTTAAAGTGGAAAAGCATAAAATGACGTCTGACATGGTGTAGATAACGAGTTTACTGTTATCTGTTGGTGAATAAATGATGTTTAGAGTCTACTCAATAAGATATAACCAAATGTACAACCTCTCTAGTTGACGCGATAACTGACATGCAATGAGACACTATCAAAATAATTGATTATTTATGGATCTCCCTAATATTTAGCATTAAGAAACCGCTAGATCATTTAGACCTGCCTATTTTATTATATATTACACAAACACAGTTCAGCGGGGCCCTCCTGTTCCAGGTATCCGAGATTATTACCAATTTCTAATTTAAAAATCGATGGGTTATTAAAATTTTTAGATGTGTATAAGGCCATGAAATTCACGGATTTTCTTCCGCGGGGACTCCGTCGCCCGTATTCGGTTGACGTAACATATATCATATATATATATAAGTAAATTTAATGACGATTTGTGATGTCACAATGCTTTCCGTTGGTCGTTTCCGCGAATAGAATGCCTTTTTGATTTTTCATCCATTATGATTTAAAAAAAATTCACCCTGGAATCGGAAGGTGATTTTATTAGAAGTGTTCTTTTTAGAACTCGTCCCACTTGATATTGTCCAATGAACCAATGAGCTTGTAATCCATGAAATTTTATTTATGGCCTTACTTGTAAACCTCGTCACCTTTGATTACATTTTAACAGCATCCAATATGATGATAAATATCTCGCATTCTTGCCGAAAAGCGAATTGAGCGTCTCACTGTTACATCTTTCTATAACGACTCTCAATCAACTGTAACGCATTATTCAAGAACTGTCTTAACCCTTTTCGCTCGGGCGAACCAGCGACTCGAGAGCAGTCAGACGCTAAATATTTTCATAGTTCATTGAAGGATATTGTTGGTTTGTTAGGAACAAACCTTGCAATTCCATTTTTGTCCAATCAAAATAACATGCAGCTTCCCATTTAGTCGGATGCCTTCAGAACTGCTCTGCGAAGTAGAAGCTATGCTAGGTTGTCTTTCACCGGATACAAACGGTATTCTTGTGCGGGTTCGATCTCTTCTGTACAATCGCAATGGCTTTTTGATTCACTATCCATTATTCGGATTTTTCGTCTTCTTACACCTCTAATGTCGTCGCTATCTTCATCAATACATTGTGTCACCTCATAACATGATCCACAAAAGGTCAGGAGAAGACTCGCGAAGCAAAATTTGTTAGGCCAAACCGAGTGGCACCCGAGAGGCATTCTTAATTCCTTATTTATCCCGTAGGTAATGGTATTGTATCGCTGTTCCAGCTAATTGCTATATAGATAGATTATAATAAATAAATGGGGTTCCAAGATGTTTTATCAACTCGATTAATATATTTGAATGCTAACAGGATGTATTAAACTCAATAATTTGAGATGCTATTGTAAGGATCTTCTAAAAGCAATTTCGTGATTTTATAATAATGAAATCAGGAATCAAGTTCAAATTAATGGGATCAACACTCTTAGAGTGTAATTAAATGTCATCCACGATGTAAGGTGCTAATTGTTTTATAACCCGAAGTTTTGTGAGGCTATTGCTCAAAATTAAATATGTAATTGTATTAATCGGTAAAACATTGCGTGCATAATATTGACTTGGTTTTTGGATAGAGAGATATTTTATACAATAAGTCCGGTCTGAAATGAAGGCTAGGTGTCTTTTATGTCCGTTTAGGCTTCCTCTACGCTTGTTTGATCAATGATAAAATGTAATTTGTATATACTTATATGACAAAAAAATACCGGCAAGCTTCCGGAATATATACTATAGTGGCGTAAAGTTTTATTTTTATGAATTTCCTAAAATGTATTATTCTACAAACATAGAACGTATGACAAAATCTTCCAGTTTCATTTACATTTTTCTATGGGTTGTTTTTGTAATTGTGATGATATCTAGTTTTAGTTTAGGTTAAACTTGATTGTTTATCCTTGATAATGGTTTACATTTCTTATTATCAATAATTAATCTCTACAAATCACGCAGATTGAATCATTTAAAATTAATAATCCTTCTGGATTTGATTCTTTATCTAAATAACAAAAAAATGCACACCATCACTTGCCGTTCTTTTTAACCACGCAGATAGTTCAAGCAATATCCAAATATTAATCCAAAATTGATATATATATAGAGACTTTTTAAAAGGCTTTCTCATACGACGATGGATATACTTTGCAAATTTAAAGCTTCAACATTTTATCCTTAACAATAGATAAAATATATTGTTGAAATATAATATTAATAAAAAATATTTTTAACGTGTGACCGCACTCACAAAACATTATTTGGAACTTAATTGAAACGTGACAAAACAATAAAAACAGATTGTAAATGTACGTAATTGACGTCATAACATGAATAATTAATATTTGTGATAGAAGCATGACGATGATAATAAATCGGTAACCGCAACATGTACGCCCGCATCTGGATCACTCGAGTGCGCCCGCAGCATGCTCATAAAAGTGTTAATCATTTTCAACTGTTTTTTTTTTCTTCACAATACTGTGTATTGTGATCTTATTACCTCGCGGATTCAAATGAGTGGGTGCAACGGGACAATTTTGTAATGGTCTCAAAAGTCTTCTTTGTAAACTTTTAATCGTTTTATATTTATTATATTATATTTTCTCACCGCAACGATCAAAGAATAATCAATTACACATTTTGACTCTATGAGTTTTCAAATGCGGTTTTTTGAATAAAAACTGCAAACGTCGGCTTCTATCGATGTATTTATTTTTAGTTTAAAATATTCTGCTAATAAAACATGACAAATGCTTGCGTCGCCTGCAATTTTATGTAATATAAGATTTTTTAGGACCACTTTATAAATATTATGTATTTTAATATCATCTTTTGTTGTATAGATAATCTCGTGTATGTCTATAGGTTTTTTTTGTAAATCCTACCTTATCATACAAATGTGTATATATTTGAGCAGAATATTTAAACGGCATGTTTTTATTTTATTTATGGAGTATATTTATATACATATTAGATCCCTTGTGATTTTTTTTTTGAAGTAGCCTTTATACATTAATGTAATTGTCGTATAAAGCATTTAGAGTACCTACCACAAAGATGATCGATCATTAACATATTGTAACCAAAGATGTGTATGTGCTTTTTTGTAAACTAGATAAATAGTGGATTTTGCTGCTTGTCAGTAATGAAAAATATTTATTACACTTATTTAACCCGAACGGGCTATGTGACTAATTGGCTAATATGTATACTAATTTCAATAAAATAATCTAAAAAAATAATGGTTTTTCTATTAATATTTAAATCAAATAAGACATTTTGTTACAATTTCAACCGTGGATTTCAGGCATACATTGCAACAACACATCAACATGATTTAAATAAATGAATGAGCGATCCAATGTGGAGATGTTATTACTGTGAACTGAGTGTGAATACGTGAAAATATTCCACGACAATTTCCGTTTTTCCTCGCGTGTATTCACTGCGTATATTGAAGCTAAGAAATGCACGAAAAAAGCGATGATGACATATTTATTTTATTCACTATTATTTTTTATTATCATTACTACAAGCATTTTTTGTTTTTGTGTTGTTCAATGTAGCAGATTTATTTTTACTTTAGATATATTAACAATACAGGCGCAGGCCGTTCTCTGTCCAGATGCCGCGTAATAGCGAAATTGTAATAAGAAACTGCGCATATCGAGCAGAGCTGTAACGAGGGTATAAAGTGTCCGTGGCAAGTATCAAACTTGTACCCCCCCACCCTCCAGAAAACTATTTTTTAAAGTCAACTATTATAAATACAATATAAACTGTTACAATTTTAACTGATACGATTCAGGGAGCATCAAATTTAAATTGCGCCAAGGGCCTCTGAAGTGCTAAATCCGCCATTGGTCTCCAGATATAATGTTTTGGGTTATAAAGACGGATCGCCGTCGAGGATAGAGTCCGCCGTTCTTCGGCACCGGGATCGAAAATAATACGAAGCGTCCCAGCGCTTCTAATGACCTCCAGGTGCAGCCTCCACGGCTGAATTAAGCGACTGTCTGAGACTGCAATGGCGGCGAATGCAACAAAATGGGGGTTCGAGAAGTCGGCCAAGACCAATGTAAAATAACAACTGCCTGGCTGTAAGGGTAGTGAAAATATTTATAGGGAGGCCTCAAAATTGAATTGCAACTGTGCAATAGGGTGATAATTAATTAAACTGTGTATGGATATTAATAGTTCTTCAGCTCATAGTTCTGCAGTGGACTATTTGTGGCTGCACTATGATTATGATGTAGAGAAATATATTCAGCAATATAACTTTCATCCGATCCGCACAAAAGATGTAAATTTGTAAATTAAATTGATACGAAGCAAATTTTAATATTCTTATATTTATGAAAGTCTATGAAGAAAGAAATAATTTATGAAAGTCTATGAAGAAAGAAAAAGAATTTCCGAATGTTGCTGAATATTACTGAATGTTGCAATAATCAGCAATATTGCAGCAATACCCGGCATATTTTATTTTATTCATATTTTTTATTTTAATATTTAAATATTAAAATATTTATTTTAATTCAGTTTATTGGAATGATGAGATGGTACCGTTGCTACATGATGGGGTGGATTTATATTTCGGAGAAGAATTATAGGCACGCCAATTTTCAGTGTTAAAATACCACTAAAGAAATTTCGTTTCAATCTATTAGCTGATTTAAGAATTATAACAATTGAGCTATGTATTAAAATCTATTAAATTGACAGATCGTGTGATTAAATTTTGTGCGGATCGGATGATATTGCTGAATGTTGCTGAATATTGCAATGTTCAGCAATATTCAGCAACATTCAGCAATACTCAGCAACATTCAGCAATATTCAGCAACATTCAGCAACATTCAGCAATATTGCTGAATATTGCAAGACTCTGCATAATAGTAAAAGGAAAATGCGCATATTGAGCCCTTGTCATGTCCTTGGAGCCCCAAACTTAAATTAATCTCAAACTGTATTCTATTTTAGATTCATTAAGTAATTAAATAATTTTCCAGATTTCTATTATTACCTCGTTGTCATAATTTTTGTAATGATTGATGAATTTTTCCCGTCGATTATTTTAATGCAGGACAATTTAGTCAATAACCTGCATTTAAAATAGTCCATTGAGTAGACAAATTGAGATAATGTGAAGTATGCAAGATTATCAAATGAAATATACTTTGAACATTATCAAGATTACATCCGGAATGTTCTATTTATTATGGGCCAACATTATGATATTGTAACTTGAATAACATATTCGTGCGATGAAATTAATTTCCCATTATTCTATTGTATCGATTTATGTTAAAAGGGGCATATCTTTAAAAATGTTGTTCTATCTTCTTGCTGTGATTCCTCAGATAAGGAATATTTATAAATTTGTTGTTTATCAATTTTTTATCTTGAGTCTTAAGATAATTTTGAAGCATAGCAACAATTCATGTTGTTATCTCGGTACTTGTGAGCATAATCGTTACTTTGCAGTTACAAGTTTTTGTTATAACGATTTAAGAATTTTCTCTTACTTTGCGATACGTAATATACATGTTTATTGAAATAAAACATGATAAAAGCACGTTGAACTATCAAACTTAATCCTTTCGGAATTGATATTTTAAGAGACCTATGACAATTTATCATCTGCATGCTGCCCATGGATGCTGTGGATGAATTCAATTCAATATCATGTTTATACCATTAGATATTTACATTTCATGTAGCTGTATTTTGCTTTGATTTATTTTTATTTGCGTTATAATTTGTCATAAAATATTGGCAAATACATCAAATGACTATCACTAAGATGATCCAGAATTAGATAACATCCTGTTCGCTGCTTAAAAATGACTTTAAAAAATTACAAAGACTGCAAATGAAACAAACAAAATGCGATTTATCGATAAATATGGTTTTGCTCTATACTGAGATAATGCAAGACTGCACAAAGAAAACCACAAGTAAAAACAACGATTGCATTCGAAAATATTTACAATCATATTCAATGGTTACCTACTTGGTACATTTTAATATACCGTGTCTTTTTGTTGTTTATCAATATTTTAATGGATGCATGATTAATAATGACCAAGTGTTGGTATAGTGGATAAGATCCTGGACTCTTATTACAAAGGTTCGGGTTCAAATCCAGATTGTGGAAAAAATTTTCACCGTTCCAACACATTTGGGAGATCGGAAATATTAATATTTCTGATCGATCGTCTCGATCCAGGTTTACCCTGATTTCCTGGATTAGAAAAAGTAAATGCTGAGGCGATTAATGAAGTCGTGCAGGGACGCCCATTAGTGAGTGATTGAATTTGCAACAATAATTAAATTATCATTTATATATAATGATAATTTCGCTACTCACTCATAGATTCTCTCCTCTCCTACCTTTCCAAATAATCCTATCCTTACTTTACCACGTGTGGAAGGCAACGGGAAACCACCACATTAAAATCCTTTCCCTAGTAAAATCTCCTATGGAGATCGCCTACGTCCGATGGTTCGGATATGGCACATTAAGAAGAATGATTAATAGGATAATTTATTTTAATACACTGCAATGTTTTGTGCTTCTTGAATCCGATAATAATAATATTTTATTGACCTTTTGTTTGGAATTTTATATTATTTTCAATTAAATTTTGATCTTACATTCCGAAGCATGTTTACAACTATCAACTAACCCTTACTTTTATTATTTTAAGAATCTATTTTCATTATGAATAACCTGAATGAGGAAATATTATGAAATAGTTCACAATAGATATAAATACACTATGAATTATATAATATATGCATAGTATAAAATCATCGCTCAAAGATTATGATATCAGTTAAATTGGTTCATGGATATCTATTGATAATCAAATATATAACGATTTGGCATTGTTGATATGTATTTTTCATAATTTAAGCTAAATAATTGACATCTTTTATTTATGCCTCTTTGAGCAATTGTTTTGTCTCGAAATGCAGAAATAATTTCTGATTTGGCCGCCAATTTAAGTGGTCAGATCAAAACAAAATCATCTAGTTTCAAAATTTTTTTCATTGTGTGAAGTTCAATCATCTGTGTTTCTTCATGCTTGTGATACACGTTTAAACATTTTTGAGGAATTATTGAAATTAGTACAAATGTGAATAACTTCTGTAGCTACACATGTATATATGTAACTTTATTGTCCAGAAAAAACAAGAATTTCGCGGCTTTACTACAAAAAAACAAGGCAAAATTTGTGAGGGATCCAATATTCAACATACATACTGTACTATACATCAAAAGTACTTAATACACATTTAATATGTGTTGTCGTATATCAAAAGAGTTATCAATTTCATAAGATCTCAAGGCTTTAAGTAAATATAAATTTTAAAAACCTCGATATATATTATGCAAAATATCCAAATCGTTTAGAAAAAAATGTGGGAGCGCCGACCCCACGCGCCCCCGCCCAACTACACCACCGGATGTTATGCTCCAACAATTACGAGATTTGAATGAAGAAATACGTCAGCTTTAAATTTGAATTTGAAGTTGGGAGCAGCTATTTACATCTATGAAAGGAAATAAGACCTATGTCAGATCCATAATCAATGAGGTTCATCTTGATAGAATTGTGATTATTTATTTTGGTACGTTTCGGAACAAACACGCGTTTCTATTAATATTTAAAACATTTGCGTCCCGTCTAAATTTAAGCCTTTTTATATTGGCGCATTAGTTAACCTTTGAGTTTGACATTCTCGAAGGACTATTTGAATTGACAGCTGAATTTTTTTTTAAAATATCATATCGAACTTAAGACGCAATATTTCGTTGTGCTTTTATAAATTGAAATTGGAAAATATGCATTTATTCAATATTTTATATCGGTATTCTTTTATTAAAAAATATGTTTTTTAACATTTGATATTATTATTCGTAAACGGTAAATGATGGATGATTTGAATAAATTCTCGCAAGTAATGCATTGAATAAAAGTGTTTATTCAATTTTTTCTTGAAAGCTTATTTTATAGCACACGTCGTGCATAATTTATTTTTAAATATTGTTGGTTTTTAATTTTTATATTTTTGCGCTCAAAACTGGCGGAAAGTTGTTTGTGGGTAGCCGCGAATTGGATCTGGCCGCTTATTTATATCAATATAAGAAGGTATTCAACAATCAGTGCGCCAGTGAGCGTTGGGGTGATTAGTCATCTTTCGTCTCCGTCGTAAAACCGAGTTTCTCAACCAAATCACAATGTCTAAAGGTCGCGAACCATCCGCCGATCAATTGATCAACTACAAGAACAAGAACCCGGTGAGTTTTCATCAATTCTTCACTCTAATAAAACAATAAATCACTGTGCATACATTCAAAAAGTTTTCAATAATATTCGACCTGTCAAAGTGAACTTTGGGGCAACTTTTTTTTTCACCGGTTATATGTTGCTTATTGCGTCTTATTTAATTTCAACACTTTTACAACTGGCACAATCTCTTAGATAAATGCAATCAGACATGCTGTCGTTGTATTTACTCGATGGATATCAAAACAAGTTATTTGCTCAATTTTAAGTGCTTATTTTTGTATTTGTCCATATATCAATTTATTCGATGTTCATTTATTTTTTAAAATTCAAACCAAATGCACATTGATGCATTGGAATATAATTGCACTTTATACTGTCGTTAATTGATTGAATCATTTGAAAATAATGGGTATCCATAAACAATTATATAATTATATTTTTAAATATACATTTGAATTTAACAAAAGCATGGCATAGAGACAAATTTATATATAATTTTGGTTCCATTTTAGATCCAAATGCAAAAAGATTTATAGGATTTTTCAAGCCGCTAGTCGCTAGTAAAATTCAACGATCAATTTATGTGAATTATATTTTTTATTGAGCTCTATTCGAACATTTTTATATCATACAATGCGCTATCTTTTAAAATAGCGTTTCTAAGATTATATACTATCTAAAATGATCTACTGATTGTCGGCTTAAAAATAGTATGCGGTGCGTCCTGTGTAAATGATTTTGTTTGAGCGTCCATTAATTCATTCCTTTTAAATCAAAGTACGGCGAATGCATAATCGATTGATTTAATTAAATTTAAAACTGGTTTTATTTATGCAACGGGCCACGTTGAATCCATAAATATACATTTGAAACGTTCCAACGGTGGAAATATATAAGCTTATAACATTTTTGATGCTTTTATAACAACTCGTTGTGATCAATCCATTTCAAATCAATCCACAAACGACACAATGGGTTTATACGTATCATTTAGGATATTAAACATAGAAAAATAGTGTTGCCAATGTCATATGATAGCCGCCGGTACACAAGTTGCATTTTATAGAGACGCTTCAATCAGATGAGACAGTCTATGCGAATATATATACGTTTATGATGATTTTTTATCAGAGACGTTGAAACGCAGCACTCTTATATAACGTTGGAAAACACATCTGATTATATCAAAATGTTCCTCATTGTAAAACGAAGGTCATGCAATGCAAAAAAAAGCATCATCAATATGCATATATTTAATTTCCAAGCATTCATGAATCATTATGCAAAGAAACTGATATTCAACGTGCATGAAAACATTTGAATTTGACGGTAGCGTTGATAGAGGTTTACTTTTATTAGATATCACATTCAGTATAATAATTAAATAATTAATTAATAAAGAAATTGTTTGGGTACTTAAGAGAGCAGTCCCAGAAGTATCCGACCTAATAGATGACGCCATTTAAGCGACGTTCAATAGTTTCGATACCCTGTTTATAGTGAGAACCGTCGAGCTCCTTTAAAATAGTCATCGACCGTCGACTCCTGTTGGCAAATCTTTTACTACCAAACCCTATTTTCGAGGTTTGGAAAGAGCCGATTTTCCCCATTCAGTCCATTGTTTTGATTGTTTCTTTGTCTTAGTTGTGAAATGATAGATCCATGTTTCATCCATATGTTTATGAATCGTCGCAAAAACTCGACTTAATTGCTGTGAAACATTGCCAAATACTCAATTGAAACACGCTGTTTTCGTTGCATTGTGAGCAAACGCGGCACCCGTCTTGCGCACAGCTTTCTCATGTCAAATTTTCAGTCAGTCAATCCCGGGATCCCGGACAGTTTTAGGTACTCGAGACATTTTCGCCGAAATCTGAACGCTTGGAACTAATGGCGTAACTACTAATTGTCGAGCTTAGGTGACGCTTAGGGGCAGTAACAGTCTAATCCAGCGCTTCTTAAACTCATGTAGTCCGCGGACCCCCTCTTGAACAATTTTTTTTTGTGGAACCTCATCCCAACCCTTGTGACTTAATTTTTCAAACAAACAAACATTTCTTGGCCAAAATAGATCTTCTTATAATGTTATCTGCAAATAATTTCACGAAAATATCTTGTTCAACTACAGATAAATGTTTTTTTTATATCTTCGCGGACCACCGGAAATGGCTTCGCGGACCCACAGGGGTCCGCGGACCTCTGTTTAAGAACCGCTGGTCTAATCTATGTATACATATATACAGTGCGTAGTATATGTTTTTCAAATTGTTGTATTAACCTTTCCCTACCGGTGATGTATTTACTACACCTCGACTCTAATAATGGGAATATCGATATGAAATATAATACATACGGGTTTCAGAATTTTTGTATTCCTTCGTAATATAATTACGAATCACATCGGAGTATTATAGTATACAAGTATACATCTGCAGCGACGGAAATAAATAATTTATCGGTAAATCGGGAATTTTGAACCTACCCTATATAAAACATGCTTTTAATGTAATCCGGCTTTTATGGTTGGGACTACTTTTCTTCCAGGGGATAACCACTGCTTTTTAACCCCTTAAGGAGGTAAGACACAGAGTTGTGTCCGAATTCCAGTGATTTATAAAGAGCATTGGAGAGAAACAGAGACGGAAAGAGTATCTTGCGTAGATCGTACGATACCAAATTTATCGATTAATAATGATATGTGAATGATATAATTAATCCATTTCAAGTGTATTTTTTATGTTTACTTGAAGAAATGACCGAATATTGTGTGCTATCGACAGTATTTATTTATTTATATACAAGCTTCATACACGCTGCGATGGTCATGACGGATAAATGGATTTGTAATTGTTCGGAATGAATAGAGAACCCATTTTCAGCATCTCCAGTTATTAAATCTCTTAGAAACGGGCGATATTGCTCTTTCTTGCAATAATTTGTATATATTGAGAAGTTTCGTCTTTTTACGGTCCTAACTCCGCAAATGTTGTCCCGGTGGACTCACCTCTCCCATTATCGCTAGATTGGCGATCAGGGATATTTTTTAATTCAAAACTAAGTTTACCTAATATTTGAAAAGGACTATGAGACAATGCAGATGTTATAATAGTTATTTTATTCATCAAAGTTTATATAAAAATTAAAGTAATGTTTTTCAAGGAATATGCTAATTTTGGCGCGTGTTTGTTGCGGATTTATATGAATTATGGATTTCGTGTACAATTTCTCAGACGGATATTTATTCATGCCGGAAATCCCGTTGAATCCGGATTTAAATTTACAAAATAGCCGTACAAGATGCGCAATATCTTTTATCATTATTCGAAATCAATTGCCAGAGGATCGTCATTGTTATATAACGAAATAAAATAGAAAGATACTTTGTTGGGAAAATCTGCATTGGTTCTGTATGTGTTAAATACGAATCGAATGCCTTAAAATGTTATGACGTCCATACAGTTGCAGACAATGGGAGTTTAAGTTTTTTTTTTTGTCCAAATGTGCCAAAACAGGTTTTTCAAATATAAGCAATTCGACGATACGATTCGATATTAATACACCAAAAATGATTAAAAAGAAGCAAATTTAAGCCTCCTGAAATGGTTGAGCCACATAAAACATTTTGTATTATTTTTTCTATTAGTCTTGGATTTTAGATTATTTTTCCTTATTCAACTGATATTTGTATTAACGGATATATTAGGGCGTTTCATATAAAACATTCGGAATTCATAGAAAGCCATGACTTTTACAAAACGTTCGATTTTTGATTGTTTGTTCGTTTAATTGTTCGAAATGTTACTTGTGGATTATCTTCAACTATAACTTTTAAATCTGTATCACTAAAACCGGTTTGGATTTTCAACAAGGTCCATTGTCGAGATTAGTATTATCGGAATGAGTATTTTTATGCACAGAACCTTCTCAATTACGGTCGATCTTTGATCAACTGCAATTCCGAATCATCATTTGTAACTATGTAATATGAGATCATATTAACCACCTGCCCTCATTGTAATTCATGTTCAGAACATTGCAAACATTTGTGTTTACTCATGATCGATGCATAACAAAGGCATGCAACATCTGGACATGCATGACTTAAAAATGTGCTATAATCATAAAAGCTGTTATATGTATAGTGCAAATCGAAATAACAATCGATTTAATTTTTTTCGCTTCAAATTCGTAGGATGATCGCCTATTTGCGAGCGAATTCTAGTGATTTAGAAAGAGCACTTTTGTACGTTGAGCTCGAAGAGAGACGGAGCTCGTTAAATGTGCATGGGCGACAGAGACGGAGAGCTTCTTGCGTACATCGCACGATTGTTAACCCAAATTCATCGATTAATAATAATGTTTACTTGAAGAAATTATCGAATATTTTGTGCTATCGACAGTATTTATATATTTAACATCTAAGACTATGAAGATTTTAAATTAGCTCAAATTATTTGAGTAGTACTCAAAAGGTTGATAAGTTCAGTATTATTTTAAAGGATAAGAGCACAAAATAATGAAAGCGTCACAGTCTTAAATGATATAGATCAGTGGTTCTTAAACAGGCGTCCTCGAAGCCATTGCTGGAGATCCGCGGAGATAAAAAAAATATGTATCTATACTTGAACAAGATATATATTTTTTTTATTTATTTCATGAAATATCAACAGCATTTTTAAGATAAGAAGTTTTTAAGTTATTATTTAATAAAACACTATTATTTTTTACCAGAGTTGTATATTTTACTAATATATTATACAGAGGCATTATATTTTATAATCTATAATTAGATAATGTATGGTATCTCTCAAAACATTGGCCTAAATGGAGACCAGGATTTTTTAAATTTTATTTTGTATATTCGTTAAGTTCGGACAAAAATATTATGATTATGTAAAAATATCATAAGTATGATCGGAGATGTTCACGAAAGCGCGCGTTAAGAGTCACTGTCTGTGTTTTAGGATTTTATCCGGGCAACAGTCCCTTTCTTTTGTATCTCTAGCAGGTAGGCGAAACACTATGAAGAATCATAAAAACCAATACTCCTTTCCAAATACAGTCCTAAACACGATACGCAAAATAAAATCACATGATTTTAAATCGTGGGAGTGGGGAAAAAATGTAGAAACAAAATGTCGAGTCAGACTCGACATAGGATCGTCAGTCATTTATGAAGATCATTTCAACGTGGATTATTTTTTTTGATTTTTGTATATGTCAGATTATTTATTTATTACAATAAACCCGAAAAATCGAAAGGTTTGCGGTCCTGGTACACTTTATTAATATAAATATCTGAAAATAATAGGTATCGTGCGGTTTATCGTAATCCGTCTCTCATCACGATTCTCCGAACGCTCGTTCTTCGATCGATTTGTGTTTAAAATAAATAATGCAGTATTCTCTGATGGATTGTCCGCTTTGAGCTATAAACGTGCTGATGAATGTTTAATATAGTCGACGAATATTTAAGTGTATGCCATATCGAACTTATTGTTGAACCAAGTCGAGACGCTATACGCATGCGCCGAGCCGTTTGTTTCAATACTTGACATGTAATACAACCCTATTTTATTATATATTTCACAACGCTTCAATATTTCGGCTTACATAAAACATCACACACATCCTAGGTATCTCTTGAGATTAATCTCGACCGCGGCACTATAAGGATATCTTTATTCATCCATCGGCGGATATTTCTTACGATTATTCAAATGTTAGTATTCGACTCTACCGATCATTATACTTGTTAATTTTCCAACTCAAGCAATCGAACGTTGAACATTGAACCCTAATCAATTAAAAGTATTAAAACATCGAGCTATAAAAAATATGTAAAATAGTTTCCATCGACTAAACTGGCACGAAATAGAACGACGCTTTTGCGTCCATAAAGTCCAAGTCAGTCAAACACAATTTCGATAAATATGCAAATTGCAGTAATGAATTTATTTCATCATCACATGACTTCAAGCTGTGAGAATAAATTGAACTTCGTCATTGAATTCCGATTCGAAGGGATCTCAATTGTTGATTATTACAGGTTGAAATTATTTGGCATGTGGATTCTGATTGAATCACGCTAATGTCTTGTATTGTCTCTTAATGAATTTGATTCAAATATATTAGATTTGCCTGGTGTTTTAAATGCATATTTGACATTTTTATGATCACGATATGTGAGCTGTCGAATTGCCGATGTAGGACAACTTTCACGTCTTTTTAAGGCTCTGAATCGTTTTCGCTTCTACTTTTTGTATCAACCCAAAAACCTTTCGCTTTCCAGCCGAATAACAATGTTTGATGTGTGCTGAAGTTTTGCTCGAATATAGCAAATCGTAGGCGAGAGCAAGTAGTTTGGGATATATATTGTTTGTCAATTATTCAATAAATTCGAAGGCAAAGGCTTGCTTGTAATTGAAGTGAAATTTGTATAGGCGCCGTAGGGCAAATTGGCTTTTGAAAGTCACGAAAAGTGAAACTCCAAGCGGCGAAACACTATGAAGGATCATAAAAACCAACATTATTTTCCAAATACTGTCCTAAACACGATACGCATAATAAAATCACAAGATTTTAAATCTGAGTTGGTAAAAAAAAATGTAGAAACAAAATGTCGAGCCATGCTCGACATAGAATCGTAAAGAGTTAACAGCAAATCCGCTGATCGCGCGTTTTTGTGCGTTTCGTAAAATGAACCCAACGCCCGTTTATTACAGACGATCTATTTTAATTATTTTTTTTCCATCCCAAATCAGAACCTGCTCTTATCGCTTTATCGTGTTATATTTGTATGCAATTGGAGATTCGACATGTCAAGTGCAATTAAACATTTATCGCATAGATTTTTATTAGGCGCGTACGGGACGATTTAAAAAGTCACGACGCCAAATATTTTTCGACTTTTGAACAACACGTCAACGGATCGATGACATTGTGTGGCGAAAAAAATTAGCATAAATCGGCACGTTTCGTTTATCGGTCGTTACATAACGTGACACGTAGGCAAAGCGTTTGAAACTCGTCGGTGTACGACGTTTTAGATTATCAATTGTCGATAGACGGGTGGAAAAACATCGCCTTGTCAAAAATCAAGATTCATTTGCACGAATTCCGCAGATAATTTTAAATTTGTCGCGAAACTTCGACGAGATAAAATCTGGCCGAACGTTACATAGAGTTACATAACCGAACGGTGCAATCATTCGCACTGGAATCGAAATCCAATCGATCAGTATGATTTGTGGAATCCTTGATGCTATTAAACTTTCTTTATCCCTTAGTATAAGATCATTTCAGGAATATAGACATCAGAATCTATAAAAGACATTTCCAATAGCTTTTCGAACTGTTATGTTCGTGTTTTATCAGGCATCTCTGTAGGCGTGTGCTTATGTATTAAATGCTTCTGTTAATCTTTGTGCCGATATCATCTTATCTTTAATCTCCATAATCCAATTTTATTTGGACATTTTCTGATTTCGTCAACCTGCCAAGATTAGGAAAAAAAATTCCTTGCGACAATTTTGTATGTCGATGTTGCTGCTCAATTTCGGATACGATTCTTGAATCAAAAATAGCCATTGTGAATGTAAGAATCCAAATGATTTTTCGCTTGTTCCACAGAAGTGATTTTTTTAACGCGAAGCGAATGTTGTAATGACTTGAAAATATGATAGTCTGAAGGTGCAATGTCAGGAGAGTATGGTGAATGTTGCAGCACTTCCAAATCCAGCTCCCTTATTTTGTTCTGCGTAATCCTTGCTGCGTGTGGTCTTGCATTATCATGCTGTGATATTCTTCTGTGGTTGTTAACTAGCACTAATCGCTTTTTGAGCATTTCCGCTTTTAACCTATCTAATTGTGCACAGAATAGCTCTAATGTGACAGTTTGTCCAGGTTTTAATAATTCGTAGTGAATTACGCCAAAAAAATCCCACCAAACACAAAGGAGGACCTTTTTCAAGGATAATAACGGTCGAGGGGTATAAACAGGTACTTGATTTGAAGAAAGCCACTGTTTTATCCTTCTCAGACTGTTGTAGAGGACCCACTTCTCATCCCCAGTAATGATATCTGGACAATAGCGATGAACAAATGATTATCCGTTGTTCCAAGTCGTGCGGTATTCAAATTCCCTGTCTATGTTTTTTCCCCCGAGTCTTTTCAAATGGTCTTTTATCGTCGACCAGGGACAGTCGATGTCTAGCGATAATTCCGTTATTGTTTTTCGAGGATCAGATTCTACCAGATAATTTAATACGTCATCATCAATTATTGGAGGTCGTTCTGATTTGGGTTTATTTTTTAAATCTCCAAAAAAATGACATTTCTTTCCGCTTTATCTAATACTAGATCAAGGGTATCAAAGCATGAACCAAAGAAATAAACATTTTTGAATAATCTTCGAAGCGCGAAGGATTGACGTTGATTCCTTCTAATTGTCTATTTAATTGAGGTCTGGCGTTCTTCATGGCAATAAACCAATGTTTCTGAAGTCGCTGACTTTAAATTGGGGCGCGATTGGAAATTTCCTGTTTTGCGGTTTGTTTTGCTAATTGCAAACTTCCTGAATATTAAAATAACGAAAACAAACAATGGCATTCTTTAGATCCTTGAAAATGTAACATGTTTTTATTTATTTTTAGCATGCATGATAATAAAAACAAAGACATTAACATTGTGCTCCCTGCATTTTTATTATGTAATTGTCCTTAGTTCATGTTCATACTAGGATTTTCTTGAGGTCGGTTTATCCCGATTTCCTACTTATTATGTCATTCAAATATGGATAATATTTTTCTTCACCCTTAATTGGGGTGATGTTTTTCTTTGTACAGTTAAATAGAATAAAAATAAAATATAACATACTAGCTGGTACCCGGCGCGTTGCTGCCACAGTTTGAAATTTGAAAGAGTTATCTTTTTAAATTAGGAATGATAGAAATAATGATTTTATTTTTATTTTGTTGGTTTCATCATAAATATGAACAAACATACAAACATTGATTTTTATATATAAGATTTACTGTAAGTTAATTATACTATTCTTATATTATTTAAGAAAGTGCAAACAATAAGTTGGCAAAGTTTTATCGCAATCGAATGAATGGTATGGCAGCGTATTAAATATGGACAAACAAACATTAATTTTTATATATTAGACTATGCCTATGTTACTCGCGAAATTCTTAGCAATAAGTGGATGAATTTTTATCGCAATCTGATGAACGGTATTGCAGCGCATTTCGAACGAACAAAACCCAATTCATTTTTATATATTAGATTACGTAGCATGGTATTCGCCAAAATAGTTCAAACGCATGGCGTTTCCTGGCCAAAAGCTTTTCTATAACGACTCTCAAATCATAACTACTGATGTCGAAAGTCTCAACTACATACAACACATCGTTCGAGAAACACCTCGAAATATGCATTCTTACCCTTGTCTGTTCGCAGAACTCTTTTTATACTAGTGTTATCATCTAGCTTATTTTCCCTCATTTACCCCCTAGATTAGAGTATTGTATCGCTATTTCAGCTAAAGACTTTCAGGATTTGGCGCTCGCTGGAAGCTTTACACCAATTTACGCTCAGCGACGAACGTGTAAAATAGTGAAACTTCAAATAAACCCAATCCCAGTCAAATATTCCATTGATATTTTTCGGATGTGGAAATATGCGTGTCACCTTCATAACGATCCTTCTTGTTACATAACACCCACCAGCTTCTAGAAATATGTTGATAAAAATGTTGTCAGCCTTGACTTTAGTGATTTCAGGGGTTACGATAAAATGCGAAGAATCTGTGTAAGATTCTTCTCTATCGCAAAAAAAAACGATTATTCAATACGACATTTTGACCCCCCATTTCTCTAAAATTGAAGACATCGCATCGTCTTTACGCATTGGGTAATAAATCATACACGATAACATCACACGCTTAAAAACTGATATCACTCATATTAATCCTAGATTAGCACGCCACCATAGTTCTATGACACTATTTTTTTACAAATTATTAAGTATGCTTATCTAAAATATTTATGCTCGTCTGGTTTCGATCATTATATCATCGATATTAGTGTACGGTTGTTATTCATGTGGATTTATTACAAGTCTCTTTGACTTTAACAATGTGAAAATTATGAACAATCGACGCGATAAATGTTTAGAATGAACATTTTTCGAAAACGGAGAAAAATAACGCTATATACGATGGAATGACAATGTTGGATCTAGTTTATTAAATGATCCGAATATCATCACGATTAATCACCCTCAAGTCTGATAGATCTTGGAAAATCTGCAATATTAACCGGGAGCGTCTCCATCTAATTTCGATGAGTATGCGGTTTCGTTTAACACCTTATAGACCGCAAGAAAATAAGAAAAACTTCCATGTAGGATCGCACTTTACAGTAAAGTACATATTTTAGTAAAATTTTTGTTTAACGGTTGGATTAATTTGTAACTTATACCGAATCTCCTCCATAGTTTTTTTTTTACACCAAATTGCGTTTACTATTTAGAGATCTGCATCTGTGGATTACAGGCCAATGAAGTTAAACAGTATTTCAAATATGTATATATTTTCGTTTTTTGTATGTTTGTTAAAAAAGAAGAAAACTTCCTTTTATTCGAGGAGCATTATTTTCAAACAACTCCATATCTATATAATACAAAGAGTACAGCACAAAACCCAAACGTATCAAACAAACGATCGCCAGGAACTGAGATCAATGTTTTGACGAAAAAGCTTCTTTGTCATTCAATGAAATTCATAAAACTGTTAAAATATATCAAATAAACAAACATTTCACGTGTCCCAAACAAATTTGTAAGTCGTGTTTTATTTTAGTTTTACCTAGAGATGAGGCTATTTAATTCGATTTGCAAACCCGCGCTAGCGCGGGATCGGTCCTTGAGGTGTTAAGGATGTGTTTTTACATTACGCCCGATGTATTTACGTTTATAATTATCAAATTTCTTAATAAGAACGTACAATCAATGAATATATATATTTATATTAAAAAAAACACTTACACGTATGGTTAGACGTATATATACGTCCAACCCGCTTCACATGTTAATATGGGCGCGAATTTTAATAACTGCCATAATTTTTTTGGTAACAGCTTCTTTTGCTAAAGAATGACGATTATTTCCACTGACTATAAATAACACGAATGCCATCTTACATTGTTGTTAAACAATGTAACGTAAGTATATATATTTTTTTAAATACATACGACAATATCTGTTTTAATCGATTATTCTTGACGCTTTCAGCCTAAAGAATTGATCGCTTCCATTATCTTGTCATTATTAAAAGTGCATTTAATAATGTGGAATTAACCACACGTCACAATCACGCGACTATGATTAATATAGTACGCATTTCATAAATAATTCAATTGAATAATTCTTACACTTCAGTGTCTACGGACGCTAATATATTGGTATTTGGTGTTTCATTATCACAGTCTGCTTGAAATGCAAAATAGTTTTATTGTTTATATGTACTTATATAATTTAAAAAAAATAATGGCGAAAGAATTTAATTTATTCAAGAAAAGATAAAAATACAATCCAAAAATTGATAAATAAAACACTAAAAAAATCAAATATTACATGAAGTGTTTCGTCATTTAGTCTGGATCTGATCTTGGTATCCAGGCAACCTGCTGCTGAAAGTGTACGCTCAGCCTCCACACTCGTTGGAAATATCGTCATCAGCCCCCATTTTCATATAATACCATCAATGAAATAAGGACTAAAATTCGCAAAATTCCGGATATCCCGACAAATTATTTATTTCCATCGCTGCAGATTAATACTTACATACTATAATACTTTGATGTGATTCGTAATTATATTACGGAGGAATACAAAAATTCTGAAGCCCGTATCTATTATATTTCATATCGATATTCCCATTATTAGAGTCGAGGTGTAGTAAATACATCACCGGTAGGGAAACGTTAATATAACAATTTGAAAAATATATATGTACTTAATTAATCGCCTAAGTTCTCCAAATTAGTAGTTACGCCACTGTTTTCAAGCGTCCAGATTTCGGCGGAAATGTCTCGATTTAGTAGCCTTCATCGTGCTGGTTAGGTGTACGATTTCTGTTAGTTAAAAATATCAATCCCGAATTTTTCGCGATTATGTTTACTAACCCCGGGTTTCATTAGCGCCTAAAACTATCCGGGATTGGATTCCCTAATGGCGCCCTTACATTCGTATCGCGAGAGAACCGTCTCAAAACGAAGATGATCATTTTACACTCATATTTAGATAGGGTTGTTTATACGATCCTTCACAATATTCAGCATGTCTTCTAGAAATAATAGTGGGAAAGAGGTCATTGATCAAATTAGTCAACTTAAATTTGAATTTTGACGCGCGCACTTTGGAACGACTTCATTTCACTACTAATGTCTTTATCGTAATTTTATATTCATAACAATTTTGTGCGAAAGTGAGCTATTATAGATTAGCGTTAGTCGATGGAAGTAAATATGATGTTTATTGCGTACCCATAAAATCCCGCCTTTATTTCATCATCCCGACATCAAATCCCGCTCGACTCTGATGAAGAAATTTGGCTTTCTGTAAATGCAACCTTCAGAATTGATAGCAGCGATGATGAATCAGATTTTCGATCAAATGACAATAATGATGAGCTTATTGAGCACTAGATCAATAGCTTGCCTGTTTTATTATATATTACACAAATACATTAAAACAAAAAAAAGATGCATAGAATCAAGTTTTCCTAGAAGGCTAAAACGTCTCATTTCTACCTCGCGACACTCGTGCATTTTATTATTTTTTATATTGGCTGCATTAAGTGAGGCAGCTTAATTCATTAGCAATCATGACGATGCAAATTTATAGATGATTGTTGAATTTGTTCATCGAAACGTCTTTATCGGACGTTGGAACGATTGCGGACTGTAACAAAGTTCACTGCTGTTTATAATCGTGCGTTTGTTCGACTGTTATTCGAAAATGTGATAATCTGTTTCCAAGTTCGATCGGTACGAGGAGTCGCTTGCTGCTCACAGATACGTGAGAAGAATTGCAAATATGCATTGCTATCCACCACAGAAGATGGAAACCAGTTTTTCGAGAACGCCTACAGTGTCCGTTTGGAACTCGTTCGACTGGTCTTCTCGAGTAACCCCTGTTCTTGTTTGCTACTCCCAATAATTTTCGATGTACGATGGAGAACCGTCGAATGCAGTCGTGCCATTCGAATGTATCTGATTTTTTTTTTTTAATCAGATTTATCATTTGGATCAAATGCGCGTGATTGTAATTAGGACAATCGACACAACGCTAGCGTTTCACGCTAAATTAACTTTAACGTTGCAAATTGGGAAAGATTGAACATATCTGATAATGCAGGTCAACGTACCAAGCGATGGCGTCGTGACTTCGTAACTACATCACTCATGTTGAGTCGTAAGAATTGTGTTTTTATTCTAGCTAAATGCCATTTTATTAGACGAGTGTCGTCGTATTTGTTTAGGGATCGCGGAACAAAATCTCACCGTACCGATCATTTTAGGAGATTAAGTGCATATATATAACTCTGGTCTGGTTAGTCTGGATATATATAATATAGTCTAGAATCAGGCTTATTATAATTTCCAAGTTTGATGAAGCAAATAGTGAGGCGATTGATAAGTTCGGTCATGCTTTCATAGGCGGTATCAGGAGTGGTTCAAAAAGGACGATGAGATGTTACGCATTGAAATTAAAGCAAATCTAATCAATAAATAGCGTATTCACTCTGACACTCTTGGTCTAGTGGTTATAAATAGGGAATCCTGGCAGAAAACTGGCAGGCTTGCACGGCAACCCAGTCCTTTTATTTTCGCAGATACCATAGTAGTTGAATATTAAGAAATATTCCGGAGAAATGAAGGAATATTGTGTGCTATCAACAGTGTTAAGATTCATTTATTGAGCCTGGTTCATTATCAAGCTGCGACGGAGCTGACAGAAAAGTGGAAATTACTCGGGATCCATATTGGTCGTTTCATATTGGCCCAAATAAATATTGCCTCAGGCTTTTTCAGGCACCATTCCAATTCTTATTCCATTCTTCGATCTTCCGTTTATTATAATGCGTATAAATTGACACGAACACGACACGCGAATTTGCATAATTTTATACTACTCGAGAACGGATATTAATGGATTTGGCCATGGTATTCGAAAGAATGCAGTAGAGTTTCAAATGCATCCAGGCTGACGAGTTGAAATCGTTACGTTTCAGCTTCATATTAAAATATCGATCTTTGGACTTTATGATAAGGATCTTAATTTACATGAAAATTGAGATTGTTTAATTGTATCAATGCATTTTTTTTATCATCGCAGTGAGCTGTGTGTATGTTCAATAGCTTTTCCAGCTTTGATTAAAACAATTAATTGTTTATTTATATTTTTACAATAAAAACAATATCGCACTGGATTTAATCTGTCGATGTATCAATTATTTTGCTTTGGGCAATGGATTATAAACGCATCTTAATTCAGATCAAAACAATATTCGAAGATTGTGTGATATAATCCCTCCCATTGTGGAGAGGTTAAACAATTTTAACTCATTGATTAAGCGCAAAATTCTATCAAATCCATAATCATTTATTCCAAACTTATTTAGAAAAAGCTGATTTTATACATTGCTTCTTTCATTTGTCAATGGAAATTGTTGGCTAAACGATTGTGCTGTGTAATATATAATAAAATAGGCGCGCTACCTGTCTAGCGGTGTGGTAGCGTCTCTTTAAAAATATTCAACATACGATGCTCTAAGGCTTTTTAATAAATAAAAAAGATTTTGGTCAACTTCTTTTTGTCGTTTCTTATTGGATGCTTTACAACACTTGTCGCTCGTAACTCGATATCGAAAACCGCACCGTTTATAAATGAAATGAACTGGAAAATTAGCATCGAATACAATCTTGTAATGGCTCGGTTACATAGTGTTTAATTCTTATTGGGTTTACATTTCATATCCGTGACTGGGTGTTTATGAAAATACATACTTTGTCAGGCGACTGACCTGTTGACATTTATTGTCATGTTAAGCAAATCGTATGGGAAATTGTCGTCGTTTGAATTTCAAACAGTACATTTATATTTCATGGAACAGTCCCGAATGACTAGCGCCGTAATATATTAATGTCGTTGTGATATACGATCCGGTTCAAAGTTATTTTATCTATATAAATATATTCAGTAAGACCCCGCTTAGCGCTGTTTCAATATTACGCGGCAATAATGGAATTCCCCAATTCCTCGAAATCATTACAGTAAGAACGCATGTTCGCCTTAATATGACCTCGTTTAACGCTGTTTCGTTTAGCGCTTAAACTGACGCATCCCTCGCGTTAAGTGGGATCTTACTGTGTTTTAAATATCTCGAAAGATCTGTATCGCAAAAAAAAAAAAACGTTTAATTGCGTTAGTTGTTGATCACTCTCGATGATGGGGTAATGACATTTGATATTCAACTCGTAATTTTAGTTATCAAAATTGGGTTGTATGACTTGTTTTGCTAGAATTCGTAATAAATTTTTACTTATCAGTATGTTATGAAAGCAATGCGTTGCTGCTTTAGTTGATAAAAGCAAGTTGTCTTTTGTTGACCTCACGTCATTCAACATGTTCAAAAATTTACTGAAAATATATTCTTATTTAAATTTCAAATAAACATGTTTTCAACTATTTTTCTGTCTTTTCAGAATGGTGGTGATGTTTTGACAACTGGTCCCGGAGCCCCAATCGGTGTTAAGACCGCAATCCAAACAATCGGCACCCGAGGACCGGCTCTGCTTCAAGATGCCCAATTCTTGGATGAGATGGCCCATTTCGATCGCGAGCGTATTCCAGAGCGCGTCGTTCACGCTAAGGGAGCAGGCGCCTTTGGTTATTTCAAGGTCACCCATGATATAACCAGATATTGTGGCGCAAAGGTTTTCTCGACGATTGGCAAAGAAACCCCTATCGCCGTCAGGTTCTCCACTGTCGGCGGGGAGAGCGGTTCCGCTGACACAGTCAGAGATCCTCGCGGTTTTGCCGTCAAGTTCTACACCGACGACGGAGTCTGGGATCTGGTCGGTAACAACACTCCGATTTTCTTCATCCGTGATCCCACTCTATTCCCCAGTTTTATCCACACACAAAAACGCAACCCAGCTACCCATCTCAAGGATCCAGACATGTTTTGGGATTTCCTTTCTCTCCGCCCAGAATCCCTTCATCAAGTAATGTTCTTGTTCGGTGACCGTGGAATCCCAGACGGTTACAGACACATGAACGGCTATGGATCCCACACTTTTAAGATGGTCAACAACGAGGGAGTCGCTCATTATGTCAAATTCCACTACAAAACCAATCAATCAATTAAGAACTTGCCCGTAGAAGAAGCCGGTACTTTGGCTTCTACCGACCCAGACTATGGCATCAGAGACTTGTACAATGCCATTGAAAATGAAGATTTCCCCTCGTGGACTCTATCCATTCAAGTAATGACTTATGCTCAGGCTGAAGCCTTCAAATTCAATCCATTCGATCTAACAAAGATCTGGCCCCAAGGAGAATATCCTCTCATTCCTGTAGGTCAACTCGTTTTGAACAGGAATCCTAAAAATTATTACGCTGAAGTTGAACAAATTGCATTCAGTCCAGCGCATCTCGTTCCCGGAATCGAAGCATCCCCAGACAAAATGCTTCAGGGACGTCTCTTCTCCTATTCGGACACTCATCGTCATCGTCTCGGTGCCAACTATTTGCAATTCCCAGTCAACTGTCCTTACAGAGTGACCCCCAAGAACTATCAACGTGATGGGCCTCAATGCGTTACAGACAACCAGGCCGGTGCACCCAACTACTTCCCCAATTCATTTAGCGGTCCACAGGAATGCCCCAGGGTCATTCTTTTGGAATCCAAACAAAACTACACCGGGGATGTCAACCGTTACGACAGCGGTGACACCGAAGATAACTACGAGCAAGCCGGCGTTTTCTGGACAAGAGTATTGGACGACGACGCAAAGACACGCCTCGTGAACAATATTGTCGATCATTTGAAAGCAGCCGCCGGATTTATCCAAGACAGGGCCGTCGGTAACTTCGAGAAGGTCAACGCCGATTTGGGACAGCGAATCCGCGCCGGTTTGGCTGGATTCAAACGCCATCATTCCAATCTTTAATGATGTAACTAAAACTTTTACTGTACACATTAATATATCTCTAATTTAAAGCGCGCTATAAAATATTATAAAAACAATGTTGAGTATTTCTTTTTGTAATACATTTATACATAAATATGGTTATTGGTTTATAACCTTTTTGGGGTGCTTATAATTTAAAATCAATTGTTTCGAAATGATTATGAAATAAAAGCAAGCAAGCTCTCATACAATCACTGATATGTTTTTATTGAATTAAATTGTGTTTTAATTTCGTGATGCCAACCAATTTGAGTAATGCCAATCATTTCGAAGCAATGTATAAATATTGCATACATATATTTCTGTGTATTTTTATATTTTTGTAATTCTAATGTTTGTAATGATGCTGCATATTATTAAATAAAAGGGCAATATATTAAATTGTTTCTTTTTTATGCGTCACACTACTTTTCATAAGTCTTGAGCCGGTCATGTTGCACTCTCTAATCATGCTGCCCTACTTTCTAGTTGATGAACTACTATGGTGAGTTTGCTATAAACTAATTTCATAACAGTAAAGAAAATTGTTTTGAAAATAAATTGGCACTAAATCAACTGGAAGCGGGCGAATTTTTCCATGATGCGTTTATTTTATATTACAATATTTGCCTAAGTGATAAGCGCTCTGCAGTGATGTCGTTTTATTCCTATTGAAACCTTGGTAATTTTGACTTTTTACTTATTCAAAATTCAATGTGTGAACAATGAAATTTTTCAGCGAATATCAATAATAATCAACATGTGCAATAGCGCGAATTGCTACATACTTTTGTATTTATAGCTAATTTTAGCTTGCTGCGCGTGTTATGTTTTTTTGTCTGATAATTTTATCAAATTATATGGAGCGGTATATGATGATGAAGATTCTATTTTTGAAAAACATGTCCTTGACCAGCTAAACATCTATATGAAGTATAATTATGAAATTTTGAAAATAATAAATATATTAATTTTAATATTGTTATATTCATTATAACCTTGAGCGCATACTTATACAGTCCAATGAAATTTCTTTTCTTATATTATCTATACTATATGTTAAATCAGACAATTACAAGGGAACTCTTAAAGAAATGCATGGAAAAAGAAGATCATTATTATGTTGATGTATCACACATGAATAACAGTTATAAATATATTTAAGTCCACATTCAAAATATGCAGTTGCTTTATGTTGAATGAGATTAAATTCTATTTCTTATATCAAAAAATGACAATATTATGCGTTTAAAAAATTGTTTAGTGGAAATGTAGAATGTTAGAATGTGCAAAAAATGCGCATTAACACAAAGCAATTAAAATATTGAACGCTATAATACAACTATGACGTTTATAAAGGATGATAGATTGTACGTATTTAAGTAGGTAGACTTTTAAATTGGATTGAAAGCTTTCATTGAAATCAGTATGACAAAAAAGCATGTCAACCTGGCAGTATGCATGCATTTGAACAACATTTTTGCACTTGAAAACCAAGATTAACTGGTTGAAAGATTTGTTTCGTAACTCAAACATCTTTGGTGCATTTTTAGTTAGTAACCTTATTTATAAAAAAGATATACACTGGGAAAATTATGTCTGGGGAAACTACAAAAAGCCAATAAAAGATCATAACTTTGACCCCGGTTTGTGTCTATCACAACTCTAATGAAAGTCCCTCTATGAACAGCAGTGCGAAGTCTTGTATTAATGGAAGGTTTGGGCCATTCTTGATCTGGTTGAATCAGCGAGTAGGAGCTCTTTCGCAGCAACCTTTTACGTGGCCTGTTACCACCAGATTATCTTCTCCTCTGCGAGATATGTGTCCAAAGAATTATAAGATTACATAGCTGATACTACCCAATAATATGGAGCATGATTACCTTACTGGTTCCTCTAGGAACAGAACAAAGACAGGAGAAACATCAAGCAGACAACCTTAAGGAGAGGCATTTGAAGAACTTTACTTTGTAACGTTAACAGCATTGTCTTCCGTTGCCTTCTATATCGTTTTGAAATGAGAGGGTCAACCTGAAATAGGAAAGCACTTAGTCTCAAATTTGCTCGAGTAAGTTGCACATGGACGGGAAGACACTCTCAGTTGGTGTAGGAGCAAATCTGAGATGCACTTAAGCATTGAGTATGTCTTCACGCTTCCAGAAAGCCCTTTCCAGTAAAATCAAAAAGGTCGTCTAGATATCTAGACGACCGATCCTATCAAGATAGTCGCGAAAGTGTTTGTCAATACGTTACTTCAGGATACCCGCTGGGTGAGCATTTGAGATGAAACTCAATGGTAATGCTACCTTCAATATCGAGCGAATGAGGAGGCGAATGAATGATACAGACGAGATGGATGCAACCCCTTCCTGCGAATGGATATTGAAGAGGCCCATCGTTCTGCAGTGGACCATTTGTAACTGCACTATGATGATATATTAATATTTTACACACAAAACTGCAAATCTAAAGTAGACTGAACTGAGTTAAAAACATGAGCATAAATTAGTTCTAGAACTTATAGAATGATTTGAAATTATTTTGTTGCATTCTTTGGACTTTTGCAATTGATATTACGCTCGATAATTGACATGGTTCCATGTACATTTTTATGATATTAAGATCATATGATAATTTAAACAATGTTGTCTTGTATTAAAATAGTCTCTTAATGATGATAAAACGTTTTAGATATGTTGATATTTTTACGAACATGTATTGTCAATTTTTAATTAAATATTATTTATCAAAACGAGTACAAATCTTTATGTTGTTTAATAGATTATTGAAAATCTTGTACAATATTGTGAAAATAGATATTGTTAATCAAAGAACTATATTATGATCTATAGATTAAATTAAATTTACTCTAAATTTACATTGTCCGAAGATAGATCTTATCTTAATGTCTTATTATTTGTTCATGTTATTTGATTTCTCGTCATGTATATTCCTATATACATACTCTTAATGCATTTTGATGTCATGTATTCTTATTCTCACCTATGTTACATAATCATTAATTACTTTAAAAATGATAGAATCTACAACGCATTTCAACTGATATTTGCTGCTGTCTATATCCTTATTTCTATTGACGTTCATACCATTATTGTTTGTTGTTCTTTTCCATTCGGACCTTTAAGGTTTTCATATATTATATATGACCATGTGTCGATATAGTGGTTTAGATCCTGGACTCGTATTATAAAGACTTAGGTTCAAATCCAGATTGTGGAAAAAAAAATTACCGAACCAACAAATTTGGGAGATTGCAAATATTAATATTTCTGGTCGATCGTCTCGATCCAGGTTTACCCTGATTCCCTGGATTTGAAAAAGTAAATGCTGAGGCGATTAATAAAGTTGTGCAGAGACGCTCATGAGTGAGTGATTGAATTTGCAACAATAATTAAATTATCATTTATATATAATGATTTCACTACTCCCTCATAGTTCACTCACTTTTCGTATTCGTATTTTATGATAAGACGAATGAATTTAAATCGTAAGAAAGTTGCAAAAAATTCAAATATTAAGGGATTTAAAAATAAATACGTGTAAAATGTGTTTTATTTTTCTTTACATAATATAAAATACGTTTATTTTTACAAATATTATTTTTTGTAATAATTAAATAATAAATACACATTTTTTGTTTTAAATTCACATTTCGATCGCTTTAAAAATATTACGCAATGAATTATTGAGCATGGTCGTAGTGGATTCTGTTAGGTGCAAACTGTCATATTTACGTTTGTTTACAAACTCAATTGCATCTGTCAACAATTTTTGAGGTTAGAACTACGTGCAAGAGAAATTGCTAGGCCAAGGGCATCCAATATTTTAATTTAAAATGAAATTGCGACAAAGTTAATAAAATTAACTTTATTCAATTTGAATTGATATTTTTTGTGATGGTTGCAGCCTGCAATGGAAAGCCATTGATTTTTTCTACTCATCCTAATTACTGTCTTAGTTTTAAATTTTCATCCGCCTTTGCCTTCCTCAATATTTTGTCTAACTTATTGAGGCCCCACTAATAGGCCCTGATCATAATGGTATAGCAACAAATAGTCAACTGCAGAATAAGGATCTCTTCCATATTCATTAATGAGATAGTGTTGTATATGTATCGTCTGTATCACACATTCACCTCCTCATTTGCTCAATGTTGAAGGTACCATGACCTCCAAGTTTTATTTGGAATGTTCATCTGGGTGAACGTATCGAAGGAGGTGTGGAGGATTTGTAAAAATAAAATCATATGTGACGCTTAAATGCATCTTAGGTTTTCTCCTACATCAACTGATAGTATTTCCTCGTCCACTTGCACCCTTATCTAATTAATGAATGAGTGATTGATTCTTCCGCGTTTATATTATGAAAGGCAACAGATGACAGTGTTGTTATCGTTAAATATTTTACTCTGAAAAAAATATAAGTACTTATTTAATAAAATATTCATCGTCATCTTAGTACAACCACACATAATTCTTTTATAAGATTGATTCCGGGACAGAGCCTCTAGGGCTGCAGCTCCATTTCTACTAATTTTTAAGAATGCAGATGCGCTAGGAATTGGTTTCATGGCGGCAAGATGATTGCCGCGTTCTAATTGGGTGTTTGGCGATTTTCCACAGCATCAAGGCCGAGTTTTTGCATCAATTCAAGATGAAACATGGGTCCATCACTTCACACCTGAAACAAAGGAACGTGAAGACTCTCTACTGACCCAAGCTAGTTTATTAATCCCGCTATTCGGGAACATGCTAGCCCGCTTAATAAAAATAATGCACACAATTTCGAGTGACCTTGTATTTTAAAACTAAAAAACAAACTAAGAAAGCAGCATAAATTAGTGAGATAGATAAATATATTTTTTTTATGGGTGGGGGAAAGTCTAGACTTGCTTGCTGCCTCATTACAGATCATAAAAAAAGCCCTAAAAGAAGACGTAGCGGACACGTGATTTGTGTGTCCAATCGGTCCGCTTTTTGGACCGCTGTATGACGAATGAGCGCATCGTGATCGGACGCCATACTTGAACATGTTTACAGAACGATTACGAACTTTCATTACAAAACGATATTGTCCGAAGAAGACTGATTGCGTGGGTTGTTTAAAATTTACAAACGTTTGAAAATATTGTTGTCTTTATTTTATTGCGGTGCTATGCTGACTCGGGTATGGGATTAGACAATTTAGTATATATTATTAAAGCGTATAGAGAGTCAATCCGTGTTGATTTTCCTGTAAATGATGTACATATATACAGGTGCGACAGGGAAACTACCTTATTTAAAAAATATTAACACAAACAGTGTAGGAGATCAGTTTCGTTATTTTTTCCATGTTACAGAGAGACATTTAAAGATGTTGATCATTGGCGGAAAATGTAAGGTCTCATTCTTTAGAATCGGAGCCATTTCACGCCATTCTCACAATATTTGTCAATTTAGAGGACGCGTTTCAAATAAGGAAGTTTCCCTGCTGCACCCTGTAATCAGAAGAAAGAGAAAAAAAAGGCAATTACAGTTTATGTATTTATTTCAAATTTTACAGTTGCCCACTGCTAAAAAAGATTATGCACTTATATATACATACACACATATTAAATGCACGTATGCGTATCATCATTCATATCAAAAATCTAGTGTTCTTGTACATAATATATGCTTCATCTTGTAAAATAATACAACTCAAAGTTTTAATATTTGCCTTAAATATTTCTTTTAAATTAACATACACTTTAAAGATTGACACCTCGAATGTAAATTATCAATAAAAACAATTTTTAAAATGAAAAAAAAAAAAACAAACGTAATAATAATAGCATATCTTTAGAAGATTGGAAAGCTAGATTTTTGGATGAAGTTTTGTAAACTATTGCTCTACATGGATACACTCGGCTCGAATGTTTACATATATAGCATTACAAAATGTGTGTAAAATTGATTATTACTTATAAAGACTGTATTATTATGATCACAATTTAAAAGTTAAAAAACCTTAAAAATTATTATCATTTACGATCAAAATAATTGTACTAAACTAATATCGAAATATCTTTACATAAATTTTATTTGATCATGATTGATGATTATATAATAGTCGGAACGTTCATACGATAAACTATCACATTTCTTTCACTCCATATTTCTTAAAGCGCTTATCTAAGTGTTTAAAAATAACAATGACGCAAAACTTTCAATTCGAATTTTAAATTTTAGAATGACAATATTATCAATTACCATGCTTGCGAACCTTTTACATCCACGATATTTCAATGGAATTACTTTAGTTTTTTTTTAAACTTTAAAAAGACTATGATTTACTATCTAATTAAAAATTAAATATTTACACAATAATTCATCTAATGCTAACATCTATAAAAACGGTATTCTTTATCAAACTGAAGATTATTTGTTGGTAAATGCGTATGAATTTATTCAATACGTCTGTATTCGAAAGGATGTATCCTTTCGATTTTTACGAACGTATCGTTGTATTTATAATACCACAATTATCACAAAATAATTCAGTATGATATAGAATTGGATGTTGCTTGTGTTGAATGCATAAATAATACATTTCAATGTTAGTAATGAAGCCTTAAAAGAACATACATGGCAATAATAATTCTTAAAGAGGTGGCCTTAACGTTATTTTAATTCCATTACAATAAACGTGTATCAATATTAATAGTTGCTTACATTTACGAGAAAAAAAATATCGACGTTCATAATATCAAATTACGTCAAACATAAAAATCATTGTGTTTTACGAATTGTCTCGTCGTTTGGCTTATTTACTTTATTTAATCACCCGAATTAAAATCGATAGGCCGACGGTGAAACTTCTTACAAATACGAATTTACTCGATTCTCAATGTTTTTATTTCCTCTAAATGCAAAAAAATTACAAAATTAATTCAAGACCACGCTCCTATTTGACTAAAGTAGATCAGTCGTCATACTTAGATCAGAAAATTCTTAATTTAATTTGTAAATTGTTAGACTACTTTTTAGTATCAAAATGTTAACATTTCACGCTCCTAGTGACGAGCACCAAAATGAAGATATAAATAGTTCGCATTTAACGTAATTCAATTCAAATAGAATCCAAATAATGAATAATATGAAGTATACGCTATAGTTATATCAGTGGAATATAATACACGATAAATAAGATTCCGAATTCAATCACAACATACAAAATGAGCATGCATACGTACAACTATTTTAAATTATCCTAAAATATCGGTGAATTAAATATATATATATGTATGTATTTCGTACAATTTTTTTGCGTGATGTAGTTATACTGTGCAAATTTATATCATGTACATTTTTAAAACAAAAATGAATATCTAAATTTCAATAAAAATATCTAAAACCAATGGTTAAAGTATTTCACTATCACAAAATGTGCTTATATATTTATTTATTTAAAATGAGGCTATGGCTATGCTAATATACAATGAATTGCCGAGCGCCTAAAAATCGTCGACCTTCGAGAATAAGAACAAAAGTAATCGAACGCAGAGTGTTTTTCATCGTACGCACAGTTGACAATCATGACGGTTTATGACACTCACAGTTAGATCGCGTGCAACTTCTCAGTCGCCGTATGTTTGAAGAATTATCAGCTCCGTAATAATAACCGATTTAATTCTCTACGTCTATATTAAATATAAGCCGCGATCAATAAATTCAGTGTTCAAATATTTACAGGTTTATTCGGTTGGAATTACCGCGCGTGGAATACTACCGTTGATTTCGTAAAAGCTCATTTATAATCTGTGAATTTTGTACAGGTACGTATATTGTCATTGTAAAATCGAAAGTTATTAAATCCAACACGATTAATATGAATCCGGTACAATACAAGCGTAACATGCAATTTGTGCAGCTCTAATGCTGTGAAATTTTGATCGCACCTCGCAAATTTAAAATCGCTATAACAGCGGGCTCTTTGAAAGCCGTCGTCCTCATATTAAAATATATATATATGTATATATATACAAACTATAAAGATTACATATTTATAAAAATATTTTGAATATGAATATATGTAATAAAAAAAAAACAAAGCGTGTTTCTGCATTGACACAAATTCTCCACTTGCAATCAATAGTGCAAAATGTTAATTTTGAAGACTAGATTCGCGTATATAAATAGCTAAAATGGCGTTATATGTAACATAAATACAAAGTATAATCATACAATTTAAAACTGAAAACATCAATCTGAGATGTCTCGAGATTAACGTGATTTATCCGACTTGCGAATTCAGAGTTTCGACAATCAAAAACGAAAAGGATTTGTTCGATTCGAACAATTTTTAGTAACGAGTAAGAAACTATGCACGCATCCCTCGCTTAATTAACATGGTTTCGCTTTGACGCGGTTATAAAAATGATTTCAGCCATTTCATAGGATGCATCTTGTCTGTAACATACATTCGCTTCCTCATTCGCTCGATATGTAGCATGACTTTGGAGTTTCATTTAGAACACTCAGCGTATTTGGATGAACGTATCAAAGGGCCCTTTCGTGATCGTCCTCAATAGTGTGTGAATTTGACCTTGTCGATTTTATTGAAAGGGACTTTCTGGATTACATTGCCGCATCAAGATGAAGTCTTACACGATGTGCTTAAATTCATCTCGGATTTGCTTTTACACCACACATGTACGGCGAGGCATTAATAAAAAGCTTCGTCTGAATCCGCCATTTACAACCATTTTGGATTCGGAGCCAAATGGCAGTAGACCCGTCGGAAGACCTTGGCTACGCTGGGCTGATCAAATCAAAAGACGCTGCACGTTTGGGTCTGGGAAACTGGAGGCCCAGGACAGATGAAAATGGCTCTCTAATAGGGCTGAAGGAGCCACCCTAAATAAGCAACAGGACGATAAAAAGAAACAAAGAGAATTTCGCATGTTCAATTGGAGGACTTAACATAATCTAGCAAAAGCATATCTTCCGTGTTTAAGCGGGGGATGGATGTACACAAAAAGTAAATAAATCAAAAGCTCCATTGATTGTCGTCAAAACATTCACTGTGAACCATTGAATAATGACTTTAAAACTTGAAGTATTCGATAAAATAAATGCACGAGGATCAACATGATAATTTATACATACATTTTTATACATACAAACAAGATAAAATCATTCCATATGCGTATATAAAATCTCTCATATATTTTATTCAATATTCGATTAAAGAAAACATGTGATTTGACTCAAAAATTTTATTTACAGAATTAACGCTCCAACTCTCGAATTCCGATGATAAAATTAAAACAATTAAAACCGGAATTCCACGAATAAAAATATTAATTAACGCCGAGTTTTGTATTTAATTTATAGAAAAAATTATGAAGTTCTACCAAGTGTTCTATCGATATCAGAAAGAGTGAAATTCATAAATTCAATTGAATTAATAGCATTTGTAAAAGTAAAATATTATTGTCACACAATCGTATCTTACAATTGTCTGAATGACCTATCTAATTACAAACAGTTGGTATATCATCATCTCGCTTTAATCTAATATATTTAACAGTTTCAATTGAACCTAGTTTATTATACAAATTTAATAAGAATTGTGACTTTTTTGAACAAATAAAAGGCGAGTGTTTCATAACAACTTCCATCGTTTTTACTAAGGAATGTGAATTTTTACTATTTTACGAGTCATTTCAACTCGAATGCATTGCGGTGTTATTCTGTATGTATATACAATGCAAATTTAAATTAAGCTATGAATGCGGCATTTTCGATAGTACATTGTACATTTTTTGCATTGCTCGACACCATTCACAATCAGAAAAGATGGAATCTAAACCTTCGACTGCAAATGATCAAGTGTTTTGATCCACCATAAATACAATATGACCGTTAACAGTATTATCCTAATAGAATATATGACGCACTCAATATAATTTGTCTATATATCATGGTCGAGTGTCGATAAAGAAGGACTAATAGTGACTTACGTTATAAGATCATTTAAAAAATATTGATTTTCTTCATCGCTTATATGTCAATCATTTGTAGCATACGGTTTTTATTATAATTCATTAATTTGTGATGTTGGAATCAATTATTTTTTAATAACAAAATTAAATTACGCAATAAGTCAGCATTTTAAAACTCAAAAATTAGCATTAAAATAAGACCGACAAAATGTATCTATACAAGTTATTTAGCTCACTGCCTTTACATTAATTAGCTTACTGTTCATACACTATTTAATTCGTTATTAATATATATACACGTTATTTAGCTTATGGTCGTTGATTTCTAAATATTTCCTATTGAATATAGCAATTGTTTATGCGGAATTATTTAATTCTTAAAATATACGCAAACTTAAATAAAAATACTTGTAAGAGTTGTGCTAAGAGTTTACTCTATTTTTTCATTGTGTACTAAAATTTTGTTGTTTAAAAAATACGAATGTATATAGTAGTGCAATAAACACAACTTTGTAAAAAAATAGATTAGCCTTTTTCATTGTTTTGTGCACGAAAAATGTAATTTTAACACGATAAAAATCATCCTGTTTTCAATCTGTATTCAAAAGCATTAAAAATCGTATATTTATTATTTAAATACATTTTTGTCTGCTGTTGAATCACCGTAAATTTTGGTTATATAATAGTCGTGTGACATTCCTTTACGATATAAAACAAACAAAAAATTTGTAACTTTTTAGCCAGCATTAATATATAGAAACGAAGCAACATAATAATGAAGATTAAACCAAATAAATTTATTTGCAAGTATATTTTGTATAAGATGCACCTACTGTTGCATTCATTGAACAATATTATTACAAAGAAAATTATGGCCGATTGAACTCAAATGCATTATAGAGCAATTTTATTAAATGTCAAAAAAAAATAATAATTACATCCATCTTACAATAATCTCCATTCTCCCCCAACACTTATTACAACGATCCCAAACAGCGCTTTCAGTTTCTTTTGCATGTCCATAATAATGTAAACATGTAAAATTTTGAAGATATACAACAATAACTAAATTTGGAATAGCAAAGTAAAAAGTAGCATACAAAACTAAATGATAAACTTGTTCGTTCTAACAATTTTACTAATATATAAACACTAAAAATAATTTATAGCACTATGTTATCATCTTTTAAATATTGCCTGAATGTTACAAAACAGTGAGATTAAATATTTGTACAAAATCATTTCACAAAAAGTAAACAAATTTACAACAAAAAATATGGATACACAAATATTTGCTTAATTATTGGTTAACAAAAAACATCTGATTGATTCAAATTACAATTATGTACATACGTTATAATGATTAAATTATCTACAATTTTTTATTAATCCAGTCCTGATAAAAAATCTATTTCAATATTATTTTACAAAAACAATTTGTACACGAGACCTGAAGCCTTTGTAGGCATCATCAATGTGATGAGGAAGGCGTGCACAAAGTTATGAAATATGTGCACAAATATTACTAATAATACTAATCTCCTTATGATTTATGTTTATATAATATTTATCCAGAATATTATGCCAAAAACAAGATCTGAAAAATAAAATAGATTTAGAAACACAAGAATAATTGAAGTACATTATACAAAAATAATTATATTGGGTGTGTGAATGAGTTCCTGCTGTTTCACCATCAAATGACGGTATAACAATTGTGTGCATATTAAATGAATGAAATTAATTTAGTGCGTCCGTATTTATTATATTTCATATTGATATTCGATAAAACATATATCGAAAACGAAGAATTGGAAACATTGCTTATTGAAGATCCATGTTAAACGCAATCTGAATTTGTAAAATCATTAGGAGTAGATCGATACAGAAGAATAGAATAGAATCAATGATGCAGAAGGATTTATTTTCACATTGAGAACTTATTCAAACACCCAGTAGTATACATTTTTTCAACTGAGAAATGCAACAATACCTTTGTAAATTTCAATGCTCATATCCAGCACGTTTTTACATGTTGTAAGCAATGTAGATAGCATCTATTTGATCTGATAAGAAGCCATCTCGTAAATGCATTCGTTGTTTTTCTCCGCGAGAATTGATTGGTACTACACCGGGATCCACTACCACCACAACTCCAACAACGAGCTGATGCTCTTCCAAAACTGCGTTTGTAATAAGTGGAACTAAATTCAAAGCTTCACTGTCTGCACCGTCTAATTCCGCAACCACCACAAGTAAATTGCTCCATGTGAACACAGCACTAAAAATTAATTTGTTTTATTAAATTTTACATTAAGGATGCATATAAAACTGTAGCTCATATCAAAATAAATATCAATTACCATTCAGCTATTTTTTTATGGCAGCGCATTACAGAATTTTCTATGTCAATCGGATGATAACGCATGCCTCGCATTATAATTGTTTCATCGAGTGCACCGACAACAAATACAGCATCTTGTAATTCGAGGGAATCCGATGATGATCCCTGGAATCCACTCATTTCCAGTGAATCGTTATCATTTTCACGGCCACCAATACTAAGATTAGTTTCTTCTGGCCCTGCATGCGGGGTGCCTTCAGTTCGACGCAGGAATCCTAAATAGCCTGTTCTAGCATACACTTCTCCGGTACTTCCGGTGACTAATCGAGCATTGAAATGATCGACGTAATCGCTCTCTTCTCCATAGATTGTAAAATAGCCGCTGGCATTATGGCTAGATTGTACCCAAATTTCCCCTAGATGCGAATCTCCACACTGACCTTTTGTTTCGGGATTAGCAATGATAACTTTTACTCCGGGCAAAAGTTTTCCAGATTCCATTACACACAACGAGTGAGGACTTCCTCTTTCGACTAAAGACACTCTGTCATTTCTTAATGCTCGAAGATCAACATAAACAGTAGATGGTTCAGGACTAGAAGCTCCTTGTAGACATATGGCAATATTAACTCTACATCCAAACGACGTTGAAACAGCTCGAGGACTCAAACCCAATGCCGAAAATAGTTTGGAGAATGAAGAAGTTAGATTGATTCTAGGCCTCTCTTCTGCAATTGCCACACATGTCCTCACGCAACCCAAATTAACACCTCTAGATCGCAAATGATTCACCGTACTTCCTAGACCTTTCGTGCACAGTTCCATAACACCGTATGAACAGAATGTATCCCTTACTCTATAATGAGATACAGCACTTAACCACAAAGCAGCATTTACCTCAACTTCAGATGGTGGAATGAGTATGGAATGATGTCCCGAATAAATGCTACTTAAGCACCATAAGGCAAATCCTAGACCACAATACGGATCTAAACAGAGAGCTATGTGACGAGAAGGATAGAGTTCGCAGGCTAACTTCATCGAGCGACATAAGGACGTTACAGCAGCATGTGACATTTTTATCCCCGCTAGCATTCCAGTAGTTGAAACGCTAAAATCTAAATAAGCCAGCATTTCAGCTGTAGGTGCACGGTATAATATATTCAGTTTCTTTTTTGGCATATCATCCGTATCCAATATCAAAGGCCAAGATTTAATATCAACAGCATTACTCGCTTCTTTTGATTTGAGAAGCTTGATGACATTTTGGTTTGACATAACCAGTACAGATTTACTAACATCCACGATCATACGGACAGTTGGCAATGTAGTCTGTAAATTTTGAGGATGAGGTGGCCGTATTGTCACCGGAACAGCACCGACATAGAGACATCCATAAAAAGCACATATGAGATCCAATCCCGGCGGGAATATCAATGCAACATGATCGCCGGTGTTGATGCGCCCTTTTTCTAATAATAGATTACCAATACGTTCTGCTTTTTTATGTAGTTCCGAGCACGACAACATTTTTGCAACACTTCCTTTGGAATTCAATAATGTAAATAGGTTGTGATCAGGAGTAGATGATGCTCGCCATTTAAGAATTTCAGAAATGAATTGATACTGAAATGTTAAAACACAAAATTAGTATTTTTTATATCAAGTTGTTTAATTTAATTATGAGACAATTAACCAAATTGTAAATAAATAGAGATTATTACTTTTCTAGTTGTATCCGAATCATCCGTGAAACCCATGTCTCGTCCTTGAGCTGATGCGAGTCGATTACCTTGTACCAAGTTGCCAACAATCACAGAAGCTGGTCCAACATCTGTAAAACACTCGGCTGTTGTTGGTGACACACCATACATCATCACCGATACGACAACATTCAGGTCAAACAACCTAACTGATTCTAATAAATCATAACTAAACACCATATTTTTCACACGGATACTTTTTTATTCAGTGATGAATTTCATTTATCAAACCAATATTTAATAATGATGTAGCAATAACACATACTTTTGGAAAACATGAAGGGTATATGTTAAATTCAATTATTTTTGCATAAAAACTGCACTAATACCTATAATTATGAGTGACCCATAATGATGTCGTGAATCGGTATATATTTCACAATCTAATTAATTATAGGTAAACATTTCTATTTATTCAACTGTGAATGTATGAATGAAATAAAAAAAGAAAAATAGCTAGATGCGTACGATCTCAAGTTTAAAATATGATGATCCATATGAAACATGGCACAGCGGAACTTAAAATAATAATGATTGTCTTCTAATACTTTTAATGAGGTTAAAATTTTAAATGACAGTTTACCTGAATGTATTTCTCTCGGCTGAGGTAAGTTGGTCACGCATGTATGGGGACACAGCAAAACATTAGCCGGATGAAGAGTTCCTTCCAAGAAACGTCTCTTGCATTCGGAAAGATGTATACCCCCAAGTGGCGTTTTTGGCAAATGATTATGTTGCACCAACGCGAGGCAATATATACCGACTTGATGAATCGAATCCACTGCTTGCAGGACGCGCGACATCCATTGAAAAGACTTTATAACAAACAAAAAAAAATCAAATGCAACATAGCATATTATTAGATTTTTCAAGTTTTATTGTAAAAATCTTTGGAATATGCTATAGAATAAATTATATGGAATCAGGATTATTACAATGGCCATTTATAATTTATACGGAGTACGGGTATATATATATTTGCATGATACAAAAAAACCAATGTAATAAATTATAAAACTATAACAGTACTGACTCAGTACCTTGACTCTTTTCATGCAAGGTATATTTAATGATAACTAAATGTAATTGTGAATATAAAGCCTGAATTCCAGTAGTATTTTTTGACAAACAATGACACAGGACATTTTTCAGATTCTCAATTTTATAAGCTTTGGATTGATTGTACATAATGAAATGAAAACATAATAATTTATTGTTGAAGAGCTATAGAAAAATAACAGTCTTAAAAAATTGGGAGCGTTTTATTGGTAGAAATCAAAGTACCTGGATCAGTATATTAATCCTATTTATATTTAACAACAAGAAATTCAAATATTAACTACCATTTAAAATGATATTGATAAAAATGTGTAATGGAGATTGAGAATCTAAAAAACGTAGTATGGTCATTAAAAATTTATTTTATCATTATTTGTCCAAAGCACCGCTGTGATGATCTGATATGCATACATAAACGCATACACAAAATATTGCTCGCTGCCAGTTTATACTTAACGATTGTCGTTTACAAAATATGCTTTGTCTTAATTAAAATAAAAAAAATATCTTTCATTCTTCCTACGTTTAAATAAAATCCACTAAATATAATTCTACAAGCCATCTGCATCGCTGAATCCTATTTAATTAAATGCTCGAAACGAGATATGCAACAATCGGGACGCAACCTGCATATGTTCATACACAATACGTATATGCATATTTTTAACAATTTCAATTTGTTAAATAAAAAAATCGCTTTGAGCAAAATTATTACTAAATACTTACAAATTATATTACATAAATATAATCAGCTTAATAATATGCTGAAATCATTTATTTTAAATAGTCAAGTCCACTTATTCAGTCGATCTAAAATAAGTGATTAATTTAAAATTATATTTGTTCTCCTGAAACATATTCAACATGTAATTATATATTTTAATTATATAAATCGCTGCTGCAAAAATCTTCAATAGCAAATGGAGCAAACAGTAGATTATGTTGTTTTGTGATGATGATGATATACAGGAGTTCCATCCATATATATCGTCAATGATGATATGATATATTCTATATATATATATATAAGTATTTATTTATCGCCGCTGCATCGATAATGGATAAATCAGTGCTCTCCAGAAGTAGTTTAATAAATAATTATCACTGTAAATAATACAAATATGGACAAACTAATACGTTATAAATCGTTATTGACCATTCTATATTTTTGGATTCCCAACTCCAACTTCTGTTAAGAATTTATGCATCAATGAAAGCATATTTATTTTTAAAGTACACTTTTCCAACAACAAAAAAATAAAATGTTTTTCGCAGCTATTATGGACTTACTTCATATAAGTTTCCTTGTATGAAATGGATTAATATTTAACAGTATACCACAAAAGTTTTTTAAAAATCGCACACAATCATATTCATCATGAATTTTTATTTCGCAATATAAAGGAATTATTTTGAAATTAATAAATAATATGCATATGCGACAACAATAGTTTAATTTTATGATGAAAAGCAATAAGCTAGATGGTTCAGGAATACATATTAAATAGGAAAATTTATAATTGTTATTTGAATTGGCTTTTTAAAGTTCTTTCAATGAGACCATTGACTACCACTTTGACATGGTTTTTATAGCATATATAATTTTAAAAATGTTTAGCTTTAAACCCAAAATGCTCAAGTAACTAGTTTGATTGCTACGTCGCGGCACTATCTACGGGTAATCAAACATTTTGTTTTTCATTACATTTAAATATCTATTCGTCAAACCTATATTTATCTATATATTAGGAATAGGCAATATAACTTAAGTCTATTGAAATATAGTAATATTTAAATTGTGGATTTATACCTCTTCTTCACTGCAATCAGGTCTTTGTTCGGCGATAACACAAATTCGTTCATCTCTCAGTACTCGAATGCTAAAAACTGCAATTCTACCACGATAAATGAATTTCATTGGTTCTACTGCTAATACTGTAGCTATGATATCGTCCATATTGTGTTTGCGACCAGAAACTGTCATCAATCCATCGCGTGAACCGCAGATGAAAACAAGACCTGAAATAATATCAAAATCAACATTATATCTCAAAATTAATACTCTTCACGGTTCTACCTATTCATTCACAATGACAACTCACCTCCAGGCCCTAAGAATCCTAACAAACCACTTCTGGTATAGGTTTGTTCAGAAATAGCTTTTCCATCAGCGTCTAATGGTAACACTCCAAAGACAGATGATGTGAGTCCAGGTAAGCCCCAATAGCCATTCCCACCCACTCCAGATGTAACACATATTTCTCCTACTTCATCGGTCTTACAGACGTGAGACGGTCCATCCATTTTTACGACAATGATAGCTGCTATTTTTTAATAATAAATTGGTTTTAATAAGATGTACATTTTAAAATCTGTATGTAAATTCCTAATATTATGTATTATGTAAATTAACGCTTATATTCAAACTAAATGAATCCTTTTAATAAATTCTTACATCCTGGCATAACTTGTCCGCAGTCTTGCAGCGTTAAAGATGTTAATGAATTTTCTTGATCAACGCGGACTACTCCATGCGATAAACCAGCCATAGATAAAACTCCCCGACCTGTGGAGCCTCCGGCACGGCCCGGTCTCCGTACAGATACCGTCATTGCTTCACTTCCACACGCACATGGACAAACGGCATCGACTCGTAATCCTGAAATTGTGATACAAATGAATGAAAACGTACTTTTTTACAGAGTACTAATAAATAACATATTATGATCGCATACCTTTGACTTGGAAAACGGAAAGAAACTGATCACACGATGATAATGACCATGGATTGGCTCCGTCAGCGACCAAAAGTAATCTCACAGAACTCAAAGAGATTTCCTTGTGATCTTTGGTAGCTAACAATCCCCAATGGAGATCTCGTGATTTAACAACTGCAACACTTGCTCTAAAATTTTAAATATCATTTCAGTTCTGTACGGTTCGACAAAATAATTTTGAAAAATAAACGAAAAAATTACCTATACTTGGTAATCATTTGCATCCAAGATGCAGGATTCACTTTCATCAAAGCATAGGGAATGAATATTACATGCATTCCATTCAAAACACTAGTTAATATGCTATGCCATAGGCCGACTTCTCTCTTAAAATCCAAAACGCAAACCATATTTTCACCCTCTGTATAGTTACAGGCCATCGTGAGGGCTCTGCAATGAGCGAGCATAGAAGCCCTGGTAACAGTTACACCCATAACGGAACCATCTTTGTCAGTGGTATATTCAATATATGCTGGTGTGTCGTCAGATAATCTGGGAGGAGGTAACCAGTCTTTGGGTGCTCGAGGAAGGTGTTCGGTCACCATCCAATGCAAACGAGGCCATCCTTTAAACGTTATAACATCTCCGGTTGGAGATTTTGGTAAACCTAACAAAAAATATAAATTTAATAAACGTCTTGTCACCAGTACTGGCAATGCGACTATACACCATTATTTTTTATAAAATACCTTTTAAACAGGCTTCAGAGGTAAGGGCGATTTGTACACCGCACGAACCCAACAGAAAACCAATTTGCTGAGATCCTGCATCTCTTCTCGTCAACGGTACTTCAATAGGGACAGGAACGATACCTGCTTGCAAACAGCCATACCAAGCGCACAGAAAATTTATGGGATCATTATTAGGATATATCAGTGCTATACGATCTCCAGGCTTCAAAACAATTTCGTTTGTCTTAGAAAATGCTTTGTTTAGCAAAGCATATGATATTTTCTGTGATCTACTATAAAGTTTCCCTATATAAAAAATAAGTATTTTTTAAGTGGCGATTTAAAAAACATATTTCGTATATAAATCTGCTAAAAATAAATAATTTTACCGTATGTTAAAGTATTCGTTTTTCCATTGGGATCTAAAACAGTAGCAACTGATGCTTTAAATGATGCTGAACCATATCGTTGAATAGCAGCTTCTAAATTTCGAGGTAATCCTGAAGGAACCACAAGTTGTTCACCGAATGTCGCATTCATTATGTTTCCTTCCGGTTTAGGTGCATTAGGGTCCTTATAATTAGCAGCTATTTCGAGTTCTATATCATCATCTTCATAAAATTCTGGTAATGGTCTACGTTTTGGCCTTTTTAACGTATTGAGCAATTGTTGTATTTTTGCCGATACTTTCCATCGACCCGTTCCAGTATTGCTTCCTTCGGAAGGTTGATAAGCGAAGCGTTGAACTCTATCAGCTGCATTATTTCGTCTATTATTAACAGCAGTATGAGTAACATCGGGCCCTTGTGAAACTATACAAGAAGAAAATGACATTTAATGTGACTGAAAATACAGATTTATGAAATTGATCGATCGAAAACACTTACAAGGAGTAAGATTTGACATAACGTCAACGAGATGTGAAATGTCTTGATTTTGAATCTGATGATGATGTCGAGATCCACTACTACTGGTAACAGGTGGTGGCATAGCCGGTCTAGATGAGACACGCGGTGCAGCCGTCGGTCCCACTGCTCCGCTTCCACCGGTACTCGTAGCTTCGGCAGCAGTACCTCCACCGGTACTATCTTCATCTGAGCTGGAAGCTAAGTATTAAATAAAAATTAACATTCAATTTCAAAACAAATTATTTCTTTAAAAATTAGCATAATATTATTGTTTATATAATATATTATTTATATGGTATTGTTATTATAATAATATTTTCATACAAACAAACAATGAAATTTTGTAAGCATAATTAATCCACGCATAGCAAAATATATTTCAAGTATGTACAATCAATTCAACGTCAGCTATATTTAAATGCAACTGACTATAACTACTATATCAAAGAAATAATATAAGGTAAATGTAAATTATGCGCTTGGTTAAGAGCTATAGGGTACAAACAATGGATAGTTATAAAAATATTATTTGGCCAAAATAATATTTTTCTATAGTAAAAACTAATGTAAGTTCTTACCACTATCGCGGCATTCTCGGTCAGGACTCTTTGCCATTACAGAAGTCCTTTTAGATGGCATCGGCATCGATGGTTTTGGCCTGGTCTGCATGGCTGCTAAAGCTTGTTGAACAGCTTCCTGTCGCACTTCTATAATGCATAACAATAATTATCATAAACAACTCGATTTATACAATAAAACCAAATATATAAATAATAAGAAACAACAACACACACATATACAACTAAATGAAGTGGTTTGTATTCAAGCACACAAAAACAACAGATAATGGTACAGCAATTTCTACAGAAGATGAAATAAAATAAAAATAGAGAACATGCAAAATATAACACAAAAAATATACAAACTATGATAGATTTACTTACGTTTTAAAAGTAATGAACCATCTGTGAGAATAAATAATCGAGGCATTCAAAGTGATTCTAAAGTATGAAACGACACTGGTTTAGAAAATCTACAATGTAAAAAAATCTTGAAAGTCTTACCATGACAAAATTCTATTCTGTCTAATTGAATTATGAGATATTGATTCAATTCGATTTTAATAAAAGTATATAAGCTACCTGGAATTGAGTCAAAGCTATAATATGATACAATAGAACCATTGATGTTCCGCAAATAACACCTCAAAGAAAGGACTTTATAGTCAGAATGACCATGATGTAATATAAAAATACAATAAAAAGTGTGGACACGAGACAGAAAAATAATCTATTGCTCACCTCAACAGAGTTCCGACGTTAATAATTGACAATTCGAACGTCCGCAATAATGAATCATGGAACGCAGGTCTGATTTCGCACAGATATACGAACATACAGCGATGCACAGACTTTCCGACATTCCCGACAAATCTTCAAACAAATAAAGCCGGATTGACCCAAAACAAATTTTATGGATGAGTCTGGATTTTCTCCGCGTTTGTTTTTTGAACTGGGTGCGCTTAATGAGGATGTGGTTAACGCTCTTCGCGGAAACTATATTCCGGGTCGCTGTTCGTTTGCAAAAGGATGACATCCATTTATATTGCAATAAAAACAAGTCACTTTATCGATACAACCCGGCTGTAGTACGGGTCAAATATGCTAATAATCGTCAATATGACAATGGCTGTGTATCTTGAAAATGAGTTCAACTGACACAGTTATCGAAATTGATATATTAAATGTTCTCATAAGTAATGTCGTTTTCTTTTTTCGATGCACCCTCTTTAAAATAGTCTCCTTCAGTTGGGCAGTAAATACGTTCAGCAGAGTCGTAACGAAGTTATGAAGCACCAATGACAATTATCTAATTTGCGCCCCCCCCCCCTCCCCGGAAATTTACAGTTAAATAGTACTATTATAAATATTGTGACGTACTTACGTTCGGAGTTGGATTGAGCTCCCAAGATTACGATGTGTTTGCGTCGGTTTATCAGGTTTTCATACATTTCGCGTGCGGAGTGAATCGGTCAGCATCAACGCGTTTGATACAGAAGTACTTAGATACGCGTGGATATAAAAGGAAACGGAGCTCACCGGACGGACGCACCGGCGGACGCTATCGCGGACGCCACTGCAGTCTGTCCGCGCATAAATTTGTACTTGCTCCGTGGAGCTAAAATAGCGATACGGCCACAATTATTCATGAACGTTATACGGAATTCGGGAACCTGTAACGGGTTCAGATTAGCCTTGGCGGCCTAGCCTTCCTCGGCGGAGTCTTAGAGAAGACGTTCGACGACTGCAGGAGCGAGATTATCAACGAAGAAGCATCAAACGGACGTCGCACATGGATCGCCATTCGTTTCGCTCGCCTCGCTCTGCTTTGAGGATCAATCATCCCGCTCGAAGCTCGTCATGTTGTCAACGGTTCTCCAACCATGTGGTGTATAGAATGATAAAATGATTTCTTTACGAAGTTCCGACGTTTGTGTGTCCAACCGGTCCGCTCTTCGGACCGCTGATATGACGAATGAACGCCTCGTGATCGGACGCCATACCTGGACATTTCTACAGAACGACTACGAATTTTCATTACAAATGCCTGTGGTGGACGCTTGCTTTGCCAACCCCATTTTTACGACCCTGACATTCAGTGATGGATTTGGCGCAAAAACGACAGAATTTATGAGAACATCTAAGAGAACGTCTAAGTTCCCCTCAGACGCACAATATACGACGCATTACACCTTATATTGGTGTATTGCTAGACGATCGCTTTCTATTGATGCGACTTTTATTAATTCCATATATGTTAGCTATTCTTGCGAAAGGCACGTTGTTCCAAATATAACAAAAAGGTGTGTGCTTATCTCGTTTCTTATTAACATGGGTTACTATAGTAACGAAATAAATGTTACACATAGTTTACATTGGAGATAAGGGAAGCGTTGTATTTGCAGACCATGTCAACAATGTGATTTAAAAAGTCCATAGATCAAATGCAAAGAGCCTATGCACTTCCAAATATTCAAACGAGATGTAAACGCGTCCGAGACAACAAAATGCTAAATAAGAACGAGCCGGATCGTTCGTCATGCAGTGAATTGATGACGATGGCGGTATGTTATTTCATTGAAATTTCAAATTGAACCCAAAACTAAACCATATTATGCATGCCGAATGGCAGAATATAAATCTAAGGAGATACAGGAGAAGTCGAACGTTCATTGTGGATACATCGCGCCTCTTGTCTTCGACGCAATCTATTAATATTTAATACGGCAGGAGAACACGGATGATGTATACACATCCTAAAATAGGTCAAATGTAAAATAATAAAATATTGTAAGCTGATAGGTTCTTGCAGCATCGACGATTACACAGTGTACGAGTCAACTATTCACGGTCAGTGAACAAAATAGGAATTGAACCTTCACTGTCATAGCGTACGACCATAAAATCATAAGCATTCCAATGGGCGCTCACGGACCGACAACAGAAGAGATTTAACTAAATCGACGAAGCACCCCATGTTTGATGTAAACTAAGCTTTAGTTATTGAATTATTCCTGTTGCTGTGAATCTATTTGGCCAAGATATATATGGAATGACAGATCAGATCCGAATCTCCATCCAAAGTTATGCAGCCGACGAAGAATAGAAATCTGCCGAATAATCATAAATATTTAGTCGCATACATTCAGAATGCCTAATCGAATTTGACGCGAAGGAAAGTCATCGATTGCTGCAACACAGACACTTATCATTGGATTTAAACATTTTAATTTATGTGCATACAAAATGCGAACAAAGTGCGGCAAATCTCCGCCACAAGTTCTTAACCCTTTGCCATCTTAAAAAAAATCTACTGAAACCCAAATGTCTTCGTAAAAATCAGAGTCTAACACACGACACCGAGATTTGATTGTCAAACAGCTTCTCTACCTTTTTATTTCACCTGAATCTGCACATAACATATACACGCCCGGGCCTCGTATAACACGGTTATGATTCCGCAAAAATCCGTGTTATACAAGGTTTGAAGTTCATACAAAATTAGAGTTTGCAAAAAAATATCGAAGATAGTTTATATAAGTGTGCACTTTATTATTTTTAACCTTTTCGTTAGTGAGCAAATTTAAAATCGATGAAGTCGTTGTTGTCATAATCGCTTTACACCGATTACTTTCTGTCAGCTCCTAATCAGCGTAAGACAATCTTCAATTCGAGGAAGAGTCAATTGTAAATGAACACTTGATAGTGAATACAAGACCACTTAACTTCTTTACATAAACAATGCACAAAAAATCGATTAATTTGCTCCTCCTTTAGAAGGAAATTATAATTGAACAAAGACTCATTCAACACGCAGAGAAGAACGGCAAGCAGTTAAATAAACAAACACTCTCGATAACACACAATATTCGGTCATTTCTTTGCGTAAACAAATAACACACTTGAAATCGAAATCATTATAAGTGGATAAATTTGGGCTTAACGATCTATACAATCATGCGATGCATATGAAGAAGCTCTCCGTCTCAGTCTCCCGAACTGCGCTAAGTTCTCTCTGTCTCTGTCCGCCTCGGAGCTTCAATGCACAAGAGTGCTCTTTCTGAATAGTGAAGGTCAAAACGGATATTTCCGTAAGTACTCCCATACAGGTTAATGTGAAACATGTAGCTACTTCGCTGCAACTGCACCCATTGCCCAATATCTATTAACACGATAAGAACCGGGGTTACTACTGCACTAAATTTTGCCTAGAGTCCGGGTAAATTTCGCAAATGATGCATAAAACACTACTTCTTTCACCACTATGAATATAAAGAAAAAATATTTAATTTATGTACAAAGTTGAACACCCCTTGAAATTTTGAAATATTGAAAAGACCAAATTAACCCGCAAATACATGCTCGTGACACAATACGAAGCAATCGTAAAACTTTCCCGTATTTCCTAAAAGAAAGCAGAAAAGAAAAGATATGTGAATTTCTTACATTCAGAGAGCCTCTCGGCGATAAAATGGATTAACAAAAGAGAGGTGTACATGCTAATTAATGAACATTCCCTCTAAATTAATTTTGCTTAAGAATATTTTTGGCGCGCAATAATAACGTAGAATCATTTTTAAGTGCGAAATGTCGCATCCCCAACTTGCGATCGCCAAAGAATAATTGCACCGTGAATGAGCTGTCAAATATCAAACACAAAATGTTAAAATGATGATATCATAGTGTGGTTTTACAATGTATACGATTTAACGTCGCACTGTGACCGTTTTTTGCTAAAAAATCATTTTTCATTGCTCATTAACATATAAAACACATCACATTTGGATTAATTTACACCGACACATTGTGGGTTTATATTCATTAAAAAAATCTGTATTTTACGAGTATTGAAGCGAAATCCTAGTTTATATAAGAAAATAACGGTCAAAGGTCGAATCATTGACGAATGTTAGTCGATCTGACTAACATGGCATGTTGTGGTCTATATTTGGATTAAATTGTTAAAAAAATATTATCCTCATGGATTTGATCGTATTTAAATGGGACAAATTATGTAACAGAAATAAAATGCGAATCTTTTAGTTACATTTTATCAAATAAATTTTGAAAAATCACCCACAGTTGATATTGATAAATAGAAATGCACTATTTCAAATGAGCATTGTAATATAAAAACAACTTTGCTTCACGCAGGTATGCTGTTCTGCTTATCAGCATCGGCCTGATTGAAATTTATGAAATAAACAATGCGCAGGAAATCACCGGCAATAATTTCATCAAAATGATCTAGGATGAATACATTACTCGCGGTCAGAAATAATAATTATTTGACCCGCGATTAACCGTTATATCGTTCAAAACAGCACTTCGATTTATATGTAAGCGATCGGCCGCCGTTCCTTAAACGTCGGAACGGAAAGTCGAGTAACGGTTCATTAGTACAGAAGTGCTGATAAGGATTTTCGTTTGTGACTCATGTCGATGGTTTTACATTCGAATAATGATGCTTCTGAGATATCCGACAGCGCTATCAGCTGTGATGGTTCGAAATTATCAGTAAGTGCACACAATGACGCTGTTAGCATTTGATTGATCGGCATCATCAACACATAATGGCCATAAGCAGCCCATTGCAGAAATGGGACTTCCTCAATAGCCGGTCAAGAATATGGGTCATACCGTTCGTCTCGTCCACGGCGCGCGGTTCTTCAAATTCATATTTGTGAAGGATCACCCGGCAAACCAAACACGTCGATAGTTGAATAGATGGAGATCTTCAACGAGCTGATGAGCCGAGTAAAATATGACATTTTGACATCAGCCAAATTATTATCTTTCAACCTTATTAACCTGTTAAGTGGGCATGACGTATATATACGTCCAACGTAAATTGCATAGAAATTGCTTAGGACGTATATATACGTCCTCGAAATATATGTCGAGTTGAGTTTTTATTATCGCGGTCCGCTTGAAATGCAAAATCATTTTATTGCTCTTGTGTTGAAGTCTCAACCCTCTTAGTGCCGAACAACGATATATCGACGTTGGCGTAGAAAGTGCCAACGACGATATATCGTTGCGTATACGATGGCGCCCTAATATTCGCAATGCGATAGAACTGTCTAAAAATAGTTTTATAGATAAGTATGTATATCGAAGGAGCAATTAAACCTGCGATTGAGTCGAAATATTAGTGCAAGCAGCATGTTAAAATCATCGACTGAATAAGGAATGAAGAGCAGCAAAAAAAAGGCAATATATCTGTCAATGACTCGGTGATGCTTTTGTCATTTGCTAATATTGAATCGATAATAATTAACTTCGATTTGGCATTAATTTATTAGGACAATTATAATAATTAGTTATAAATATAATAATAGTAGAATGATGACGTTATAATATCTACATATTTGGAGCAGGTAATTCTTCATTGCATTATCATTAAATATTGTCAAATTATTTCATTTCAACGTTAATTTTTACATAAGTTTCAATCCTATTCTCCTATCCTCTTATTTGAAGAAAATTGATTTAGCAATTTTTTTTTAATGATTTTCAACAAATAATGCAATAGCACTATTTTTTAGTTTAATTAATTTTAATAGGCATTGTCGCTTATGTGTACTCAAAGGGTTAAACCAGCTCCGGCATAAAATTAGCTATTTATTAAAATTTTATAGTCGAAAAGTAAAATTTTACCTGTCAAACGCGTATTATAGTATGCAAATTGCGCCATCCGCTTATGAAACCGAATCGCTCGCAACAAAAACAGACGACAGCGGGTTAAATATGAATGGCGCCGATTTAACCCCTAGACTCTTCGCGTTTCCGCGACAATATTAATCATAGTGTCACAGTACATTTAACCGGTTAAAAGGCACACAGCCTCGCACTGCAATTGTGAGATTGCCTCGGAAGACCAGCTTTCGATGCAACAAATTTAATGACACAAAAACACATCATGTCATTATAAAGCCTAACAATTGTTCGCTGCAATTTTGCTGCGGTTTTGACTGCGGACACTGTTATGATAATAAGGTGAATACACAACAAAGACCAATGGGCAGACAATGACTTATTTCGATACTAGTGTGAATTTCAATGGCCAGAACTGGAAAACCGATAATGACGCTCGAAACAAATTTTATTAACCATTTAGGCGCTCAACGGCCATATGTCATCGTGGATGGCATAGCCGTAAAAGACCAGGAAGACTAAATACTTTATATTCATACTCGAGGTCACAAATTCCGTTCGTTTCATTTTTAATTTCTCATTTGTTACAAAAGCTTTTAGCTTTTAGAAGATAAGACTTGTCGAATTTCATTCCATCTCTATTTAAATACTGTTTGTATTGTCCTGGTGTACAAATTTCTTTCGGAACAATTTCACATTATCTTATCGCGCTTTTTAGCCAATTGATGCATCGAGTAAATTTTCTCGGAAAGCATCGAAATACTAATCGCACAACAATAACGATTTAACTGGAACCTTGATATACAGGGAATTCAGTCTACTATATTTTGCAATAGATAAGTAATAAGCATAAATGACGCCAGAACGCATCTCAAAATGGTCCCTACAGGTGCAATTGTGTAACTCCGACTTGCGAACACGTGGACATTTAAACACATTAAGACTAGGGAATCCAATCCCGGGATTAGAAAACGTAATCCCGAAAATCCCGGGATTGAAATTTTTATCTAACAGAAATCGTACACCTCACCAACACGATGAAGGCTACTAAATCGAGACATTCCCGACGAAATCTGGACGCTTGGAAACATTGGCGTAATTACTAATTGGCGAACTTAGGCGACGCATAGGAGCAGTGGTTGTCTAATCTATGTATACATATATAGCGTACATGTATGTTTTTCAAATTGTTATAGTAACCTTTCCCTACCGGTGATGTATTTACTACACCTCGACTCTAATAATGATAATATCGATATGAAATATAATAGATACGGGGTTCAAATTTTTTATATACCTCTGTAATATAATTACGAATCACATTAAAGTATTATAGTATATAAGTGTTCATCTGTAGCGACGGAAATAAATAATTTGTCGGAAAATCGGGAATTTTGCGACTTTTAGTCTGTGTCTCAGCAGAAAGGAATTTTATCAGTCACATTGATGGTATTATTTGAAAATGGGGGCTCATATGGTCGTCAATTCGAACTAGCATTTAAATATCTGATGACGATACCTCTAACGAGTGTGGAAGCTGAGCGTGCATTTTCAGCAGCAAGTTGTCTGACTTCCAAAATCAGATCCAGACTAAATGACGAAACACTAATGTTTAATGTTAATGTTACTTCGAGCATATTTTCAAAATAATATTTAATTTTTTTAGTGTTTTATTTATCTATTTTTGAATTGTATTTTTATCTTTTCTTAAATAAACAAAATTCTCTGGCCTTCAAGTGATTTTTTATATTGAACAAATGGACTTATTAGTAATTTTTGATAAAATTCATCAAGGTAATTTCTTAAAATATTAAAAATCCCAATCCCGGAATCCCGGGTCTGGTCCCGGGATTGTCTAATGAAATCCCGGGATCGAAATTTTGGCTCGGGATTGGATTCCCTAATTAAGACCATTCCATTGGACAATATGATCCTAAGATTTATCGATATTCATCTGAATTTAACCTTTCCTTCCATGTGATGAATTTATCACAATTCGACTCTAATAATGTTGTGTTTTTTCATATGGTGTAACAAATACATATCATCGGAGCGTGCAGTTAAACAAGATTTTCATTTGCTGTGCATATTTAAAACGATTTATATAATTTGTATTCAAAAATAAATAAAAATCAGCTGAACACATAATATCCAGATTCATCACTAATCGTAGAATGGTATTGTTAGTCGATACGACTAACATCAGCAAATATTGCTGGATTTGATTTTTCATATCTTTAAAAGGGGTATTCATTAATAAAAATACGCATTGCTATGAACGACATTAATTGCTTTTATTAGTATCCCTGATAAAAAAGATGTTTCAAAATGTATACGATTTATGTGTGTGTATTTAATGTATTTTCGAATTATGATAGAAGAAAAATGATGCATACACTCTACCGATATATGTATAGAATAACAAAACAATTACTCAATCAGAATTTAAATATGAATAGCAAGAATGCATTGCATGCGCATATCAACATTTCGCACACGGAATGATAAATTCAAATGTTACGATCAAATATGCATGTGTGTCGTTGATATTTCAGAATGTTCGTACAGCACAGGGAGATAATGATGATTTTTTTGGATTTCAATTTTCGAGACGTCCTCATCTGAACGACGAACGAAACTCTGAAGAGGCTCATTAGCTCTGCCCCCTAACTCCGAGTACCCTCGGAACCGGCATTCAAAGAGAACGCTTCGTATTAAATATGGGGGTTGTTTTGTTAGTAATTGTTAACAAGCGTACGTTAATAAAATGTTAAATAGTGCAAGCGCCAAATAAAAGCCAAGGATCCAGCCTCCCGCGGATCGATCGAAGAATGAGCGTATTCTAAGAGTGATAGAAGAAGATCTGAAGGATTCGGGCGCAGGACCCGAGCGAAGAAAATTATGGAACAAAGGAGATTATCGTTCCCGGAAGGACTTCTTACCTGAGTGGTACCTGCTTTCGTTTCGTGTGAGGCGCCTGTTGCCGCGACACCTCTGAGCGGTGCGTTGAGCAGGACTGGAGGAGCCACCTCTTGGAGTTTTGCTGCCTGAGGGCGCAACACGACCATCGCAGAGACGAACAAGTGGACAGACACGCATGCGAAACACAAGATACACCACATCAGCAAAAAAAAAAGAAAAGCAAAAAGCGAAAATTAACATAAGTCTAAAAACAAATAAATACCGTGAATCGCTATGGCCTCGCGGTTCACATGGTTGGTCACTTTTTACGCGTCAAAATTTTGGCACCGGTTCCACGGGTGTAATGCAGTTCCTAATGAGGTAGACCGGTTAATATACAACGATAGCACGCTTGGAAGTGAACACGGCTGTGCGATGCTTCGGGTGACACCGGTGTACCATTAGATCGGTGCCTCTCAAACTGTAGGCGTCTAATCGACCCAAACGCGACCACAAAAGCAAAATTTTATACGTCAATGAAAGCATGACTAACTATGACAATATTCATTGTTAAAAAATAATCGAGGAAAGATAAAATACGACCGCTGAATTAATTCCGAATCAAAATGTCTCGGCTTTGATCAAACCACACGCAGACCGTTTTGGCGATGGAAAAACGCTTAAAAACCCTTCAGAGCCCCGATTGCTCGATAAGTTCATCAATTATGGAGAAAAAATATGATCAAGAACATTGCAAATGTATTCATAATAAATCTCCCGATTTATCAGATAAAAACGAGTTCATCGATAAGCCAAGGAATACAATACCGTCGACATTGACACATAATACACAGATAGCCACATACTCGATAGATCGAACGATCCGTGTAATGTTAGCATTATAGAATAGATGCAACAAGCACAGTCGATCCACGGTTTGCGCGGCACCCTCGCGAACACATATCGTCGTTGCGAGCAGACGATCCACATCACGCACGTTGAACCCAATCGAAAAAGCCACAATTCATCCGCCTTAACTAACGAACAGCTCCCGATTTGGCGATAAACAGATGGACGAATTTTGCTTTAATAAAGAAAAACTGACCTTTCACACAGCAAAACATTACGGGCGTCGTTCAAAAGTTTGAGGGCACGCGTTCTATGCGGGGAGTATTAATTGTATGCAATTTAAATTTGCCACAATCCGAGCGAACGATTTGAATCCGCTCTTGTTTCTATTCTTAAAATCGACCATCATATTATTAAAAGGCATGTCGTCAATATAAGAATGCTGATTATAGGATGGATGCATTTTTACGTACGTGTTGCGCTTTCTGAAAGCTCCGTCGGCTCGTTTTTTTTTTTTTTTAAATCGTATTTCGCGACACTATTTCACATGATAACGTCGCCACACGAGCACACCGACGATGAGCGAAGCACTGATTTTAAATACGTTTTAAATTTTCATACGGTCGCTGTCGACGCTATCGTATGACTGACGCTATGTCATTCCACTTCAACAGACTGACGACCACTGCACCTTCCTAGTACTTCTTATCCGCTCGCAACCGCAGGCCCTCTATCGATAAACGTTGTAGGAAAAAAAAATGACAACACATTGAACATGCGAATATATTTTATTTTAGAATAAATTTGGATTGATGATTCTTAGGCCGCGTCATCAAAAGGATGAAGATTAGAACGATCACGAGATTAATATAATATGCGGGGAAAAGTCATGCCCGTTTGTCCATTGTTTTTAAACAAAATTTCAACATGTGAAAAGACATGGCGTAATTCATTAAAAATATACTTCCCCTTTGCACTCCGTTGTCCCCTCTCGCGGGACATTAAAATTTATTAGTGATTACGTAGAATCAACTTATTCCAGCGCAACTTTTTGAGAAACGCATGTTTCCCTAAAGTTTTCTGATGAAATGGCACAAGAAATCAAATCAAAATATGGTACAATTACCATGATATACAGCGGGCTTTACGTCAGAAGAGAACGCGAAAAATGCGTGTGGAAAGACAAGAGAATCTTCACACATTTTATTGGGGGTTGGAAATGTGTATTATCAACTCTTATAAAATGTCTTGCATCTAAGAAGGAAAAAAAAGGGTTTACTTGCCATTAAAAAAAAACACATTTTTTTATTCTTTTTGATAATAACTATGCACCAGAATTAGAGTTTTTAATAATATAATGTGATTAAATCAAATAATAGTCATTTTAGGCCAGATTTCTGAAAATTTCCATGGCAGTCAACGCGTTAAAGATGCTAGGGTCGTCAAAAAGCGATTTCAATACAGGATCGATTTGTGACTAGGGAATCCAATCCCGGACAGTTTTAGGTACTTAAGAATCCTGGGACTAGTAAACGTAATCCCGAAAAGTTCGGGATTGAAATTTTTATCTAATAGAAATCGTACACCTCACCAGCACGTCGAAGGATACTAAATCGAGACATTCCCGCTGAAATCTGGACGCATGGAAACAGTGGCGTAACTACTAATCGGCGAGCTTAGGCGACACCTAGGGGCAGTAGCTGTCTAATCTGTGTATACACATATGCAGTACATATATGTTTTTCAAATTGTTATATATTATGCTATGCCTACCGGTGATGTATTTACTACACCTCGGCTCTAATAATGGGAATATCGATATGAAATATAATAGATACGGAATTCAATTTTTTTGTATTCCTCCGTAATATAATTACGAACCACGTCAAAGTATTATAGTATGTAAGTATTCATCTGCAGTGACAGAAATAAATAATTTGTCGGGAAATCGGGAATTTTGGGAGTTTTAATCCGTGTCTAAGCAGAAAGGAATTTTATCAGTCACTTTGATGGTGTTATACAAAAATGGGGGCACACGCGGTCATATATATTAAATATGTGATGACGATGCCTCCAACGAGTGTGGAGGCTGAGCGTGCATTTTCAGCAGCAGACTGCCTAAATATATTGCCCTATTATTGAAAACAGGGCTAAAATCATTTTTGCACAAGAAAGATCATCAACATTTCTACCTTGGTTGATACTAACGCTAATCATTCCAATTCAAACGCGCTAAAGATAAACTCCACCGCCTTGTTATTTCTAGACGATTGATGAAATATTATGAAGGATCGTATAAAAATCCTTATCTGAATACAAGGAGTTCAAAAAAATTTTGAATGCGAAGCAGCGTTACATCGTAAATAAATAATTTCAGCCTAAAGTGCGGCGTGGCGATACATAGACGTTGAACTAGTCAGAAATTTTGTACTTGACTTTAAATTTATCTATTATGGCTTGTCTTTTTTTGCGTCGCATTTTTGGTAAGAGGCTCTATGCAAAATATAAACATATCAATTCACGCTCAACACAGAATCCCCATGGGAACAACATTGATGTGTCATAAGACCTGGAAGGAGTTAATCAGATTGTGAAAGGCGATGGAAAACTACCGCATAAAAATCCTCCAACCCTAGATAAATCTTCCATGAAGATCGCGTACGTCCGATAGCCCAAACATTGAAGAGCTTCACATATTCACGCGATCTCGGAAATATTTACATACAATGCCAAGACATTCACAAAGAAGCGATTAAAAAAAGGGGAGAAAAATGTCATAGGGCCGCGGATTTATTCAGCAAAAACGCTGATTTAATTTTAAAATGGATTCAAAATATGCCCTCAAGCTTTATATGAATCATGTGCTTCAATTTGCTTGATCTATATTCCATGACTTTTCCTGTAGCTTCCGCAGGATCATTTGATATCACTGACCACCAACCAATCTGATATGATTTTCATAGCGTATATATACAAAATTTTGCTGCCGCTGACCACATTTTGTCGCTAAATACAAAATGCTAAAGTGTAACCCCCATTGTTGCAACGGTTTGATTGATTGAATGCGTTTATAGATTTTTTATTTTCGCTGAATGCTTGTATTATAATTTGCAGACATTGCAAACAGTTGTTTATTAAATTCTATCAAATAAAATATGTATAATTAGATTACAAAATGAATACCTCAGGGTATGAAGGTTTACAAAAGAAAGCAAATACTCAAAAGTAAAAGTGAATTTTATTGCGAAACAGACGATAGCGGACGACCGAACAAAGGCGATCTTTTTGCATTTCCCAAACTCTTTACATGAAGTATCCGCTATTAACGTTTTGTTTTTTTAGATTCAATGTGAAATCGCGCAAAAATAATGCATGTCGTTGTGCAATAAATTACTATTCATTGTAAGTCGTCAGAATTGCTTCTGCATGAGCGACCATAATGACAGCTCGCCAGATTACACAAATAAATCATCGACGATATTTGCTGCATCCTTCGACGATGTTTACATGTTGGTTTTACATCGTTCGGTGAGATAATGGGTCGTTGCTGTGGAGAAGTCGAGTCTTCCAAAAACACTGATGATGTCACGCGCAACGAATGAAAAGATACAATAGAGTGAAGCCAAATGGTGCAAATGCAGGATGAATGCACTTTTCTGAAAGACTTGAATTAATGGCATCATCGTTGCGCGCCTGCCTCTAAATGACACAAAAATCTCCTGAATGGATAAAATCATCAATCAGAATTTCTTAGGCGAGGAAAAACTATGCCTATGGGTCATTATAAAAGGTCATCCAAATGCGATACCTAGATGTCCGAGAACCGCCGACCGACTATCTAACTTTAGTTTCCATCCCCCCCCTCCCGGAATAATATACAAAGATAGTCTAACGTACAGAATTAAATAAATATAGAAAGTGTCTAGACGCTGCGTTGCTTCCGTAATTGTACAGACCATATAAAATGTCGCAAAATTCCCTAAAAGAGTGGCCTCAAGGTATGTATGTCCAATCGGTCCGCTTTTCGAACCGCTGATATGACGAATGAGCGTCCGCGATCGGATGTCATACCTACAAAATGATTACAAACTCTCATCATGAAATGAAGTTATCTGAAGAAGAATGATCGAGTTTAAATTTTACAATCGATCCAAAACAGTGTTGTCTTTATTTTATTGCGCGTTTATGTCGGCTGGGTCAACCCAATGTTTAAGCCATACCGAAGAAAAGAGAGATCAAAAAGCTTAGTATATATTATAAAAATTAAATGGTATTCTACATTTTTCACCAGTGGCGGGCGCCTACTTTGCCACGCCTTTATCACGGCCCTGGCAATAAGGTCGAGTTTTTGTACCAATTTAGCATGGAACATGGGTGCATAACTTCATACCTGAGACAAAGGAACATGGGAACCCGAGCTATTTATTGGTCTCGCTATTTGGGACCCCAGATACGCACTCATCCCAGAAAATGCCGCAACAAGTCCTAAAAGAGGACGGAGCGGCCACATGGTATGTGTATCCAACCGGTCCGCTTTTCGGACTGCTGACGAATGACAAAATTAAATTCCAAATTGTGAATGAATGAAACGAGATACATGCCAACATAAAAATGTAGTAGATATTTCATGGACTTTTAGTATAAATGTTTTTATTATAATTTTCATAGTACGAACAAATTTCGATCCAGGTCCACATCACATAAAAATCATGTATGGATACCATAAACCGATAACATGTTTGGAACTTTAACTGCGGTACTGCCGTAAGCGTCTATAGACGCGGCTGAGAATCCATCAACATATTTTTATTATGGTTGCTATATTCTCAAGTTGTAATCGTTAGTGACATCTCGGTATATGTCTAGAAAAATACAGCAGCTGAATTCTATATACATTCAGATTTATTTGCAAGAAAATCGCATGTGCATTAATGAAGAGTGTTAGGGCTGTCATTCAGCGTTTGTCTCATATTTCACGCCTAATACATTCTTTATAGATCTTTCATATGGGCGCTTTATGGTTTGCGTATTTTTACTTAAATGAAAAAGAGACAACTCTGTCTAATTTGAAACCGATACTTCTGAAAGAAATGCAACTGGATATGTTCAAGGAACCTTCAATTGTGAATGATTGCACGCCAAAAATTAACTTCATTAAATAGAACTTACATTTGTCCAGCAGAGTTGATATCTCAGGAACGTATATATATATAAATATATTATAAATAAATTAGAAAGCTCTTTTCTGCTTTTTAAACAATGAAGCAGTATTTCGGTTAGTAATTTTAAATCGGATCAAAAGCGCTATAAATGCAAAGCTTAATCAAATGGTGCGTCATATTTGTGCGGTTAATTATTTAAATTATAATTAAGTAAATTAGTAGCGATTAAATCATCAATAATAAAATTTAACAAGATATGACACCACAGGAATGCTCGATGCCAATAACGACGACTCCAATCAACCCTTGCGAAATTGTGAAACGAATCTTTGCGGGGCTTTATAAAGCTCGTAATAGCTTCACTTCCTTAAATTGCACCAGGAAGGCGATAAATTATCGGTAAGACACCGGTATCGGATATCCGAGTGGCATCAAATGACGGAATCGCTTCAAGCGACGATCTTTACTATTATTTTTTTAATTTCACAAAGCAAAAAGGCAATGAAACCAATTCGTATTAAATTAACAGATACGATCCGATTATCGATGTGTGAAAATCCAACGATGGGGTTGGATGACACTCACTCAAATCTTTTTGATTCCGTCCTTGGTGCATGTCATTTTTATGCATTATTAACTTGTGATCATAAAAATCAATCATATTAACGAAAGAGTTATACGCTTGTGATGATCGCTAAACACATTACATATTTTAGATACGAGCCCAAGACGCTTGAAATACAATTAAAAGCGCAATATTCCAACAGTGAATATATGACAATATCGATCTAATCATAAGAATAAACCTCAAAATGCGTCCACGAACAATTGCAAATAATGGCATCGACTAAAGAAGATACAATGATAATTTAAATGCCACACGAACTATGTAGTCTCGGGTATATATACAGTACAAATAAAAACGCGCTTAAAAACATTTATAACCATATGAAACTATGACGATAAAAATATTGATGTTTTCCTCAGAAACAGAATGATTTTATTTTTATAGCTCAAATATGTGACTGCAAAAAAGTATTTATTTTTTAAACGACCAAATATTCAATGCGCTTTGTGTTTCTGATTGTATCAACATAACAATGAAACAATGAATAATATTAATAAATAAATCTTACATAAAATTGCATCAAATTCTTAAAAAAAATGCGGTACTAAAACACTTTTTTAATATCAAATCTATTGCATAATTATAACAATTAAAAACTATGATTTATAAAAGTTGACGATATTCATAAAAACTCTAATATGCAATACACACGATTTTCCCCTATATACGAACAAACGTCTATTATCTACACAAGGGCATAATGATGTTGATGTAGCAACTAAAATTGTTCGTAAGTAGGGGATAGATGACTAATCATCTTCAATATTTTACGGACTATTCAAATACAAGTCTACAGTGTAAAGCTTCAAAATAAAATTGCCTAGAGAAAATGTGCATTTAAGCTTTATATGACTACTTAAACAATACTTACCGACAGCTGATGTTACAGCCGGCGTGGCGAACGTAAATTGGAAAAAAAGCTGAACACATTTACAACTATACAGTGAACAAAAAAGAAAACGCAACGAAAGATGCACACTGAGGCACGATGCACATATGATATCAGTGCAGGAAGTATGTCGGGATGGGAACGAAGCTTCAGCACATGTCGACGGTTTTAAACAGGAAAAGATCGCTATGCACTTATTAGCTATCTGGATGACGTCCTTAGCCATTTTATTGTAATAGGCGTTCAATTGGCACCAATGAACTATCATATTATAACGGCCATTAGCCATGATGAACATCGTCGCCCTCGGATTTTAAAATTCGTACCCACCCTGAAGTCTGGATGGCATCGAGACGATATGTGGCTTTTTTTTCTTCCATTTCTCGTTATTAGATTTGAGCGTTTCGATCGGGTGTAGTCAGTCTACTGCGATTCAATTTGATTCGATATATGCGACAGAATTGAAAGATGAAAGCTAATTTCAAAAAGCATGGGCGAAACTTTCGCACGATAGATGTGAAGCTTCTTAGCTCCAAGGAAAAGTCAATTTTAAATGAAAATTGCTAACTAAAATATTGCGCTGTTTTGTGATATATATAATAAAATACGCTGCGCTTTAGACGGCGCGGCGCATGCGCGTAGCGTCAGACATGGAGATACTACAGACGATTCTCGCTCTCTTTTAGATCAACTACCACTTATCGTGATGTTCAAGCTAATTTTCCCTACCACATTTATACATGTTTCATTGGCAAATAATATTTTGCATGTTTAAAACATTGTCTATTGATGCCATATTTATAATATGTTTGGGTAATTTTGAATTGTTGAAGCTTGTTGCATCGTCTATTAATATGCAATTATTTAATTAAACGCATATAAAGTAATATGCAAATGCACGGCTTTGCGTTGTTATTGGTGGCAAACAGAAAAGTGCATTTGCAGCCATAGGAGTTGATTCAAGGGACGCATGCTGAAACTTCAACCTGGATATTGGGATAAGGTTGGAGATGGAGTGAACGGGATCAGTACCTGAGTGATATCTCTTCTCGTTGTGAGTGACGCGACGTTGGGCTCGGCGGGCGCGAGGGGGGCCCTGTCGTGAGGCGCCCCCTGCGCCCCCGGGCGGCGCCCCAGCACCCGCCCCGGACCCCAACCCACCGCCAGCTGACGTAACAGACAAACTCGAGTCAATTGGTAACATTTGACATCACCACAACGGACGAAAAACACACACACGTCGATCGCTGGCCAAACGATATGCCGATACAACGACGAAACAAACCAACGATTATTCAAAAAACGAAATCATACAATGAAAATCTGCATCCATTACCAACGCGTCAATAATTCGATACAAAAACATCATATTTGCGTAGGAGGTGTTCACCTCGCTTCCATCAGGCCCAGGGCCCCCAAAATCCATAAAAAATACTTTGTTCATATCATTTTGAGCACTTGAACGTTTGAATTCATAAAAATATCAAAATAAATGTTTCCCATGCTGTTCTTTCAAAGTCGTTGTGTTTCTTCATCGTCTTATTTATTCATTCCGCGACCGATCTTGGCGATGAATTCAATTCCACCCACTTCCATATATCACAATAAAAATATTCCACTTTTAAAATATGACTAACGATGATAACAAGGACAATTTGATGAGTGTTTTTACATACAAATTTGTCCCTCGATTTGCGGCTTTGCTCGCTTTTAATACTCAAGCATTCAAAACCCATAGGATTTAAATCAAACGTGGATAAGAAAGTCGATTTCTCCAAAATTGAAAGTGTGAGTATTCAATCAACTTCAAAATGGAATGGATATCAGATAAAAGCGATGATTTCTCATAGATAGCTTTATCATACACCAACGAAACTAAATTATTGAGTAATAGTAACATTATAAATTTGCAACCCTAAAGATGTACATATTATGCAGGATTTCGAACCTGTTATTTTTTCATTTCGGTTTTCGTTCCGGTTCAATTAAATATATACTGATATTATGTAAATTTAATTGGATTTGTACAGATTTGCACGCCGCACAAACTTAACATGCCGCGCAAAACGAGGGACAATTGTTTATACACATTTCTGCTTTTACACAACCAATAAATCACTCCAATTTATCACGCACATACCATTTAGCTCATGTCCTCTCTGCTCTATGTTTATGATAAAAATGACAATAATTAAAATTGATTCTGTCAATCAATCAAATAACAGATCCCAATAAAGTTCGATGCATCAGCAATCATAATACGTATGCGCACTTGAGAATCAATTGATGCAATAAAAATGGGTGCAAACTATCATCGAAACACCCCTACATGATATGCCATTATCAATTGAAGATTTTTATTGACAAGAGAACGATAATTTTCGAAACGGTATGGAAAATGAGGTATTTCTCTATCAACAAATTCTATTCTAGTAGGGCTTTCAATTAGTAAGCAAGTCGGAAAATCATTTCTACACATTTCCAACATGACCAGATCGCTTTTGTTCGAGATTCTATTCAGGATTGAGAAGAATTCAGTATTGAATGCCGTGTGATTTACACGAGATCCGCACAAACGGATGAGATTATTATCAAATGATAGCGCATAGAGATTTTTCCATAACTGAAATATTGTGGATGAATTTATAACATCAATATATTATTTTTTTCAAAATCAACCCACAGTGTAAAAACAGAATTATGTAAAAATATGTATTTAAAACTTTGTATGATTTGCCATATATCAATGATTGTTCAAAATTATTGAACGATGATAATTTTAAAGTTATTCATCGATATTCCCATATGCGTGTATGCCAATCGGATTACATTCTTGTAAGGATGCTCTTTCTGATTAATGCACCAAGATTATATTTCAAATTTGTAGACCGACGTGACGCTATGCACTATGTCTTCACTATGAACATTTCATGAAATATATAATAATTTTAATTCATTACATGTTGTATGTCAATTTCGATCATTTCATTAATACAATATTAAAATAATATACTATCTTTTAAAGATATAGATTTCGTCTCTCGACGTCATTTTTATTGTAGTTGTTATAATTCTTATTTTACCATCTAAATTTGCAGCAAAGGCATAAGAGATGAGAATCGCTTGCTGTAATGCCTGCAGAATTAAATGAGGCAGGATTCTCCGCGTGTAAATTGCGGGAATTTTAAATACTCATAGCCTCTTCAACTCAAGAATTGATTTTTCGCGCCAATTTAGTCACGAATAAGATCTCAGACAGACTATAATAATGTCATTCGTGTAAATTCCACTATATTTTATTGCGAAGTGCTTGCGAATCATTCCTGAGTATTCAATCCAAATTTAAATACGCAAAAAAATTTGAAATAATCTCATTTCGATATTTATTAGTTTTTGCATAAATATAAGTGCCAAAAATTCAATAACATTTTTATTCATCGACAGATAAATAACTCAATTATTTTCATATCGAAGCGTTCACGCAGAAACACAAACGACAGGGGATGCATTTAGGTATTTATTTATGTAATTTGATATCGTCGATTTCATTTCAGATTGTCTTTTTGTCCTGGATCCTGCACAAATGCATGTGATTGATTTCGGGTCAGATACAGATGCAGATAAACGCTAAATATTATATATGATATTGTATACGAATACAGTTATGATCGTATGTGATGGGGTGCAAAGCCTGGCACCTCAATCTCAAACCCCAACATGCCTACCTCCTATGAACACAAACAACCCGTGGCGTTTACAATCGTCGCATTCGAAGAGATTGATTCGTTTCGTTGATCACTCAATACGTTAAGCATGAGACATATTTATGCATGCACGATGTTTGTGACGATGCATGATCGGACATTATATGAATGAGGTTATTAATCGATATTTTTGACCATTAAGTAAAGCGTCCTTTAATGAATATCAAACGCCCGCTCAAAAAAAAAAAAGAAAAAACATATGTACACATATGTATGTCCTTTAATATGCGATTTAAGCGACTTGGTGTATGTTTGATGGAAGGGGGGCGAGATTAAAAAAATGCTGTTGATACCTGGCTGCATCTTCTGGGCGTGCGGGTTGAGGAGTCTTGCCCGTTTCTTCTCATATCCTTTTTGTGTGATATCGCCTGAAAAAATAAGAAAGAAGGCGTTATTAACGAATCGTGATTTTCTTCTGCGGATTTCATTGCCATGGATTAGGAATTGGCCCAGAAACGCGATCGTTAGCGTAATTGTGCAGCTTCATCGTATAATTAAAGCAATCGTCGTTATGCCTACTGATAATAATATGCCTGAATGGGCTATAATTTAAATTGTATAGAAATTACGAGGAGCTGTTATTATATAGACGAAAAAAGCCGATAACGAGTGCTATTACGAACGATGATAAATAATATGAACAGCGATAATCTGTTACATATCAGGTGGCTGCATAAGTCTTGTTATATTTCTTTAAGATCGATTTTTTTTGCCGTCTTCTTGAGATGTCATGTCTTCTACCGGATGTAGACAATTTTCATAGAAGGACTTTCCCATGGTGGTTTTCTATTTCCTGCCACATGTTGTTAATCTCAAAAACTCGTCGATATCGAAAAGTATTCGCGCGTATTTTATATACAAAAAATAAACAACATTATAAAGCAAAAAAATTCTATTGCTGTAGCAGTCCTTCGGGATCTTTTTTCTGAAAACGTTCCGGCTTAAAAGCAAAAAACGATGTTTAATGCATTTCCACTTCAGCTGCAGTTTTATCGTCGGCGAATAAGGACGCGGTAATACTTCCCAATTTAATTCCCGTATTTTATCCAATGTCAATTTTGCACTATGAATGCACGCATTTGTTGTCTAAATACTGTCGTTTCACTTTTAATTTTTGATGCAAATTATATATTATAGTTTCATTCGGTTTCATTAACTCATAATGGATTATTCCCCACATATCCCACCATATGCACAAATGAACATTTATTATAGTCAATCCGGACTTTTTTTTATCGAGAAAGCCATTGATTTTTTCGTTGTACATTATCGCAAATGAATCATATTTCATCCACAATGCAATTCAAAAATGAACTATTGGGAATTATAGGAAAACCATAAGGGGGTTAATCCCTTAAGCTTTTATAGCACGATTTAAATATTTGGAACAAATAAAACCAGCATCTGCGGACTGTCAACACTTCATCATAAACGTCTTTGAGTATTTTACTGGCTAAAATAGTGCAGAACCTGAGCCACCATATTAACACGCTGACACTTAATTTGTATCAAAATCAAAGGTGAGAATTTTGTAAAATATAATGTCCCAAATTAAAAATATCAAAAACTTTCCCCATCCCAAAACAAATATTTACGCAGACGTTTAGAAGTATACCATTTATAAAAAAGCGACCCGAGCCATGCGCTATTTTCGTACTATGTGGGTCATTGTGAACGCTACCGCGAAACGCCCAAATATTTCCTAGAAAATTAACACTTTAAGCGCTGCCCAACGTGTCTTTCGTTTTGCGTCGGATTACATCGGCTTGGAATTATTAAAACGCCGCTTCATTAGATTAAAAATCCAGCGGCCGAGTCACGCACGTTTTGCTTTAATTACGGTGTTAATTAATTATTTCTCACATGTTTTGGGCCAAACGACAGACACGATACGTGTTGTTTATTTGTTTTTATTCGGTCCGCTGCGCTGAAAGATTGAGCACCGCTGGAATGACATCATAAACCGGCGATGATGGACGATGCGTACCACTCACTACTCTAACGACTCCAACTATAAAGATTTGTCTATCAGGATATCGAGGGACTCTATAATCAATGTGATGATGAAAGTATGAGGAATAATAAAAGCCTAATATAAATTATTTCATTTGATCATTACAAACATTGATATTAACCCATTTAGAACGCGTGATTTATATTTATGTGATCAAAATTTTAACACTTGCAAAACGCAGTTCAAATAACACTAGCTTGAAATATTTTTAAATTCATCATTAGTTTTGATAATTTAACAAGTGTGTACATATATTGCAATGACATTTATTTTGAATCCTTTAAATTATCTCGGACATAATGCATGGACATAATAACGAAAGGATGAATGAATTACAAAAAAATCTTATTATAATCCAATCCATATACATGAATATTGCGTACATGCTACATACAAATTCGTTATAGAAATTGTGAAGTTAAATGAAGTTGTGATATTAAAAATTATTAATGATTCAAGACAGGCCTTCGCCCATATATTTGTTTAAATGGCGAAAAACCGCACAATATCAATAATAAATATTTTAAATTCAAACCAGTTTTCGCCACAATATACGAAGGACAACTTAATATATATGTATTTATAGAAATATAAATCACAATAATATGATACACTGAGATCATCATCGAGACGGAGCGTCTCGTGCTCCAAATTACTACATGACGCGATTTCTGTAGCTGAACAATGTGGCAATCGGCAACAGCCGCAGCATCGAAGCGAAAAGTCAGATGAGAGCCTCTATCTACTACGTTACACAATACTAAATCGATTTAAATATAATGCATCAGGCGTCATTCCGCGATCATTACGGGGAGAAACCAGTTTAGACGGATCGAAAAATCGATTTTTTTAATTTCATAAATTATTAGTTAAGCTATTCAAGAATATGTTTTCAAAGTTTAACAATAAAATTCCGATTTTTCCCGATGTTATGAGCACTGTAGTGAATGCAAATCGGTGCTTGGAGCACGCAATCTTATTCTAATGGAAAACAGGATACTACAGACCGATGTAATAAACCACATAACAAACCCTTCCACGGAAATCGACACAACGAGAGTCAATCAAGTCTTAGTGAAGATACAAGTGTCAAGCAAAAGCAAAAAAAGCTAAAACGTTTGCAAAGGTGGTCAATCGACAGAATAGACGCAGACCAAGAAAGCTCATGAAGCTCGAAAAGAAGAGATGCAAGCTCAAAATTATTCGTATGAAGAAGACGAAGGGTTGCTATATGGTGCTGGAATAGCTGATTATCCGCTAGGTAATTTATATCATTTATTACTGCCTTAAATTTCTCGTTTTCGGTCATTTTATTTTCAAACGCGTTTTTCAAAGCAGCTTATAAAAAATCACGAAAAACACTAAAATCCCCCCTAAACTGGTCCCCCCTTAGCTTTAAAATAATAACCATCGCGAGCGGATATCCTTTTGAATTCGATTTACAAAATTATACATATACAATATGTGTTTACAACAAGGAAAAACCAAAGGTTGTTTACTTCAACTAAACCGCAAAAATCACATTCGAATATAATATGAAAATACTAGATAATAATAAGCTAAAAATGTGTTGAGCGATGTTCTGCATAAATGGTTGCGAACCGAAGATGACTGATCGCTTACAATTACTATACATCAGTATAGTACATAGTTCTTTCTAGAAATACGAAGGAGATGGTTAATGTTAAATTATGTCAGTGTAATAGAGCGTGTTTTATTGGCCATCTGACATTTTTTTTCTCGTCCACATCATAAATAAAAATAAGCAAGCGCATATAGTGCTGGGTGCTTGTGAATGTTTTTCAACGCAAAGTTTATTTTTAAGATCGGCAGCCGCATATGATCGAGACCGGGAACTTCCCAGACGAAACAATCGCTTCTTCGGCGAATCGAACGCCGTCATCGCAACAATGAAGCACTTCGAATATTTCAACGCAAGAGTCGAAAGCGCCACGAGCAAGATCTACCGGCCATAAATTTCCCGTTGTGGTCTCGCAGCCATCATCGATGTTCATCGTTCGTTATCGATCCATTTTCTCAAACGTTTTAATGAAAGCGCGAAGGTTACATAAATGGAGAGGGTTAATTGTGAGAGACGGTTGGGTATAAATGGCGGAATGATAAATCGGCCGCCGGTCAAAAGGTTGTTATTGTTGCAAAACACAGCCTTCAGAAGTGACCTTCTTCGTGTTAAATGCCTGCCAATGGAACATGTGATCACGTAATTTCTGCGTTACACTTTTTGCCCTCTTAGTTACGTTTCAGGTTTCTCTTATTGAAGAGCTTTGGACGTCTTGTCATAAAAGACGTGCGACCTTCTCGTCGATGATTTAACCCTGTTAGCGCCAAACGATAAAAACTACCTACGCAAAGAATGTCGAGTCAATTTCACGTTATTTGACAAGGCATTAAAAAAAAATAATTGCAAATCGATCTACAGTCAATATGTACTTCTTTATACGGCCTTTTTTAATTCATTCCGTTCTAAGAGCGCATTTAGCTCGTTCTAATGTACTAATTTAAAATGTACTAATCTATTAAACAAGAGCTTCATACAAAGCTTTATGAAGTTATTTTGAGACAGAGTTCACGTGCGTTACGAATATTAAGATGCCTTCGTATTTACACATATTTATATAACCGACAACGATACATCAGTGTCCGGCACTAAACGTGTTAAACTAATATTAGCGAGTTTCTTATATTTTTTATATTCTAGCATTTAAAAACTATAGTTTATGAGGGTATAATTACTCTCGTCCCGTCGCGCATATCTGGTGAACGCAGCGACGAACTAGTTAACAAGTTCGAGTGGTTGTTCAATGTCTTTTAAATCATACGAGTTCCCAATCGAAAAAGTTCAGTTTTCTGATCATCTGGATGAAAGTTCACAAATAAAATTCACAAGTCCTTCAACATCTTAAGCACAAGAAAGTGAACAAACTATACGAATGCATTTTCCGAAAAGATGTTGAAGAGGCCAAAGTCCTGCAGTGGATTGCTTGTGACTTCACTATGATGTTGATAACATCGATATTGAATTGCATAAGATGCTTGCAAAACTTCTGGAAAATATCATGATCAATTTGTAGATAATCTTCAACGATTCCATTGTTGAAATGTTCTTGCGGAGCTCCGACGGTAATATTTAGATTAACCAGCATCGATAATCATCTTTCTTCTGCAATATCGGCATCCGGGCCTTTTCCGCGGATAGTACGTTAAAATGTCCGATTGCGTTCATCGTTTTTGAACGGAGCTAGTTTTTTAAAATACTTCCTTAATAAAATGCATAAATATGATCCTTTTTAACGATATATTTCAAAGGGTTCCGAATAAGTAACACTTTAACGACGGGTGCAGGCCTTTCATCACTATGCTAAAATCGACTCTACGTGCATTTTAAATACTAACATTTTATACGCGGCAAACAGAGATTGTATTATTCGTGGTTTAAATAATATATATAGTACAACAATACCCATATTTTTGACCAAGAAGAGAGGCTCCTGTTATGAAAAGTTAGATTAGCAACGCCTTGTCTAGCAACATCAATGAACCCTGCGATTAAGGGGCTTTAGAGAGAGTATTCGATAAAGATATCTTCACTCCATAGTCCTAGAGCTTGGCCATGAGGAGTCGCACCTGAGACTCCTCTTCTAGAAGTCTACAAATTTCAGCCAAACCAGCTGTCTGTCTATTTTTTTCTCCATACATCTTTCAACTCATCTATTTCGATTCAATAGAACGAAATCTACAGCCTATCTAAAGATGAAACCACAGTGTAAATTGTTTTCATATTTACGATATTCCCGTTTACAAAGTGTTAATTCCTGCCGCGGGCTGCCTTAATGGATGAATTTTAAATACTCAAATCATATTTTTAATGAGCATAAACATGAAAGGCTTTCAATGCTTATCTTTTTGGATAAACCCATTTATTTTGCAAAGTAGTTTCAGAATATTTCAATGCTGCTCTGCGGATACAGTTTGTAAAATCTTTTTAAAAGCGGATTTGCTGCAAAAGTCCGCATGGAAGGAAATAATTATGAATTAAACTGCATACAATTCCAGTCCGAATTTAGAACGCGGTGTTTATTCATTTTGGAGTGGCATGAGAACATGGAAAAGCAATACTATCCATCATTCCATTATTAAATAATCATCCATTAAATACACACACACAGTATTGGCAACAAAGCGAAAATTTCAATTTGAGTCTCCAAACAGTGATTCAATTATTCACGTACATATTCGAGGGGGATGTCAATACGAAAGTGCATATAAACGCATACATATTTTATTGTTTCCCGGTGGAAATAGAATCTCTTCGCTGGCGTTCTACTATCCTGGTTTACGACAGACAACACACGAAAAATAAAACAGATGGCCGAGGAAGTAACAGGTTATAGTAGTAACCACAGAAATAGCTGCGTGTATTTCTCGGTTGGTCTTTATTTAATAAATATAGAAATCTTTCAGCCGGAATAATAAATGCACCCGAGCCGGCTGCATACAAAACCAAAATTTCAATATGAGGTTATTGGCACGGATCTATTCTACGTTTGCATCCATATTTCGTCCGCACGCATTGCCACATGACCTGCGCGCTCAATTTCAAACAAAAAATTGTAACTCTGCCATACAAAAATATCTTTAAAAGCATATATATATATATATATATATCATTTCCAACACTACATTGTGGTCAAAATACAAGATAACCTTATCCATATAAAATAAGATTATTTGGACGCATATATTTCGTATCTGTCTGCGAATTCTCAACCGAATAGATATTTCATAAAATAAAAAAAAATCAATTCTAATTTTATGTTTTCATCTGCGTACCTTTGTGAAATATATACATAAATGCTCTCTTTGATGAAATCTTTCTTGTTTTATAATCCGGCAACTGAAATTCAATTAAACAATGCCAATGTTAGTCGAATCGACTATCATTTGCAAATACAAATTATGCTGATCATGTAAGCTCAACTTGTTTTAATCATGTTTTAAAAAAAAATGTAATTTGTGCAAATGTATTATCATTAATCTTGGGCGCGCTTTAATGATGTCGATAATATTTTTGCTATCATTTGAAACATTCCTATCTAAGTAAACCTGCAGTGTTGAAATTGCCAGAATTAATTTATTTAAACCACTCCTGCGCTTACTTTATTATGTTGCATCACTAGCCATTGCACTATAAATGATGTCAACGATTGCTCTCCAATCGGCAACAATTGACTCATTCAATTACGCGAATTCGTCTTGGACGATTGATAGCAAAATTTTCTATAATACCGTGCGTCTGACGACGAAAATAAATGTCGATTTGATTTTTAAATTTTATACGTTCATCCCATTTTGAAACATTGTTTTAGGGCAATTTCAGTCAATGAGCTTCCTGAGAATCTAATGAAGCTGAATATTTTACTTTTGCATGAACGTTGTCAAATTTTTTAATTAAAGAACAACAAAAAAACCCGAAGAATTCTTTGAATTCTTGAATCTGTAGAACGGTTTCTCGGTTCATAGCTTTAATAAATTGGTGAGTCAGTTGTGGTGTGCTATGATGTATCGCTCTTATTTAAGCGTCATCATGATCGTTTCCTCGACTTTCAATTGTTTTTCCCCCCATACGATTTTATCGGTGGATTTCCAAAACGTTCGATTCATCTCATAGCTGAGATTTGTCATCCTGTAGCTATGGTTGGTTTTGCATCACTCGCAAAGGCTTTAAGCGAAAAAAATATTCAAATGAAGCCATGGCGGAATAATTCATGCACAATTGGCTTTGTGCTCGTCTCAATGCTGTTTATGAAACCGGTATTAAAAGATCGTGTATGCAACGTAGAAAAAAATATTTTTACTTAGTTTGTGCCATCATTATAAATATTAGGTTATCCCGAAAGAAATCCATTATTTTTTTCTCATACTCTGCGTTGACAACAATTATGCACGTCACTCTGATTTATTATCCACGCATAGTTCATACGGTTAATTAAGGATCTGAGAATTTAGGTGACAAATCTTCTATTAATTAACGAGAATCTGAGCCATCTTTATTCTCTTTCTGACGCTCAAGTAAAGCATCTAAACCAGGGGTGACCAATTTCCTGACAAATTATTTATTTCCGTCGCTGCAGATGAATATTTATGTACTATAATACTTCCATGTGATTCGTAATTATATTACGGAGGAACACAAAAATTTTGAATCCCATATCTATTATATTTCATATTGATATTCCCATTATAAGAGTCGAGGTGTAGTAAATACATCACCGGTAGGGAAAGGTTAATATAACAATTTGAAAAACATATATGTATAGATAGATTAAACAGTTACTGCCCCTAGGTGTCGCCTAAGCTCGCCAATTCCTAGTTACGCCACTGTTTCCAAGCGTCCAAATTTCGGCGAGAATGTCTCGATTTAGTAGCCTTCAACGTGCTATTAGATAAAAATTTCAATCCCGAATCCGGGATTCTTAAGCACCTAAAACTGTACGGGATCTCGGGATTGGATTCCCTATTTGTGACATGCAAAGTTGATGATACAATAAGAAAAATACATACAGAGATATTTCCTTCAAAGTTTCTGAATACGAATTTAGCATAAACGAGAGCGTGCGAAAATGATGGATTTATTTCAGGAGGACCTAATAAATTAAGGTCATCTACAGCGGTCGCTACGATAAGGGCAACGATACCGACCATAGAGAAGCGAAGCGAAACGTGGTCATGAAAAATACCGCACGCCAGTTGTGCTCGGCTTGTTCAAAAGTGTGATTGGAACGTAATTTATAATTACGATAATTTTAAATGCGGATTGCACGACTTCTCAGCAATTTGAATCCGAAGAAGAATGGCAGAACGATTCGAGCCGTTATTTAGGCGAGGAAAACGCAGTCTATTCGTTCACCCCATCTGCTCCCAATGACGGACGCTTTCTGTTTGCAAAACGGGATGTCCCCATAATAAGATTCGATTACACTTTTAGCATCAATGATATTTAATGGACGCCTCAAATCCCGTTCTACCAATTGAATATACGCTATACGTCCGTATGGTCAATGCGGAACAATTTCTTTGGGATTCTGATTCGCTTCTCAGGTCGATTTAATCAAGTCGTTGAAGAGTGTCATTGCATTGGTGCGACAAACACCTAGCTGGTGGTCAGTTACAAAAATTGTCTAAAATGACAGCTCTATCTACAATCATATTTTTATTTATAGTATTACTTTTCGCCATATAAAAATATGTGAATTTCATAATTCATTGCGGCGATTGGAATGATAAATTTTAATTCATTCCACGAGACATTTTTAGTGGCGTTCTTATTTTCTTAAAGGCAGGGCTACCAAGATTAATGCGATAACAAAAAAACACATAAAAATCCATAATTTAAAACAGAACATACTCTTCTTTAGAATTTATAATCAATTTTGATATTGAATTAGTTGGTGATGAGGTATCAAAGTCCTATGTGATTTCATGTTCAATTATTTTTAGTAATATTTTTTGATTTGGGCTTACTTTATATATATTTTTTATGTCGTTGAAGATCAATATATTCGGACTCGGTGCACGCGCATCATTAGAGCATCGCGCATTGAAAGGATTAAGCAATTGTCGCCGAGTGCATATTTGAACTTCAATCAAGTGTTAACACCTCGAATTGCTAAATGCATACCTCAAAATTAATGCATAATGTCGTGAAGGGACAACTTGCATTTACGCAATAGCATTCAGACGTAATTTAAATAAAGCGTTTCTAATTATATTTCCCGACGGAAAATTGGTCTTAAGTAATTTCGGCATAATTTCAATTTGCGTTCGCCTCAAAGAACTACCTAATTGCATCCGAGCGCTGCAACTATACGTTAAGCCTTCAACTCTGCTTGTATCTTCAACGTGCTGACTTTTCAAACACACAAAATGTATTTAAATGTCACGTCTATGTGGAAAATCAATACTTTGATCTATCCATCAAATAAAAGTTAAATGCAGTAAGGCCTCGCTTAACGCTGTTTCAGTATTACGCGGTAGTATGGAATTCCCCGAAAAGGCGCATGATTTTGTTACTTTAATGTTTGCATTCAGTCTCGCAGTGCATTTGATATTATTACAGTATCCCTTGATACAGTTAACCCTTTGATGAGTATGCACTCACATGTTAAGTGCATAGTCATCGCTTATTTTAATAATTTTTTTCTATACGCCTTGAAACAATCATCTGGACGAAGTGGAAATGCGAACAAAAGACGCTTATGTTTATATGTGAACATTCAAAGAAGAAAAATAATATTTATAATACGATTTTTCAATGAATGTTGCTCATGCAAGCCATCATTAATACATAAATCGAACGGCATGGATGTGATCATTAATCTTAAAAATAGGCGTTAATCCTGTAGTGGACTACTTGTTGCTGATATGCACTAATGACATAAAGACCAACAGACGGACATCCTTCATAATAGACGATCGCCCCAAGTGCGTGCAAATATTTTTTTGGCATTCTGTAAACAACAACTGCAACATCAAAATTAAATCCACCATAATGGCGAACATAAATGGCGTTTTAATTTGTCAGATGGCGTGACGCTATGATGATGAATTTTCTTCGGGCGAGCATCATCAGGCATCGAGACCCGACGATTCGACAATTTTGTGTTCAAAAGTAGCATCGAGCGAGCTTTTAATAACGCAACGAGGAGAAATTCGAAATTAGCACTTTTAACACTCGAAATGCGTTTGGGAATCGCTCGCAATCAACACGCACTTAAACCCGCAAGATTACACCGCGGAAATTGCTGGCGTACGCGCACTTTCAATTTAATAACACTGCTAAATTACAAAGCATATTTTCCATTTCGATCATAGAGCATCCATACACGACCACACGTCCGCGTCGAAAACGACCATCGTCGAAAATAGCACGTTTGTATCGAATAATTTATACGAATTTCAATACGAACGTTGATCCATCTGCATATGTAATATACGGCCGAAATATTCATATTTTATTCTGAACGGAGTTGTACAAACATCATTATCGAATCAATGACCCGATGCATTGGCGCTAATTTCATATATTATTTTTTTCTGTCCGTGATAACGATCGACAGTCAATAAACGCTGCTGAAATATGGCGACTTGTTTTACTGAAACCGAAATGAATGACGTGTACTCAAATCGCATAACATTTTCTCGGCTAAAATATGTATATTGGGCGTTAACGTATTTTCACGCCAATCTAACATTTGTCTCCGTTTAAGCCATAAATGATGATTTATTTTTAAAAAATTAACGAATTGCTATTTCTAGGGCTTTAGCAGACCATTGAACATGCTTTAAATCGTTCACTTTAACGCATACACTACCGACAATAAGTTTGGAAACGCCTAGCATATTATTGAGTTTCATATTACAAAAATAATAATTAACAGTTACAAATAAATAATTTTATCTAATTTTCAATGATAGAACACTTATAAAAACTTGTTAAACGTAATTGATTATTTTCACAGGGACAACTGTATGTGGGCAGCTCACGCCCTTCTCATTTATTACCAGACGGTTCGCACCACACAGAAAAATATTTTGTACCCAAAAGTACTTCATTAGCACGATCTTTGCGACGGGAAATAAATTGGAAATCTTCTGCCCAACAAAGCGAAAAACAGGAAGCTTACGAGATCGAATTGGCAGTCTTCATCATATCGTACATTGAATAAACCAATATACAAATCGCCCACAGGATGACAGAATATCTGAACGCAATCCTGCAATTTGATTACAAATCCGCAATAATCGGTTATTGCGGACATGTTATGAGGAACGATCATCACATCAATTTTGCCGGTACAAAAACCATTGCAACCGTCGAAAACTTTAGCATCAGACTTGCGAGAGAAGCAATACAAATCGAAAGATTACGAAGGACTACGAAGATCCCAAAAATCGCAATGAACACGACCAGAAACTGAGAGAAGCCTGGCAACAGAGATGGGATCAGTCCAGCAAAGAAGTTCTCACAGGACATGGATGTTTCGGCGAGGACTTGAAATATCCGTGATGTGCCACCACTGTCAAGCGAAAGTCGATGATGTGAAACACACCATCGATGGTTGTGAGGCTTGGACACCCCAGAGGAACACGCTGAAACAAGCACTCGGGATAGCGGAGTTCAACGTCGAAAACATGCTCCACAGCATGATGGTGAGCAAGAAGAACTGGGACATTTGGCGAGATTACGTTATTAAGAAATCATGAGCGCCAAAGAGGGCAGTGAGAGAGACGCAGAACGGCTCTCAAATTCTAAAATAGGATCAAACTCAGGACCAGACTACCTGTCCCTCCGAAGCAATGTGATAAATAATACCGGGGGGACAGAGAAGGGCAAGGGAGGGGTTTAGTCAATAAGAATCCGACCTTACCCTGGGATCAAGCCCTAGGGTGTCATGCAAGATTCTCCTCTCCCACAGAAAAAAAACATACCTAGAGTTAAACTATCAATTTGATCAAAAATTAAACGAAGATATATCACCAAAACGCCGGCAGTTATTCCGCGTCCATGAGCCCGACAGGAGATTCGAAATATCGAAAAGAGGTACATTTGAATTCTTAATATACCTCTCAAATAATTACTAAGCGCGATCGTATACTCGTTTTTCAAAAAAATATAAAATCATTCCAATAAAATACATCAAAATTCAAACACTTTATTTCTTTAAGTATGGCTAGTATTTAATAAATAGGCTTGCTATTGGTTGCTTGATGTTGATGTTTCTATTGTACCTAGGGAATCCAATCCCGAGCCAAAATTTCGATCCCGGGATTTCATTATACAATCCCGGGACTAGTCCCGGGATCCCGGGATTGGGATTTTCAATATTTTAAGAAACGACCTTGATGAATTTGATAAAAAATTACTAATAAGTCCATTTGTTCAATATAAAAAATCACTTGAAGGCCAAAGAATTTTATTTATTTAAGAAAAGATAAAAATACAATTCAAAAATAGATAAATAAAACACTAAAAAATTCAAATATTATTTTGAAAATATGCCCGAAGTAACATTAACATTAGACATTAGTGTTTCGTCATTTAGTCTGGATTTGATTTTGGAAGTCAGACAACTTGCTGCTGAAAATGCACGCTCAGCCTCCACACTCGTTGGAGATATCGTCATCAGATATTTAAATGCTAGTTCGAGTTGATGATCGTGTGAGCCCTCATTTTCGTATAACACCATCAATGTGACTGATAAAATTCTTTTCTGCTGAGACACGGACTAAAAATCGCAAAATTCCCGATTTCCCGACAAATTATTTATTTTCATCGCTGCAGATGAATACTAATATACTATAATACTTGGATGTAATTCGTAATTATATAACGGAGGAATACAAAAATTCTAAAGTCCGTATCTATTATATTTCATATGGATATTCCCATTATTAGAGTCGATGTGTAGTAAATACATCACCGGTAAAGAAAGGTTACTATAACAATTTGAAAAACATACATGTACGCTATATATGTATACATAGATTAGACAATCACTGCTCCTATGCGTCGCCTAAGTTCGCCAATTAGTAATTACGCCACTGTTTCCAAGCGTCTAGATTTCGTCGGGGATGTCTCGATTTAGTAGCCTTCATCGTGTTGGTGAAGTGTACGATTTCTGTTAGATAAAAATTTCAATCCCGGGATTTTCGGGATTACGTTTTCTAGTCGATTGGATTCCCTAATTGTACCTGAATTAATTAAGCACACGTTCCATCAAGATTCCTTCCAATCGAATATTCAAACATAAGTACATTCTATTTTAATAATGTAGCAAATATAGAACGGCCAAGAGAGCACTTGAGGTTAATATTTTTAGATGTTGCATTTAAGTCTTATATCAGCGTCTCGAGCCCCGACTACTAATATTACTATATTTGATATTGAACGATTCAAGATCTCCCTCCGAATTAAATTTTATCGCATAATGCGAAATCATGATAAATCTATGATCGATGTATAAATACACTATTATACATGCAATTTTTATGTAATACGAGTTTATCACTGTTATCGTACAAAGATCTAATACTTAATAAGCAAAATACTTTTATCTTTTAGTATCAATATACTTTTTTACCAAATGCATTATCTGTTTTTGTTTATTGCCTTGATTACAGAAGCAATAGAATGGACAGACTTGATTATTATAGCATGGGATGAAAATAACCAGTACGATCTTTCAACGCGGCGAATAAAGAAACCCCACAAAAGAGAGGGTTAATATAATTTTGGGTGTTCGCAAGGAAATCAAACAACGCAATTCGGACATTATTAATGTATATAAATAAAATGTACAAATACGCAGAAAAATGCGCGAAAAGGCAATGTAAAGTCAGTCAACATACATTGCATTTACAGTGATGTAATCTTTATTTATTTAAAGCTAATAACATCGACCGCTAGATGTCATCACTTAATTCATTTCAAAGCTTGACGCCGTGTATATTTTTGCAATTAATATGCACATATTGAAAACCATAAAATGGTCATCAGGCCTCTCAGGATCGGAGCATTCGATTATTTGAGCAATCAATTTAAGGCAGGACAGGATCTATGAATGAGTCGCAAAATTGTCATTTTATTCAAATATAATATTTTCACTGTCATCATTTTCATGTCAATCAGTATTTACTGTTTAACATCCAAAAAATCAGAGTAAGCGCCTGAATCGAGATGATCGATCGGAAATGTTAACACATTACATACGGGGACACTTCGCGCGCATTTACCTCCTGACGCAGGCCATATCTCAACGTCGCGCCAAAAAAATGTATATTTACATAAAACGCCATTACTTTTTTTTTTAAATTCATGTATTCCGCCATCAGTATAGACATCGAAAAATTTTAAAAGTGCTTTTACTGATTTTAAATTACGCCTTACACTTATTAATATGTATTATACATAATATAGTTATCACATATGTTATTCAATGTTTAAAAATAATTTACATTATGATATGAATGAGTTCTATATACATATCATACGAACTCGTTTTGTTGAATTTAAGTATGAGTCAATTTATAACCGTCAGCATATTGTTGGCAGGCGCATAACTGGGTTGTTTCCAGAATAACACTCCTAGGATATTTTGTAGTTTATAAACATACGTTGATGATCCACATTAAATTATGAAGGTGTGAGAGATAAATAAAATGTATACACTCAGTTATATAAAAATATAAACCAAATAACGTGAAAAAATATTGCGTAATAACATTTTAGTTGAAGTTAACCAAAATATAGCATAAATCATAAAAATATCTTCCCGTAGGTAATGTGTTAATATTTCCGATCTTCCAAACTTGTTGGTACGGTGTAGATTTGAATCCATCATACAAATACATTATTTGGTTTATCAATGATCTACTATATATATTCAATTACAATGTAACCAATCAAAGCGTATCCATCGAAATCTTCAAATCGGTCTGACTATTCAAAGGTGAAAAAAAGGCATAAACTTTTCATGAGAAATTTGCTTTATTCGCTTCGGGGATTATGAAGCTGTATTAAGATAATGCCGAAGATACGCTGGAAGAATAGGACACTTGATTGGAATCGCGGCGGCGTATAAATATAATTTATGAAAATCATCGAATTAGATCCGGAGATTGCGACATCGAAAACCGAGACTAATGACGATATTGTACTCCGGCGATATGACGGAGATAGACGTTGCGGAGGATGATGTCGAAACGACACCGTCTCTGGTAAAAAAGCAATGTCAGCATTTGTGACACTAAAAAGGAAATAAGACGTCAAAGAAGCAATCGGACTGAACGATTTCGCCGATAATCGAGGCCGACAGATACTTCGGATTTTCGGACAGATTGTTAAAAAAAATTGACACGCGACAAACTCCAGGGGCGATCCTTCGGAGATAGACCCGAAATTAATTGGATGATATAATCCAAACACGCCCGACCTTCGCTTAAATCGCATCAACGGCACAAAGTGCTGCGAATAATTCATCACTTGCTGATGCGGAACGATTTTGTGCGAAGAATGTCTAATTTAGCACGCTTCTTTCGGAGTTTATTTGACAGGTGTCAACAGCTGCAACGGTGACGGCTTCCTCCTCGACGGTCGAATTAGAACAACAATAGGAATCGTTGTAAACAAACGATGCTAGAAGCGTTTACCGTAAGCATGCCAAAAAAGCATGCTTGATGCATGACCATTAAAGCTCATGGTTCTTATAACAACAATTTTATTAATAAAGGATTATCAATCATTTCAGAATGATGGATGAGAGGAACTTTTCGAAAATGTTATAAAGAAACTTCGCTACTGAGGGAGGAAAATAAAGCAGGGCTAAGATCATACGAGTATGAAGAACCGCCCCTAAAATTTCTGCTAAAGAAATAGTAAATAAATGTGAAATCGAAACATTATTTTAATAATTATATATTAAAAAATATGTTATTTGAAATTATTTTGTGACAAAGTTTTTTTACGACGATATATATATGCTGGCTACAGCGAGAAATTCAGGCGCGCATTGCCCGATTTCAATGTGTTAATTATGTTCATTTAACCGCCCAATCTACAATATCGTTATATGCACGATCAACAAAATTAAGAAGGGTTAGTGAGAGCCTAGTGCGTTTATCAGTATAAAAATAATAAGCATAATCGATTAGTTACGTATTGATTAAAATATAATTGCACTAATTCATAATTCCCATTTTATTATCTGCACTAAATAATGGCGCTGTTGATTGTAGCCTTCCGTCGAGACTTAAATCACAGTGCAATGGGTTAATGCATATGTCTATTCTCTTTAATTATACCGTAAACTGTCAATTATCAGGGTGCCTATTATCCACGCATGATACTCATTCAGATACAAAAATACATCTATTGGATTATAACGAACTACACTCGATACTCGAATGGATGGCAAATAAACGCTTCGGCAATGAGGATTAAATAAAGAACGAAGCGTCAATAGAACACGATTGAAGTGTTCTCGATGTATGATGTAAATATCGTTTCTATTGTCAGACATTCACAAAAGCAAGAGCGTACGAGCGAAGAAGAAATTATCTACCACAATTGCGCCGCACTAATTTCCATTGACATTTTATTGCAGTACATCGTACATAATTGATGATACCATTGAAATATATTCTCAAAATAAATAAACGCAATAAAAATTAATGATTTTCGACGATCCATAAGCTGACGCATTTTTGCGGACAATTTTGGACAATTGCGTCATGGCATTGTACCGCCAATGATCAAAGATGGATCGTATTATATTATAATCGATATTTGGGACAGTGCTTCTAAGAACGTCGGTGAGAAACAATAAGATGTCTAAACTCGGTCCGATTTGTGTCGAGTCAGCGCTAATAACTACAGTCGTTGTTCAGAGTGATTTTTAATTGCAAAATTAATATAATCTGTGTAATCAGACTTACTGCTGGATTTAATGGTGGGCGTGAGGGTGAATCGTCCGCGGGCTCTCGAACGCCGTCTTCGCACCGGATGTCGCACTTTGGCTTCCTTGGCTGGTCTGGCTTCGAGGTCTTCGCTGTCGTCTCGCGCCGAAGAAAACGCATCGCCGTACGTCGGAGAGCTGCTCCTGCCACACGCTTTCTTGACGTCGAAGAAGTCCGAATTCTTCAAATGGATCACTCTCCGCTTGCAGGCTAGGGTGCCTTGTCTAAATTTACCGGAAGCGCGCGAATTGCGCCCGCTCTGATTTTTAACATAGAGATTTCCGGTGGCCCTGCTCGCGGTGCTGATGACGCTCGCGGACAGGGCACTCTCGCAGGACGATAGACTGCTGGGCGGTCTGGTGGAATATTCATCTATTATCTTCTTGCTGTTCGAATGGAGGGTCTCGTAGAGCTTGTTTTCGGTGTAATCAGGCGAAATGCATTCATAAAAATCGTCATCCGAATGATAATCGTCGAAAGGAGTCCTATCGTCCGCCGGGAGGCTGTACTCTCGAATTTCCCTGATGGCGATGGAGCGATTCGGGGATGGCGATTTTCCAAGTCGGGGCGGGATGAACATCGACGGATCCAATCTGAGAGCGCCCGAAGATCTCGGGGGCCTTCGAACGACCACCGTATATATGTCGGTTTTCGTGTCTTTCTTGGTCCGCCTGCGAGCCTTGATGGAATTTCTAAATTCTTTATAGCTCCGACTGCTCGTTCTGAAGACGGGATTGAATTTGCTTTCCAAAATTCCGCTCGATCTTCTGATGAATGCGTCCCTGTTCGTCGGATACTTTATCTTGGGCGCTCTGCCGTTGATCTTGAAGAAACTGTTCGGGGATTCATATTCGGTGTATTCGTTGAATTGAGGGTATTGCTCAGTCAGTTTGGGGATCGAAGCCGAAAACGAAAAGCCGGAGTCTTTGCTCGAAAACATGTACGGATAGTCGTTGGAAGACGCAGTCTTGGAATCGTCTGTTCGATTCGAGGAAGAGAGGGTTCTCGTTACGGGTTCGGAAGCGGTGGGTTTTCTCGGTTTGTTTTTTTGGAGTCTATTCACTACAATGGGATCGTCTTTGTTACCTTTGAGCGCACTGTCGAGGGAGTTGTGAGCGGTTCTAAACTCGGTCGGGGGCGAAACGGGCGGAACGCCCCGCGGCAGTTCGAGGCTCCTCGGCGACATGGCCGAGGGGGCGTCCATCCAAATTCGCCCCAGGCTGACTGAGAGCGAGCACAGTTCGTCACTTCGGGAAGAATCCTGCACCACCTCCGGAAGAAGCGACGGAGTGAAAATTGAGCGGTTCCGCCGAAACGGGAACACGGGCGAACTGTCCAACTTGATTATTTCGACGGAATCGCCCCAGGGGAACATTTCGACCGCCGAATCGTTGCTCTCTTGCCTCTTCAGGTTGGTGGTGGCAATTTCGGGTCGAACCGGTAAACTCGTCGGCTCCTCGACCGTCATGCACGTCGAAGCCGAGATCTTTTTCGACAGCGCTGGTGATTTTTTGTATGTTGGTATTTTAGTCGACGATTCGGAGCCATCCCTGCCTACTCTGCTGACTAACGGAGAGTACTTCGGCATGTCTTCCAATGCTGGCACGTGAATTATGATCTTTTGTGGTATTTTTTTAAGATCGACACTCGGCGGGATGGATTTTTTCGAAGAATCGCCACCGTCGACGGACAATCTGTCCTCGATCTGAACGCTTTCGCCGCACGAAAGCTTCGACTTCGAAGCACTGGAGCGATCGCCTTCGGCTCGGGAGAGAGGAGCGAGGAGTTCGGGCTCCGAATCGAAATGGGTCTCCAACGGTAAACGTTCGTCGGTCTGAGTGCATACGTCTTTCGAAGATATGACCCGCTGCAACTGCGGATGCCTGATGTCCGAATTTACTTTGGCTAGAGAGCTCCTTTCGGCGAAATTATCGAGTTTATCATTGGCGTCAGTGGATCTGGAGCTCGCCTGCGGCGTCTGCATGTATATGTTTTCGTTCTTTCCATCCGTTTCTTGCTTAACTCTGCTCGATGATGTGATGTTGTATTCTTCCAATTTTGATTCCTCTTTGAACAGCTGGATGTTTGCTATTTCAGCCTTTTGTTTCTTCTTGCCTCCGCGATCCAGGTAATTCTTGCGAATCGATATCCTCTTGAAAGAGTCGCTCCGCTTGAAGGAGGTATCTTTCTCGTTCTTCTTCTTTCCGCCGCCCATAAGGCGACGGATGTTTTGGAAGGATATCGGCTTCATTTTCACTCACTCACTTTGAACACTATATTTGCACTACATTTCTCACCGATAGAGTACTTTTATTATTGTCTTTATCCGCGTGTTTCATAACGCGTTCCCAGCACGCGGCGCGTTCCCACGACGCGCATATTTCGCGTGCAATCGTTTTATCAGTTTTTCTTTTCATGATTTCTTTGAAAATTATCTAAAATAAGAGCAACTAAACTTTAGAACGTTTCCCGCTACGAAACGACCCGCCAAAACGCACCCATTCCACACAACATACACGAATTGCGCCTCAATAATGCTTGTAAAATGATAAATTCTATACCTGAGATATTTCCTTATTAATTTGTATACAACAACCAAAAAATATTAAAATTATTACATTTGCAGTGAGATTCGTCATACATTTTTTTTCTCCCACAAAATGAGATTCGAACACAAAGACTCAGATTTACTATATAGGATCTACTATACGCCTTTTCGCTTTACGCCTGCAACGTTCCAATAAATAATACAACAGTCTTATACGAAGCTAGATAAAACTCGATTTAATTTACACGACATTAATTTCCGCCGCGGCGAACGAATGACTTTAAAAATTATGTATGGTTCCAATTTAGAAAGACCAGCACAACCTACAAGGCGAGCCTTCGAATACAATGATCATTGTATTCAGAAAATGAGCCTGACAAAATTGAGATTTACATATCAGTAACTCTCAAATGATGGTCAATAAATATGCATTTTAATACGAAATGGTCGTGTAAAAATATAAGATCAAAGATCAACCCGAAACATCAATCAAAACGCACAGCAAAATAATGCGAATCTCAAAGGAAAAATGAGATTCTCGAGCCGTAAATACTAAGACGAGACTTTCCATATGCTGTTTTAAGCCATGCTGCATCAATTACATTATTATTGGTATAACTTTAGATATCATCGAAGATCCAGAGAACGATAACGAAGCCAAAGAAAAACCTGTCTCCTTCACTGTTAATATAATTCGAAAAGGTCTACAAGTGTGCAATAAATTGGAAAATAATTTTCTTGTTAACGAGCCTTCGAATTGCGACACGTTCGTTTGTGTGCGCACCGCGGCCTGTATAAAAATAGTAAAGTCATCATGGCCATCTTTAATAATTGATCACATTTAAGAGGGTGAAGTTGAAGATTATTCTGCTTATGAAGAAGCTATAACTATATATCTTCCATAAAACATATTCAACGCATTAAAAAAATGCTCGACGCTTAAACGGTTAATTTGAAAATGATATAAACCCTGATTTCCATCTTGTTCTCATTGCCCAATCGACAAATCCTGATGTAATTTTCTTTATGATTACGTTGTATTAACACAATAATAATAACATTTATGATAATATGCAGCATCCGGTTTTGCTATTCAAACGTGCGTAATATTTGCAAGAAATGCCAGGTATATAAAACGTGTATTTGAATCGTCACTTCAATTGCGAGTTGTCTATAATTAAGTGACATCCAAGTCAAACAAGGCGACGTTCTCAATTCAAGTTTTTCACTTTTAGCTCTGTACATTCAAGTTCTTCTCCCAGCAGGTAGTCAGCTCGAAACCATCGTCTTGTGTTAACATTCTGATGCGTAAAACACACACGAGACTCACACAGACAATATTATATTTTTATTCCATGGCATTTGGCTATTCACGCCAAGTTCTTCCGTAAATATGAAGATGAGAAAGACGCTAAAAAAGAATTGCGTATATATAGAAGCATTTCGTGTTGACCCGTTTAGAAAAACTCACAATACAAACAGACAGTGGTCCCCCCGTCGTCCGAATGAAAACACACGACAGATGTGGTATTTCAACTAAAGTTTCGTATTTTAAGACGACAATATCATCTGAAACTTTATGCTTGAGATTTTATCCGACGAGTTGCCTGAAATGTCGATGTGCGCAATTAGCTGCATTGAATTTGAATTTGATTTTACTTCTATCCAAGAAAAAAAACTCGATTCGATCGTCAGAATGTCTGACGCCTCCATATCGCGGATGTATTCTTTGGTTTTATGGATCGGGATTAAAATCTGACAGCGGAGGACGGAGGCGGAACTCCATTTTTCAGCGACTCTTATGGGATCAGAAAAATGCCTCCCGAAAGACTAAAACTCACTCCCTCACCATGATTATTTTTCAAACAATAAATCATAAGATGACATCGACAAACACATGGTACAAAAACAACATGATTTCATAAAATTAAGCATATTGATCGAAAAATACCATAATCGAGTATAATGTTTATAAAATAGTAGCGAGGAAATTCTTCTATTTGAATAATATATTGAAGTGAAACTCCAAGAGGAAGATGGTCGGAAAAAGAAGGAGAATAGTTTCCATCGCATACACGCATACAAAAACGCTGCGTGCATTCGTCAATAGCACTTTTTATATATTACACAAACACAGCTTTATCTTCTAGCTAACAATTTCCATGATGCAAACAATGAAATGGAGTACAGATAGAATGCGAGCCTTTAGAGAATGGAAGAAAGCGATTAAACTACCAAGTGCCATGGAAAGAAAATGTATGAGCTCAATCAAATTGAATCATATTACTTAATATTTTTTACAATAAATATGATTTTATAAGCATGCCGTTGAGAATGCTTCAAATTAACGGATAGTATACATGGCGAAACCGAGACCGAGAGCTTATGTCAACCCTCAAACGACGAATATTGAAATACCTCGGGTGACATGATACCGTGGATCAAAACACGTCCTTCTTCGTGCAATTATAGTGGGAAAATCCGTTTGGAAAAGCAGCCGAGGAATCATTTTATGCAGCGAAAATTTCTTAAAAGTGCATATTACAAAATAAAGGAAGAATAAATTAATGTCAATGGTGTTCCATAATAAGGTGTTCCATAATAAATTAATGTCAATGGTGTTCCATGATAATTTCTTAAAAAATATTTGTAGTGTAATGTATTAATTGCATGTACGACGATATATCGTCGTTAATACTTTTCGCAAGCATCGATAATGACGATATATCATCGTGCAGCAGTCATAGGGTTAGGTCGATCGACGAAAAAGAGCTTTAATATTTCAATGCCGTCTCAGAAATGCATTTATATACACATTTTTCGCAGCGTCACCTCCAATCTTGCATGAATTCGCATGAGCCTCTAGCCTTTTTTGTATGCGGTTTTTAATTCGCGATGAGGTCAATATAAAAATCGATGCTTTTAAACAATATAAATCGATACAATTGAAATCGCAATCGAAAGTGCGCCTCCCACCGTCGTTTTCCCATTGATGGAATGACGGTGGGAGTCTGACATCGAAATGTCAAAATCGATAAACGGCCAAAATAATGGTATCTCGTTGCCAAAGACGAGCTGGATGGAGTGGCGTGCATTTCGAGACACGAAGACGACCGTCGAGGATGCGATATGTGTTAGCAATTTCACTTATTGCCGTCCATCTAGCGTATGCTTAAAAGCCGTCTATATCTGTCAGCGTCCATCGGAAAAAAGGGGCATTAGCATATATTTAAGCGTTGTATCGACTCGTATTAATATTTTCCGAGGTTAATGACGGCCATATGTCGAAAGAATGAACGATAAAAAACTACTCATATCGCTCTGTGCTTTGGCAAAATCGGCGATATATACAAAAGCCCACGCAACGCGGCCATTACCTTTTCTGGTAAGCAGCTCGAGGAAAAAATCCACAAGGTGAATGAATGAGTGTAAAATGCGGCAGTAGCGTCGAAAGTCCATAAGACCGAATTCGCTAAATGTTGTTACATCACTATAGTCGCGAAGAATTCACACCCCCCCACGTATAGGCGCTGGACTTCGCTAGCAAGGTGAAGGCCGGTCGGCTCCAGATCTTGGACAGATGCGAAGAGCCGTGACTTTCGTCCTCGTAGAAAATGGTATCGGGTTGAAGTTGGCGTAAGAATCACGATTTATCGGCAGGAGAAGAGCAGCCGGGGGCGAGACGAGACCGGAGAGTGGCAGAGGACCGAGTTTCTTGAACTCTGCAGCACTTTTTATCTGTTGGCCAGACTCGTTTTTCGGTCCAGCCGCAGTGCTTCTTTTAATCTCAGGTGAGCGCACCGCCATACATAACTACGATTCTGCTTTTTTACGGACGATTACCTAGCAGCGTACTCTTTCACGCGTGATGAATTCTACTCGCCGCGAATTAAGAATGAACATCGATTGCAGCATGCGATCGTAATCACTTTCGTGATTAATAAGAGTTTATCGATCACAAACGGACTGCATGAGAGCATAATAAATCAGTTCGAACTATTTCAATTCCTTCCTTCGTTGCGCTTGGACAAACTCCAATTTCTCTTTTTTTCATATCTCGCAAAAAGTACAACAACACATACGCAATTTAGTCATAATAAGGCTATTCGGGAATCGTACAACACGAACAAGAATGCATTCTATCCTTTGCACAGATACACATTTCGGACGCAGGATTGATAAGATGCTTGAATTTATTTTAGGTCCATGTGTATGCCTAAAATCATACATTTTACCTAAATTTTATTTAATTAACAAAATAACCCATTTAACCACTTAGCGACTCATCAGTGATTCGCTTGGTCTTGTTGAAGAAAAAAAATTTTTTTTAATATCCAAATATTATTATGCTAGGGACACATATTGCTAAATTCATCAGGGCTGCCCATTGAATGATCTTTGTCACATAACTGAATAGATTTTGGGATGCATTGGTCAGAATGCCTTGTAAAAACTGTTCTTATTAGTATTATTAATAAATTGAGACAACCCAGCAATTTGCACAATAAAATATATAAGTCAAATAAACAAAAACCCATAAAAATCACTTCCAAAAAAGTTGTATTCATTTAAACAAACTCATTTATTAGCTAATATGTGAATAAAAATGTTGGTTATTTTATTTTTTAAAAAAAATCATTTCAACGTAAATATGCATTTTTTTACAGGTATCTATAACAACATGAATATTTGAAATGAAATAATTTGACAAAACTAGATTATAATCGCATGAATCTGCTATAAAACAAGTGATTTGTGCTAAATCGCGTACACGACGATATATCGTCGATGGCATTTTCCGCAAGTTTTGATAACGACGATATATCGGTATCCGGCACTAAGAGGTTTAAATAACATTATCTTGATGAAATCCACACATTATGACTTTAACAAAAACAGCAGCTTTGTTATAAGCAAATATTCTGTGCAATTGTTTTAGTAAGCCAAAATAAAATATTGACCCAAATATTAAACAAGCTTTAAAATATCAAAAATATTTCTATGCTCTTTGACAACAAAAAAACTGGACCTCATGGACGTGCAAAAAGATTCAAAGACTGGAGATTTGGAAATTAGTAAAAGATGAGTGTGGACTCTTAAAAATAAACAAGCAATAAGAAGAATATCAATCATTGTTGATCATTTTGATACAAAATCCGCTAAATCACGTGATCATCAACGGGTATCAATCGAGATTTGCAAAAATATCTGAATTTCAGGCGCTTTCAAGTTTCCAAATTGGACAGCCATCATATTCGACGACGCTGGCATTAATCAAAATATCCTTACGAAGTCGATGTGAATTCGATTAAAATGCAATAAATCCCAAGTTCACACGAGAACCATTCGAGAAACTTGATGTTTTACATATCGCCTGTGTTTTTATGTGATCGCCCCGACTAAAAACAGACGTAAAAACAGGTTATATAAATGCGATTCCGAAGATCGAAGAATTTCAGTACAATGAATCAAAGGAAAACGCAATAAATTAAAATGAAAATAGAAAACGATATATCAAACGGCGATATGCAACGACATTAACTCTTTATGCCCGGCGAGATTTACATAAAATTACACTTACGCTTTGCATTATTATTGTAATGAAATACATCATGTGCAAGAATTATGTTACCAATGAGGCGAAAAAAACGTGATCACGTACGTGCAGACAATTTACGCATATTGACAGGCGAAAATCTGCGGCTTTTCCGAAATATCAACACGCTGATTGCGGGCATTTTGGGTGCACTATCTACGCTCGTAAATTAGATAATATATCAATTTCACAAAAGGAAAGCTCGATTTTGAAATAGAAGTAATGCATCGTAAAAATAAGAAAAAAATCAACAAGCGGCTCCGATCAGAAACAAAAGTGTCGTAATATATTACTTAAGAAAAACGGGCTAACAAATTTAACCGCAGTCACGTTCCTCCAGAAAAAGTGTAGTTTTTCGCAAACCGCAGAGGAGCGGAAAAAAAGAAAACTCCAAGTCAAATATTTTAAGCGTGAAGCAGAAAAATAATAAAATAAATATCAACATGCTCATATTATGTACAGCATTTTTTTTTAACAAGATCTTAAATGCACCCAGTTTCGGGTTATGAATTGAAATGTGGAAGAATGAAATAAATTTGTGCGAAATCCTGCGGTTTTCGTCATGCACTTTAAATTTTTTTTTTTCTACAAAATACGAGCGCGTCTGACATTCAACGATTTCCGAGCGATCCGCTCAGCATTCGACCCAAAACTAGGAGATCACCAAGGGAAGACGTTAAAAATAGATCATCTAATCATCGAATCAAATCGCTACGGAAGATTCGAACATTAAGGCTTTCAATTACTCGAATCGGCTGGAAATAGAGCCGCAAATCTGGCGTACGGCTGCTGCGAAATCGGCATTAAATCATCGGCCAAAGGACCACTCCTAGAGCGGATTTAACGCATCCATTTCGACATCTGCCAATAAGAACAAGAACAAAGAAAGGAACGGCTCTAATGGCGTCGGATAGCTCACTAAGCAGATTAAAGAATCACACGACGTAGATAGTCTAAGTACACAACAATGCACACGATGATAAAACCGACTGAGCACACTCCTATATCTTAATATTAACATGATAACACATTTTGACGACATTTTAAAATTCTTTCGAAATCACATGTAAATATACGGATAAACAAAACTCGAAGCAAACTATAATAAACAATTCAAAACGAGCGTGATTTCGTCGAAATCACGGTTATAGCGAGCAATGTTACAAATTGTAACATATTAACCCATGGCGCTCTGTTGTCCCCTGAAAGGGGACATCGTAGCTCTAGCGTATCACTCGGATGTCCCCCTCTCGTGGGACATTAAAGTTTATTAGTGATTGCGGATAATCAACTTATTTCAGCACAATTTTTTGAGAAATGCATGTTTCCTTAAAGTTTTCTGTTGAAATGACACAATCAAATCAAAATATGGCACAATTAGGGAATCCCAATCCCGGGATCCCGGGATTGGGATTTTCAATATTTTAAGAAATGACCTTCATGAATTTGATCAAAAATTACTAATAAGTCCATTTGTTCAATATAAACAATCACTTGAAGGCCAAAGTATTTTATTTATTTAAGAAAAGATATAAATACAATTCAAAAATAGATAAATAAAACACTAAAAAATTCAAATATTATTTTGAAAATATGCCCGAAGTAACATTAACATTAAACATTAGTGTTTCGTCATTTAGTCTGGATTTGATTTTGGAAGTCAGACAACTTGCTGCTGAAAATGCACGCTCAGCTTCCACACTCGTTGGAGATATCGTCATCAGATATTTAAATGCTAGTTCGAGTTGATGATCGCGTGAGCCCTCATTTTCGTATAACACCATCAGTGTGACTGATAAAATTCTTTTCTGCTGAGACACGGACTAAAAATCGCAAAATTTCCAATTTCCCGACAAATTATTTATTTCCGTCGCTGCAGATAAATATTTATATACTATAATACTCTGATATGATTTGTAATTATATTACGGAGGAATACAAAAATTCTGAGCCCCGTATCTATTATATTTCATATCGATATTACCATTATTCGTCGAGGTGTAGTAAATACATCACCGGTAGGGAAAGGTTACTATAACAATTTGAAAAACATACATGTACGCTATATATGTATACATAGATTAGACAATCACTGCTCCTATGCGTCACCTAAGTTCGCCAATTAGTAATTACGCCACTGTTTCCAAGCGTCTAGATTTCGTTGGGGATGTCTCGATTTAGTAGCCTTCATCGTGTTGGTGAAGTGTACGATTTCTGTTAGATAAAAATTTCAATCCCGGGATTTTCGGGATTACGTTTTCTAATCCCGGGATTCTTAAGTACCTAAAACTGTCCGGGATCCCGGGATTGGATTCCCTAGGTACAATTACTAAGGCATACAGCGGGTTTTACGTCAGAAGAGAACGCGAAAAGCGCGCGTGGAAAGATGGTTCGGGGATGATTCGGAGTGCAAAAGCTTAAAAACATACATCGAAAATAATGATTCCCTATATGCTTTTGTCTATTTTTTGACACATAGATCTTTAGATTTATCCTATACATGATCCATTTTAAATCAACAATACAAGTCAAATGATAACAACATTGGAGGAGACAAATGAATGTATGTATTTTTCTAGGTCAGGTTGTTATTAACATGTCTGGATGCATGATCAATGAAGGCAAACGAATAATTAAACTGAGATGGGGTGTGCCTTCGGAATGTTGGGGGATATTGCTGAGATCGCACAGCGTCCTCTGCTCGAAAGGAATGTTTTTGATCTGTGCGTTTTATCAGCGGTTACATTGGATTAGGCAATATGTAAATTGATTGCCGAAGTGTATTATAAATTGAGAATGCTGGTAATAACGCACATTAGTTAAATAAATTACGGAAACTTGCGGCGTTGCGACATTAAAGACTAATATTAGTCGATTCGACTAACACGTCGTGCAATTTTTAATGGTCTGTTCAATTCGTTCCCTTCCCAGATAGTATTTATATCATTTTTGCGTCTATTATATTTAATTTATTAATGCTATACGTATGTAAATTTAAAAAAAAGGTAAACTCAGCTACTCCTCGAAGATCATACACTGATAGTGTACGCTCGCAAGGATTTTTTAAAAATATTTTTGTTGGTCTTGGTGAGCCGGTTGTACACGGGGCATATATCAAAGACTTATTATCGCCTTGATATATTGATACAAATTTAAATGGCGTCTTTGACATTAATCTTAATTGGAAATAAGTCGAATGAAATTCGTCCCTGCGTACAAAGCGAGTATCTCCCGAGAAAGAAAAAAATCGCTCCGAGTCCACTTTGAATAATCATTAGTTTATTCAAATGAGTTTCGGCAGTTGAGCGTTCTGTGACAGGGTCGAAATTTATGGTGAAATTATTTGAATATCGATTACGTAAGAGCATAAATATAATAAGCCCGTAAAGGCGTTTTATTTAGGTGTTACAATAAAATTTTCATTTCCGCAATGTTAACGTCCAAATAACAAATGGCATTAATTCGCGAGGCTCGGGTTTACTATATGGTAACATAAGTCCCGGGCCAGAGTACGCACACCCACAAGCCCACCCACTTCAGAGCACACGTGCGCGCATGCGTACGCCGCGTGGGCGAGGGTGGCTATTTTTTACAATGTACGAGGCGAATACTTGCGAGCTTGAGAATTTGATAAGAAAAATCCGGACGGAGGCTAAGGCATCGGTATGCAGAACGGAAATGACTCGTTAATTCGAAAGGCGGCTTCCTCCCGAAATGTTCGGCTGGCGTTTCGATTTCGAAAACATAATTTCCTTGGAGCCAATTTCGACCGAAGAGATGCTTATCAGGGCCCATTATAATGCAGCACTCTCAATTTGCTATCGAAAGCTAAGCGCAAATCCTCGTTGCCCATAAAACATAATTTCTGATGATACTTTTTTTTGGTCGATGAATTTTACAAAAGTATTGTTTCAAATAAAATTTTACATCAAAAGCGAATATCACAATAAAACAAAGCATTAGGAAATATTTGCTATTTGCTTGTATTGATTGAAAACTAAGTTCAATCACTATAATGGCACACATTTAAAAAATGTCTTCTTGAAGTGTTGAAATTATACTTTAGATTATATAATGTATCTTTCAAATATTACACAGAAACAGTGTCAAATTTGCTACAATCGTCAAGATAATTGCTTGAGAACCTTAAATTCAAAAAACAATTCCCATGAATCCATGAATGTATATCTTATTCAGATCGCAATAGGAAATGAAAATCATTGTATCTGATGCATAAAATCAAATGATTGTAAAAATGTTGTTATGGGTCGCTCCCACTGCAGGTGAACGTCATCCATCTCGTTAGCACGTGCAAGTTGATTGATCTTTAATTTTAAATAGAATAATGTGGCCTCTGGAATTGATTTAGAGTAGTAGTTTTTTAAATTATGCTTTAATAAGCGCGGTAGGGCAAATTAATTTAAACGTCACGAAAATTGAAACTCTAAAATGCAGTTAATCACAAAGAAAGAATCATTGACAGTCTGTCATTGATGCATACATTGTTGACGCTACGCGCATGCGTCGCGCTCCTTTTATGTAACACAAAGCAACCACCAAATCAGTAGCAAACCTATTTTATTATATATTACACAAAAACACCTTCATCTTTTAGCCAATTATTTTAATTGATAAATAGAAAAAGAGTAATGCATAAAATCAATTTTTCACACAATGAAAATATTCCGTGAGAAGTCCACTTACAATAGCAACAAATCGTGTGATTTTAATGATATAATATCATTTTATAAAAGCATATTAAATGTAACTCTCTGGTGGTCCGTATGAGCATCCAGAGGTCAAAATCCCTCAATATCAATGATAAGACGAACGCAATATTTAAAAGAGACGCTTGATATTGCTTGGATAGACCCTTGAAGTCTTTAGGACGAATATATTAATGTTGAAACGGATCGATCGAATTGTTCAAAGCCGATACGGCAGATAACGCGAAAAAAAATTAAATTTGAATCCTTGTTCATGCAAATTTGATGTACAAAGACCTTGATCACAAACTTTTACAATGGAAACCTTTTATTTTTAAAGACACAAAGATTGTGGAAGCGCAAATATGGAAAGTTGATCGCGTACAAAATCCAAAGTTCTAAACATATTAGCATATCAGAATATTCGACATTCGAATTCAGTATCAAAGGTGCAGAATTATCATTTCGAGATCAAATATTGTAAATTCGAATGAAAATAGTGCATATTTCAGCATGAATGGCTTCGAAAGAAAAGCATTCAAAATAGATTCGGATTCGCCCAAAGATAGCCGAAACCCCATTAAAAATAGACACTTTTGACTGCCGCAGGATAAAAGTCGATCCCCTCCGATTGCGACCTCTCCCGATATGGCAAAATTATTTAGGCGGAAAATTGTTCTTCCAGACGCCGCCGCGTCACATGTCCAAATGCAAAAATTGCAAACTTCAAAGGACGAAAACGACAAATATACACAGACGCCCGGCGATATAAAATGGCACTGAAAAACCGCCTCCGAAGAGGACAAGGCATGTTTTTTTTAAATCCCAACCGCGCACTAATGAACGTCGACCGATCGAACTTCCAGGAATTCGGAGTAAAAACGCCAAAAACTCATGGGATTATTTAAATCTGAGACAACTTCCAAAATACGCAATAGTCGCATCGCATCGACCGATTGGCCATCAAATCAAAATTTCGTTCGGCAGGCCGGAAATATGTTGTAATTGATTTTCTCGGTATGCGGATTTCACTAACAGAATTCCAATAACGCACGCTTGTTCCGTGCAGCTTTAACCCGAGGCTGGAGTAATAATTACATCCTAATTCAGCCCTCGCCAATATCGAATTATTAACTACAATCTGATCACATATCTCAGTAAAAAAAAATGGAAATCAACACGAAAGGCAAACCGACTTATCCCTAATTTATACCATCACTGTTCAAGGATAAGAAAGACAACAAGGGCTGAGAGAATAAATCAAAATCGATCACTTTGAACGAAGTAAATGAAGTATACCTCGTGATTGTTTACTTTAAACAGATTGTAAGCTTCGTCTTCTGTGGCAAAACCTTAGAACATTTTGAGAAATGATGAATGTGTATGCGAAAGTCTATTGATGGCAAGAAATTATAATAATGGATTATAAAAAGGGATCTTCTAAAAAAAAGGACTATGCACAAAATACATTTATATAGACACATATGCGTGTACAATTTTTTATTGAATCGAAAAGATATAAATTTGTAAGCCTGTCTACGTCTGTATAGATTTTTAAAAGATCTTTAATGATTTAAAATATTCACGGATAACAAATGGAAAGACTTGAAGAAGACTCGAGAAGAAAAATACAGGTGGGACATAACCGAGAGCTTTTTTTTAAGCACCTCCCACATATGATCCAAAGGGTTAACATACGATCTCCTTATTGGGAATAACGTGCAGCACTTTCTGATTGAGCATTGAACCGAGGGCATTCTTTAAATTTTATACCTTTAAATTAATATATAATAAAGGATCGTCGATTAAGAATGTAGCAAAGATCACGTTCCAAATAAAAAGTAGCCTTGGATGGGGATTTTCTTTAACGTTATTTTTACTATTGAGACTTTGTTCCGATGGATTAACCTTTATTATGGTCGATGGAACATTCTAACAAACTTACAAAACTGAATCGAATGACCGTGTAAAACGGTCAAAATTGTTTACTGTTGGTTTCTTTGTCAATGAACAAATTAAAGATTATATTTTTAAAATTTAAAATACCGCTTGCAAAATCGATGCCATAATCGAATGAGTTTCCTCGTGTGTTCTTTGTATATGAAAATAAATTCCGGATGGCCGTAATAAATTCATCGAATCGAATATAAATATAATGCAAGAAGAGACCCGTTCGAATCTCAATAACAGTTAGCGTCGAGCTTATGCCGTATGTAAGCTCGTCTGTTATTTATTTTTTAAATAAATTCATCGAATCGAATGGAAAGTCCGAAGCGACTGGCACGGCATACTAGTTTATATAGATCGTGTATGTAGGATGTTGTGGTCGAATCGATGGTGTAGATGGGATGCGTCTGTGCGGATATCGAATCGGCGACGATCGAATCGAATTTACGCGCTCGAGGAGAAGTGGGGTCCGCGGGACGAAAGTAACGCAGGCGGACGGTCCTCCCGGGGGAAGAGCGCATCCTTTGGGCCGTACGGTGGTGAACGAGGGATGCGCGCCGCAACCGCGCTGGCGTGTGCGCACTCGGCACGCGCAACTCCAGAACTGGCGGTGCGCGGGCGCAAGCGGCACAGCCTCCGCCACCTCCGCGCCACACCCCTCCATCCACCTCCGAACTAGTCGAAGAATTCACTTAGGCCCAATAGCCGGTTTGTTTCACTCGATCGAGCCTCTCATCCATCCGCGGATGAATGGTCAGCAAGCCTCTTTTAACGACCTCTTCGACGGACTCCAAGCCCACAACAAAATTACTTTTTTACATCGATAACAAACCGTGTTGAATCGAGTTATCGGCAACTAGGTAGTGCCATCAATTTTACAAAACAAAACCGCAATAACCACTTGTTTAGATTGAGCTTCATCGAATCATAGACTGTGCTTAGCATGTACGTTGCCCTGTCATCCAGATACGGGCGACGGATATTCTTCCTCCATTGAATTAAATTTAACATTTTATTACAACATGACAAATTGGTTTGAACGTTACAAAAAGCAAAAATCAAAGCGGTTGTTGGTTAGAGCGAACTATGTCTAACTCTACTTTATATGTAATGAGCCCATTTTATTATATATTACACAACAAATAGCCACCCCTTAGAGCAATATATAAATTTTGTATAAAATTTTAGCCCTTTGTACTCAGTTGTCCCCTCTCAGGGGATATCGTAATTTTAGCATATCACTCAGATGTCCCCTCTGGTGGGACATTGAAATTTATTAATGATTACGAACAACCAACTTATTCCAACACAACTTTTTGAGAAATGCACGTTTCCCTGAAGTTTTCTGTTGATATGGTACAATTGTGCAAGTGTGAAGTGCGAGTGGAAAGACAAGAGAATCGTCACACTGCTAAATACTTAACACAATACAGAAATGCAATATATCCGCAGAAAATTACGTGGTGGAAATATTTTAACAGTCAATAAGCCTAAAATGATTTTAGATTATACAACAAATAAGGATGCTGTTGATCGTGCGGATCAATACGCGTCGACGTATTGTTTACTGCGAAAGCCTTTTTTAGGGGTTGAAAATGTGTATTATGAGTGAAAATGTTTTAAACTGCTTATTAATGTCAATGCATATTGGGGAGTGCTTCAAATTTATCATACTGTACAAAATTGGTTTTATTTTTTGCAAATTTCTCGACGTCTACAAATTCATACAAGTCCAATATCATTATAATACCTTACTTGCTTTCAAAACTATACTATATAATATGAGGGTTCGTAAATGCTCGTTTCTACGACTAAGTGGCGCCGAGTTGCCGGTATGTAACGTCCAGTAGGTGGTAAGGGGTTAAATGGAGAGACGCCTTTTTTCCTTACTTCTTTTCATTGTCGGGCTCTTACATTTTCAAAGTACGTTCAATAAGTTCACGGAATTAATACTCGATATGAATTATTGTTATTTGTTAATTTTGGTCAATTCCTCCTCTTCTTCTATAGCCAGTTCTTCTAAAATCTTCTCAAGATCTTCAATGGCATATGCATCCTTGTTGTCTGAGTTCGAAATTGATGAAATTTTATTTATAACCTTTCTTGCAATATTCACTACTTCTTTATAGCTACTCTCCTCACTTTTAATTGCATTTTTACATAATCAAACATTGTGAGGATAAATAATTATCATAAGAAATATGCTACTCGACCGAATGAGGAAACAGTAAAATCTCTCATAGTCCTTTTATAGAAAGCCGAGCTTCCTATTGTTACGCCCTTCTATAACGACTCTCAAATCTTAACTTCTAACGTTTTTCACGGAAGACTTCCAAGTGTCAACTATAATACGTATTTTGAGAACGGCATCGATATTCTGCATTTTCGCCTTTATCTGTTTTATATACCGTGTCTGCCATCTAACTTATAATCCCTTTGTTTTTGTTAGCTTGAATTTTTTTCCCAATTCATGCTCAGTGACGATCTGCTGAAAGATTTTAAAAACATATTTAAAAATCCTATTTGAATCAATTAGAATCTATTGGCAGATTTTGGGTTCTTGCTGGATCATTTGACTGAATCACGAGAATTCTAGAGACGAATTCTAATCAACAAGACTGGAAAATTGCTAGATAAAAGGTGAATAACTATATGGAAGTCAACAATACTAATATATTCTATGCTGCAAACAGCGTTTCTTTTCGACGAGGCTACTGGTATGTACTATACGGCTGTAATCTTAATAAACTCAAAGCTGAAGAGATGCGGTACAATAGATGAATGCTTAATGACAAACGACTCCATAAAATCCGTCAAGAATGAACGCTTCTAAAAAATCGTAAATCTCAAACATTGCAACATGAATGAAACGTTTATAAGCCATTAATCATTCCAAAGGCACTGGCAGCATCAAAAAACGCAATATTCCCAAACAAAGATATATACAGTGAAACCTCGATTTTACGTTTTCCAAGAGACCCTGAAAAAAAACGGTAATTGCGGGAAACGGTTAATGCGGGAAAGCTTCAAATAATAATAAAAAACAACTAAAATCTTAAAAAAACATTTATTTATTAGTTACTTGTATATATTGTGTATAAAATTTATTTTTTAAAAAACTCCTTTATGTTTGTTTGCTTCTTTGTTGTTTGGCACTTTAATTGGAACAAAGACGCCTCAAACTCGCGTACTTTTCTAAGAGCGGATTCATCTATTTCCTTGGAATAGAAAAATGATTTAATTTTTTCGAAGGCCTATTTTGAACCTATTGATCCATCCGTTCGATGCAGAAAATTTTGTGATCCCTTTTATTTTGGCTATTTGCAAAGCTTTTTCTTTTACTATGGATTCATCAATGGGTATGTTTTCAGCTCGCGCCTGCTGGTACCACGTGTAAAGAATATCTTCAAGCTCTCCAAAAGTAGATTCCTTAGCAGACTTTCTTTTATTCGCTGTCTTGCCGCACTTTTCAATTGTTTTGCGAATGTTAGGCCTGATCCACACTATGGTGCCAGTAACGGTTCGATCTCGCTCCGGTCTCGGTCCGATCAAATATTCTTACACAAGAAACAATCAGAGTATTCACACTATCGGATCGTTCCAATCCCGTTTTTTGTATGAGAATATTTGACCGGACCGAGACCGAGAGCGAGATCGAACCGTTACCGGCACCATAGTGTGGATCAAGCCTTACTCTTCATAGCAACAATCGTGTTTAGAGTTGATGGTGCTAATCCCAGACGTTTTGCTATGTCAATTCGTTTTTCTCCTGGATTGTTTTCGACGTCTTGAATTATTTTCAGCTTCTCAGCTAGAGTTCTAGTTTTCTTCGTGGGTGGCGGCATTTTAGTTTCAATTTGGAAAAAAATTCGATACGAGATGTGAGGCAATATTGAACGCAACTGACTTGTACAAATTCAGCTACGCGACTAAAAAGTTTGTATGTACAGGAATCATTATTACCATGAATTTTAAACAATTCAACATTTGCATTGTAACGTAGAGATAAAACGGATTGGGAAATTCCCAACCTCGATACTAAGGAATGTTGGACACCGATGTTCGGCAAATCAGTCAAACAAAAGACGATAGGTTTTCCCTCTTTAAGTGACGATCTCCGAATAATCGACAATAGCGTAGATAAGGTAAAGGACTAATCACCAGGATTCCCAGCACTTAAGCGACAATAGCACACAACAGACGATTTCGAAATCATTAAAATAATTCTTCAAAAATTATCCTAAATCCTTAACAAATACTAAAATAATCACTCCATTAGAAACTATTATTAAGAAAAAATAAAGATTAAAAACAAAAAATACACAGGTTCGGCGAAATTGATAATACAATCACTAAAAACTTCCCACGAAAGTTTTCAATGCTTGCCTGAAAATCGGTTATTATCCCACATTATGGAAATTTGCAAATTTGGTAATTCCGATTCCAAAATCAGTCCAAAAAAATGATCCATCCCGAAAACTATAGACCGATCACTCGGCTGTGTCAAACTTGCTTGCCAAGATACGGAGAAATATGCAATAAAAACGGTCAATCAGGATAATATTTGTGACGGGACCAAAATATTTAAACGGTTTATCGAGGAAATCGGTAAATCGGGGAACGGTCAATGCGGGATTATTTAACGTTGTTCTTATGGGAGTTTGACGGGACTATAAAAAATGAACGGTCCATCCGGGAAAACGTATTATGCGGGAACGGTTTATCGAGGTTCCACTGTATGTACACATTTAGTTCACTTTCTCTATAATATACAAAAAGATCTGAAAAAGCACAGATTAAAAGCAATAGATCGCCAACAAAGAAAAACAATAATGTCAATGATAAGCAGCAGCGAGTGACCATACCTAAGGAGGACGTGCTAAAAGGTCGTGATTTGAATAAACATTGAAGTCTAAAACATTCTTTTCAACCAGGACGACTAAATATAATAATATAGCACCTGATTGTATCTGATTATAGCATATTTGGGTTCAGTTGATCGATGTCTATCATCTTTATACGTTCAAACGTGTCTAGACTTCAATATACTGTTAAATGTAGAAGTATCGCATATGCATTAACGAAATTTGTAAGGTTTCTTTGTAAACTGGTTATATCCCGGTCGTTTTATGAGGATCGTTAGAAAATAAACCGCAAGAATCTTGTCGAATTTATAATATATGAAGGAAACAAGAACTGATTGAAAACATCCATTCAAAGTTTAAAAAAAAAAAAATCGACCAATTTCATTGTATATTTGATAGTCCATATCACTTATAGGTTATTAACATTATGTTTTAAAGGGTAATTCGTTTATAATGCTTTGATAAATATATGTAAATAACTCAAATTCATTATTATCGTTGTGGTTTTTGGTCATATATTTGTTGATTGGTTTTTGTATGATTTTCTTTTCGGCATTACACATACATCTTGTTCAATATAATTGTCACAAATATGATTTTTAAATTTTCTAAGCATATATATATACACTCGGGCTTCGTATAACACGATTTTATATAACACGTTTGTACAAAATTTTGACATGTTTTTTACAACACGCTTTATGGGGAAAAATATACATAATGATATTCATAAAATCCGAGAAATATTGGAGGATCGTACGTTGAACGAAGACGAATTAGTCGAAATTTTAAATGAATCCACAATTAATGACTCAGAAAGCAGTTGCAACAATGAATAAAGGTATAGAATTGACTAAAAATGCTAAAAGCAGACCGAATTTTTAAAAGCAGAGTTCTCTGATGATTGAAACCCATAACAGATCTCGAAAAAAAACTTTTTTTGGGAACGCAAACCCTAATTTTGTATGAAATTCAAACCTTGTATTACATGTATTTGTATTACACGACGCTTTTGCGGAATCATATACCGTGTTATACGAGGCCTGATTGTACATATAATGTATACAATGTTTGTAATTCGTATGACGAAGTATTGCTATACTTATAAATAAATAAATGCTCAAATACTTCGCAGGAGACAGAATGTTATATGAGCTAAACGTATATGTTGTCTAGAGAGACGATCGATATGTCTGCAGTAAATGACATATAGGAAGAAATAGTCCTCTTGAGTATTAAATCATTATGTTTTATCAGTATTTAGGTTTGCCAATCGTTTATCGTAATTTGATTACTACTAAAGAAGCTTTACTCAATAAATATCGCTAAGTATTAGAGATTTGGACAACAAGCTTGAATATTCTAAAATATTATAACTATATAACAAGCCAACGTATTTAAATCTAATTTGGAATGACTGAAATTAGTGAAATCAATGAAAAGATACAAATGTGCTTAAATGAACTGAATGCACATATTTATTTAATATAAAAAATACAAATGGCCATTTAAATATTGTTTTCAGTAAGGTTGATAATTTATTTACAGTGCCATGGTTTTAATTTACAATGACATGGTCATTCTAAAGGAAAGCAGAAACGAGGATATGTGAAGTATTTACACTCAGAGTCTTTTAGCGATAAAATGGGTTGACAGGAGGAAATATCAGCAAACTCGAAGCTATATTAAACTATAATACAAACATGGGAACTGTCAATAAATTGAATATGATGACAGTTTCATGGACTGTTCGAGAAAATCATTTAAAGTGGTATAAGTTTTTTTTTACACCTTTTAGAAACGTGTGTACAATTTTTACCAAGTAAATACAGAAGAAAAAAAATGAAGCAAGACATAATTAATGTTTATTCATTAGGCAAGGTTAATTTAATGTGTGTACATGTTGTCTACAATTCAACAATTCTTCTTTAAATAATATTTTAGTTAAATATAAGTTGAGGTGATGAAACGCACAGATCTGTGCGAGCGGTATTTATAGGGTAAATATGCTAGAATCTGTCACAGACACGAGCCTGAATCATATTTACACAACAAATCACATAGAAAGCAAAAATGAATCGGCCAATCATAAAATTTTCAATCATATGCTTTCAAGCGCCGAGCTTTGACGTCTGCAACCGTACAAACGTATACGTATGTAGAAATTCGAGCGAAAACACGTAATATCAATTTAGTGACGCTGTCGTCGACCAGTGCATTTGCATTTGGTTGGTGCATCCCTTAGAATAATACGGCATAGTGTCAATCAACCCGACATAGTCGTCCGTTGCGAGGGATATCTATAGGACAGAAAACAACTATTCGGAAGTCAGCTGCTGGGGAAAACTCAATTATATACTGCAGTATCCACATTCACATTTTCAACGAAGATGGACGTTAATGAACAAGAGGCGCAAACTTTAAATTTATATTTGAACAAGCACATAAAGCAATGTAGGACAAATTACTTCATTTGAATGTTTAACTTTATCAGAGCGATTGTCTGAAGAGTATTTAATGGAAAATCTTTCAGGGTATTTCCACACAAAAAAATCATCATAAGGAAATACCTAAATATGCATCCAATTTAAAATCAATGATCTACATACATTTAAAAATATTTTGACGTAATGATCCACAAAGGCAATGGTTAACAAATTAATTAAATTAAATCGCTGCGCGAGTCCGCCAATGTTTTAGAGCGGCGAGTGGCCATAAATATTGAATTGATCATCTTGGGTCATAATTTGATCGACAGTGAACGCTGAAGATAATTATTAAATCCAATGAGAATCGTATACGAATTTACGTTCGTACGCAAATTTCCATACAGGCACATAGGGCTTTATAAATTCAGTAATCCTTAAAGTTCAACTCTCAAAATGAAGAAGGAATATTACCATCCCTTAAAATGTGCAGTATCTATAGATGGCGGTGCGACAGAGTTTGGCAACCGTAATGAAATGTAATTAAAATAGGAAATGCATTTCAATTATCTCAAAATTACATTACCTCTACGTAGCGCATAGGACAAAGAACAATCTCGGTCCTTGAAACATGCGGATTCACTATTACGCGGCTTAAGGGAACGTAACAGAAGCCAAAACCGAAGTAAAAAAATATATCGATTCGAAGCCCCGCTATAAACAACGGAGCTTCGAGATGAATCCCCATCTGAAATTTAAAAAAAAACTATTCGAAATCCGGTCGAAAATATTTATTAATTGTTCCAGGCTTTGCATTTTCGTTCGATGGTCCTGGGGTGTTAAAATTTAAATTGCGCCTCTCAAGTGCTAAAATCCCCACTGGCATCATACGTCCATTCAATTAACGCTTTGGAGAGCGCCAACATGTCATTCTATGTACCTATTTATATTCAGCTGTGGGACGGTGCGGTTATCAAAAGCTGACCACGTATTGTATTTCATTTAACCCTTGCAAGGGGGGTTGGGCGCTTCAATTTTCATCACGGCAGCAGGTTGATCGAGTTTATTCGATATTCAATTATCGCGATAAAGTGTATGCATATACGTTTATCTTATGTGTTCTAGCAAAACTCATTTTTGAGAAGCGTTTAAACTATTTGCTAAAGCATTTAACCAATCGATCCTCTACAAATAGCGTTCAAGGCAAGTCAAATAAAAGTTTCCTATGCCGAAGGTGCGATATTTGTATTTCATTCAATAAATAATATAGCTTTAAACTTCCTTATTGGATATTCGCATATCTATTACATTAACGCGTTTGCTGCGAGGCTTACATTTGCGCTTTCCATTGCACTAAAATGCACTTCTAACAAGCTTTTTTTTTAAATAAATATCCCATGTACGATATTCTACAATATTTTTTGTACATCTCGCATCATTATGCAATTGTGATCCGAGCAAGACACACCGCATCCAGGCGTTATTGTTGAAAGAGCAACTTGGTTATATCATAAGTTCGAGTTGTTAATCGAAGAAAGCAAAAATAAAAAAGGCACTGCCGCCGCGCCATAACCGGTTGTTTGGGTTGTCACGGATTCTATGCGGCCACGAAACATACCTAGACCCATTTTTAATTAATGAGCCACGGATCTCATCCCGGTCCAGCAATTGGAATTCCATGGTAACCCTGGCAAAAAAAAAAAAAAGAAAAACGGAGTCCTCCACAGAAAGACGCTGCGGTTGACGGAACGCCCGCGGCTAGGCCTCCTTTCGAAAACAATAACAACAAAAAAATTGAGGGTCGGGATAACCGAGCGTTTCGTTTTGCTCTTTTTACAAACGGATTCTGCTCTAGAAAGATGAATAACATAATTAGCCTTTCGTTAGACCTTCACGGCTTCACTAATATATCAAACTGCAGTAGCTCAAATTCGACAGCACACAGGCGTCGTACATTCATGGAACATAAGGTTTATTTTGATAAATCAGGCATATAGCCGATATGTGTAATCGAATACATGAATACCTTTGGGAATCCAGAAGAATATGCTAATTTTATTCATGAACGAAGAACAGCGACTAATATATTCCCAGTGTTTATTTTATCAGACAATTTTTCGGATTGGCATCCAAAAATCGACAGACTCCTCGCTTTCGCTTATTCTTCTATAGATGTACAATAATACAAGGTTTGATATTTTAAACGCGAAAAAATGTACCGCATAAAGCGTATTTAGCATGACGACCGTTTTATATTTCAGCGATTGCCTCGTGTTCGAATTCTATAAAGCAATAAATACACGAATTCCAGCTTGGAAAAACTACGGTGTGTTCACATATACATTTAGGGATGAGAATCACGAACCCGCCATCTGAGCTCTACATTTAGCTGACATATTTATTTAATAACATCTCTTATCAACGTCCAGGAATCTCTTGGCATACAAGACTCCTCTACTTTTGGAGTTTACATGGTTTTATAATCTTTTTCCACATCAAAATCATATCTACTGCTTGAAAGATAAGCTCCCCGATTGTATTCATCATGGTTTAGCTACCAACATCCAAACTCATTGTTGAATTCTGATTTCAGAATTTCTACTATAAGAAGCGCTCTATTTAACAATAGATTTATCTTTTTTTAGATGATTTTAAAATGTTTAAATTATATTTAATTTTGACATCGATTATTATGAATCTTCAGCATTGTGTTCGAAAAAAAATTCAACTCCATTTTCTGACCAAAATGCATAATTTTCCTGACCCTAAATTTTCCCGTTTTACTATATGAAGATTTATTAATATTTTTCAAACACAATCTGTAAAAAAAACAATTGGAAATAGGTTGCTAACGGAAATTGTTAGCTAAAACATGCGCCTGTCTGTTGTGTAATATATAATAAAATAGGCTTGCTACTGGTGTAGTGGTTGTTTTATGCTACATCTACAGATACACACAATAAAGATGGCGCGACACATTAAATCATCTAAATTGAATTCTGAAATGAATGTGCAGAGCCGTAACTAGGGTATGATGCGCCCGAGGCAAGAATCTAAATCACACCCTCTAATTAAAGGTAAAATTAATATACGCATACATTTTTTTATAAAAGTATAAAATTAAAAACTAAGTAGGCTTTTTAGAATCACCCATATCAATTGAAAAAACCTAACCCCAAATTTTGTTTCGGCGCCTAACTTTCTATAGCGGTTTTTCCTATAGTGCGGATCTTATCTCATCATTATAGGAGGGTTGACTGCACTTATTTTCAACCTTTTTGTTGTGACAGAGAATCCTATTCAATTTTTCTTGTATTATAATTAGATAAGATAAGATTTGAAGTGCTGCTAAGACGATATGCAAACTTATCTGGCATAATAAGCAAGTGGTGTCGGTAAACGAAGACACAGGTGTAGCCCATGCAAAATACCTGTGCTGCGTAGCCATAAAGGGGTGTGTGGAACAGCCGATTATAGTATTTGTTGGAGACTGTGTCAAAGGCATCAACACTATCCTCAACAGCCTAGTGCATACAGGGGAGAACGGTTTTAAGCTGTTCAAATTGTAGTATTCCTTTGAATTTAGAATAACTCAATCCTTCCTCCTCCAACGCACTTTTAGTTGCGAGTGGTCTGAAGCCGGTCTTCCTGCGGAAACCTCGCCTACTCTGGAGGGCGCGAAGCAAAAAGGGTGCGCGTAGCGTTTCCCGTGGGGCTAAAGATCAGTGGACAATATTCTCCGAGTGGTTAGTCCGGAGTAACCCGGAAAAGACCATGCAGCAGCACTGGTCGTATTAAAGACCCTCCAATCCAGTCAGTCGCTATCTGTCGTCTGTGTCTTGACCACTTCTTTAGTATACTAATTAAATTATGGTCGCGTGCCACTTTGATTCGTCGACTTAAGAATATAAGCAGACCTTTCGTTCTTTATAATCGATTAATGATGAGAAAAATAGCTTAATCAGCTAGAAATCAAATCAAAAAGGAAAAAATCGTTTCAAAACTTTTTCAAAACGAATGCATTTATCCGCAGATCTTTATATTATTTTCAGCACTATCCAATGGTATAAAATCATAGATATTATCTCAAATTCACCTATAAAAAATTAGAAGCATTTGAAATATGATACCATGGACGAATGTTAAGAATGTCTTGCGTGGACACCAATGAGAATGTCCTAATTAGCATGAACAATAAAAAAGAGCTACTGAATAATATCGAAATAACAAATCGAAGGAGATGCGAAAAATATGAGATAGTACATCTTATTCAGCAAAAAATACAAGGAAGATGCTTTGTTGGAAGACGTCGTGTACGAAAAACTAGCATGACTACTTCCACTGCAGCATACGACCGCCGTGGTATCTGCTTAAATTTGATTTTTAGATCCGATATTACATCGGAATAGCACATAGCGGAAAAAAAATCAACGTCAAGCCTTTCATGTTGAGTGATAATGAAACGTCCATAGCGAAAACTATAAAATGCAGAATGCTCGTCCGGCAATAAAAGCTTCAATACCGAAACGTCATTAAATTTATAGCTTTCAAATTCACTCGCACTTATGTTTATTCGAATGAAAATAGCATTCTATCGCGAATATCATGCGAAATGGTTGAAACGAATGCGCACGATCTATTCTCTGTATAAATGGCGTTAAATCCCCGGCAAAATGCGAAGAGCGAACATCAAATTAATACGCCAAACCAAGCGTTACCAATATCATTCCATTATAGGTACCAAACCGGTTTTTCACATGATTTACAAATCATAGGGAACTTTTTCTTCTAAGTAAAAAATATGAATTCAAACGTAATGGTGCGACTGCCTTCTTTCATATAGTAACATATATCCTTCCAATGCTACTGGCAAGATCACGAAACGCAATAATGACGACTCGATGAAATTGATGCTGATTTTACCAAAGTTAAAATCCGACTACAAAGTAAAACACTAATGATTTAGAGCGGCGAGTGGCCACGAGAATGCGAGGAACTGCTCCGGTCGCGATTTATATTTGATATACACATAAATTCGAATCTCTATTGATCGCAAATTCATCAACGATCCAAAAAACCGATAGCGAAGCCGAAGAAAGACACGCCATCGCATGCATACACCGCGAAGCCCTTCAAATTTGCAATGAATTTACCGCTCACTGCGATTTCAGCGCAGGCTGAAGAAGTTCAAGAATATCGCAGGCTCATAAAAAACAGTAAAATCACCATGTTGAGATTTAATGACTTATTACATTGTCGGAGGGTGATGTTGTGGCTGATTTATGATCATCAAAATCATTTCGCAACAGTTCGCAAATGGTGTCGAAGAATTTTACAGTGTTAATAGATTTCAAGCAGTTTTTCTGAAATACATCGTTTGTTATAAACTATAATATTAAACGTTTCATAGTGAATTGGGGAAAAATATTATGTTCGGCGTGTCGCGAAAAATTGTCGAGGAATCTAATTTGCAGCGTTATAACTCCATTACATAAATTTCCTTTCCATAACCAGAAACGGGATATTCAATTTGTTGTGTTCGCGTAAACCATAAGCAAATTTGCATCGATCTTGATTTTCACTTCATACCCAGGCGGAATATTAAGCCAGCTCATAAGCTGTGGGTTTTAGACATCTAATTTCGCAACCGTGACTTCCAATGATCGAATTCTGACATTAAATAAATCGATCAAAAACAACTCAATAAGGACTTTCACTCTTCGCTTGATTAGAACAGTCGATGTGATAATATTACGGATCTCGTCAATGGCATCGTTACGTTTTAATTTATTATTTAAGCTATATAAAAAATATATATATTAAGATATAAAATGAATAGGATCAATAACCATACGCTTATAAGCGTATATTTCATGGAAAATGCTGTATTTAAGACCTTGATCGCCCACGGAGCTATTGTATAGAATAATATATTTGTAGATAAAAAAAACATAACGTGTTTTCCTACGATATTTCAAAAATGGCTTCATTATTTACCGTAAACAATTATGTAATAAATTACGCGTTCAATATATCACAACCCCATAATACGACGCTGAGCTTAATTCACGGCAATGTCAATTTTAAATTTGAATCATTCGGCGAAAGAGAGCATATATGTTCAATGGATGGAAATCAAACACCAAATAAAGCTCGCTAAGCTCCATTCGATCCCTTGTAATTCCAATACCGAATCCCATATTGTATTCCGAAAGAAAATCCATTCAATGGGATACGTGATATTCCATAAGGCGGAGAGATACGACAATGATATTGAACGTCTATGGAGACTTTCAATACCATAAATCTGTATTTTCAATTTAAATATGAAAAATATCATATGAGCATCGATACATTGGCGAAGACTTATGAAAAGAACATAATGGACCATTAGTCAATGGCAGAGCCTCTATTATATGTCTTTAAATCCACCATGGTATGTTATCACAAAAATGTACAGTCAATTTTCCGAAAGCCTTCAATATGTTTCAATTATTATGTCTATTGAAGTGTCATTTGGCATATCGATAGTGCCAGAAACCCATGCCGTTTTATACATCAGTTTTATAGGTCTACGAAAAAAAAACGCTATTATTTTAATCAACAATATATTTTCTTCTGAATCTATTACAATTTGCTATCTGGTTAATAGTTTTTGAATTCCATCGTTATAGAAATTCTTCATGCATGCAACAGTAACTCCCATTTAAAATCGCTTAATTTTTTGATAGTATTTCTCGCTGAATGGGATCTTACGTTTTCATGATGCAAGATGACGTTATGCCTATAGATGAGTCCTGGATGAGTTTTATCGCCAAATCATGACAAACCACTTTCTGTATATTATTCAAAGCGTATAGCAAAAATACATTACGAAATTAACACCATTCGACTTTTCTAAACAAAACGGCACGTATTTTTGGCATCGCCGATGCTTGGACGAACACTCGAAACTAAATTGAATCCACACTGAAATAATATCGGAATAAACGAGCTTCATAATGTAAAACAAGGATCGGCGACACGACTAGAAATATTTATTGCATTGCATCATCAAAAAAAAAAATTCGCATGCCAGCTAAGAATAAAAAACTAATCGGCAAACAAATCACGAAATTTGTCCATAAACGCTAAACTACAAGCATTCAATTTAGTACTACATATCAAACGTTATACCGCATGCTTTTGAAGATCCAAGATACGGTTCTGAAGAAAAATCTGTCAGCTTTTTACAGCAAATATAATTTTTTTAAACAATTCAATAAAAAATCATCGAAAAAATGTAACGGTGCAGTACACGTTCGTGGTAAATGAGATGCTATTAATTTTTGGCCAACATAAAAATGTATACAGTGATACCTCGACATACGAGTGTTTTGAGATACGAGCCACCGAGCGAGCGATATTTTGCTTTGAGATGAGAGTAAGATAACAGAAATTGTACACCTCACCAACACGATGAAGGCTACTAAATCGAGACTTTCCCGACGAAATCTGGACGCTTGGAAACAGTGGCGTAATTACTAATTGGCGAACTTAGGCGACGCATAGGAGCAGTGATTGTCTAATCTATGTATACATATATAGCGTACATGTATGTTTTTCAAATTGTTATAGTAACCTTTCTTTACCGGTGATGTATTTACTACACCTCGACGAATAATGGTAATATCGATATGAAATATAATAGATACGGGGTTCAGAATTTTTGTATTCCTCCGTAATATAATTACAAATCACATCAAAGTGTTATAGTATATAATTATTCATCTGCAGCGACGGAAATAAATAATTTGTCGGGAAATCGGGATTTTTGCGATTTTTAGTCCGTGTTTCAGCAGAAAATAATTTTATCAGTCACATTGATGGTGTTATACGAAAATGAGGGCTCACGCGATCATCGACTCGAACTATCATTTAAATATCTGATGACGATACCTCCAACGAGTGTGGAGGCTGAGCGTGCATTTTCAGCAGCAAGTTGTCTGACTTCCAAAATCAGATCCAGACTAATTGACGAAACACTAATGTTTAATGTTAATGTTACTTCGGGCATATTTTCAAAATCATATTTGAATTTTTAAGTGTTTCATTTACCTATTTTTGAATTGTATTTTTATATTTTCTTAAATAAATAAAATTCTTTGGCCTTCAAGTGATTTTTTTTATATTGAACAAATGGACTTATTAGTAATTTTTGATCAAATTCATCAAGGTAATTTCTTAAAATATTGAAAATCCCAATCCCGGGATCCCGGGACTGGTCCCGGGATTGTCTAATGAAATCCCGAAATCCCGGGATCGAAATTTTGGCTCGGGATTGGATTCAGCGTTTTCATCATTTTAAAAAAAATCAGTTTATATTTGATGAAGAATTTGATATTTTATCAAATTTGCATGCTAAACGCTATGCTCAAACGGTTAAAAGTTCGTGGTCCGATTAATTACGTCTGTTCACAAATTTGCCATTCAAACTATGGTCAAATATCCCACGCATTTGGATCACTAATAACGCAATTATAATAAGTGCATCGTGATAATATGAGATTCTGCACGCTAAATTTCCACGTATATTGTGTTGTTCAACGGAGGAAAGTTCGTAAGAATACGGTTTTTTTTCATGGGGAGTGAATTATGGCACGGGTTGTAAATAATGAATAGAGATTATTCATGCGCGAATCGGACCGTGAGTACGCACAATTCCTCCGTTTTAAGAATTTATTCCAGGTCCGTGAAATGGCGTGTTGCGGCATTCAGACGCGTGGACACGTGACTTTTATCTTCCCCGTTTTCCCTTTTCTTTTTGCACGCCGCCGTCTACTACTTCATTTTTAATTTCGATCGCAACACAGAAAGAGTGAGACTTCGGGGATTCGAGCGCAACGATGAAGGAGTCCGGGCCGTAAAATTGGAATAGGAACGCACAAAGGGCAACGCCATTGAAAATGCAAGAGGCGAAATACGTCAACACTTACGAGATGACCTAATACGAAATCCAACGATAAATTACGGAGCACAATGCACGCGTACGACGTTTTCGCTCGCTCGTTGTAAATCATCGAGAAAAAACCCACCATTGTCGCCTTGTATTGATTTAAAACGTTCGGACGAAAAAATCATACTCTGTCTTATTTATCCATATTCGGACGAAGGTTAATGTATTCGGTTTTTTGCGTTGTCCGAGATACGTAAACCACGCTAGGCAAAAAATCGCCGCTCAGCATCTGCATTTTATTATATAACAAGTGATTATAAACTTGAGAATTTTGCAGCGAAACATGTTTACATATCAACGAGTCCGTTTTCACAGCATTTTTTAAAATCGAAAAAACTCAAGCCCGGGCATCTAAAATACATTACTATACAATGTTATTCAACGTCGGAAAAATAAAACGACATTAAATTCTTTACATGTTACAATTGACGATTTTAAAAAGTTGAATTCAATTCTTATATTCAATATTCCAAATGAATTATTCAATTCATGTTAATAATGATATTTATTAATCTCTGAATCATCATACATCTGAGTTTTGAAAAATGCTTAATGTCATTCGCTTAGGGTTAATATGGCAGATTTATGAATATTCAAGCATTTGAGATCTCAATATTTCAATGAATGTCGAAATCAATGGGAAATTACTGTATACATTTGAAAATATCCTTTGGGATGGATTTGGCACGTTTATTTAGTTATTATTTTATTGTTTAGTGCATTAATAATATAAAGAATATATCAAAAGTGTAAGATAACATCGCGGTCATTTTGCTCGAATTTAGCCGAATCCGAAGTGATTGATTTATTATTTGGAAATAATTCGATATAAATAATCCCTTTAAAATACCACAATCACTTCTTTTGTGTAATCCGCCTCGAGCTTGATGTTATGACGGATTTATTTTGCATACCTTTGATGTTTATTGCTACCACATATGATCTCTTTTTCCAAAAATAGGCTCGATTTTTTATCATGCCAAATATAAAAATAACATTAGCGAAAAGGAAATATGAAAAGCACCCGGCGATAATCGATGAATACAGAGATACACACATTAAATAATCTCCAACAAGTCCGTATACGTAAACCCACACGAATTATTTATTGATTAAAAGATTTGAGGGAGGAGGGTTTTCTCTTTCAAGGTGACCCTCCTAGTTCGGCAGTATATAATATTAAGATATAACCTTCCAGATGTCAAAACGTTCTCATATTTATGTCATTTAATTGTCTTGATGTCCACGTGTTATTATCTACTTTGTCATATCAATGACAAAAACAAGTATATTTTTGGTGAACCTAAACAAAACAACAACAAAATCTTTATTGTGAAGGTTTTTAGAGGAAAAATATTGAAAAATGCTGCTAATATGTATTTTACGACAAAAAAAATGAAGGACCTGATGATAGAATCTTATTATTGGCTATTTGATTTGTCATTTTTAGTTGATGCACTATCCAGCTCAATGATCTTATTAAATAGCATCAATTCATTTAAAATCAGAATTTAAGATAATTTTCACACTTGAAAGATCAGAATATATTATTATTTAACAACGATTGAGACATTGTTTTCGAGCAAAATTTTGTTTAGCGATGAAGCTCATTTCATAGCATAATGATCATATCGGGATGATGAAAATCATCGTTAATGAAAGATGTCTACACCCAAAAAAAAATTACTATTTGGTGTGCATTTTGGACAAATGGAATCATTTGACTGCACTTCTTCCAAGATGGTGCTGGGAATGCTGTTACTGTGAATACTGAGCGTTACCAATCAATGTGGAGTGACGTTTTAAGGCCACAATTGAATCATATTGATGTGTCTGATGTCTATTACAAGCAAGACATGTTACATGTCAATATCTAAGCGTTTGCGTTATTACTTTTCTTTTCCTAAACGAAGCAGATTGTATCCCTATTTTCCCAACCCCAACCATGAAAGTAACAGGATAAAAAAGGTGCTTGAGTTGTATGACGCATCTGAACTCGTATGTGAAAAAATTGCCACATGATATGTACAAGGTTGGCCACTTCTGCTATACAAATTGCACAAATTCAATTTACAAAGCCTAAAAAAGGGTATTCGCAAGGACCTAAAGAGCGTTTAGCAATTCCACATTTCATCCAAACAAATTTATATGCAATAAAAACGACGATCAAGTCCAACAGGTTGAGGTCCAACATGCTAAGCTGCTATCCAGTATGCATACAAAATTTTAAATCGCAATGCAAACACACATCCAAATAAACAGCGCTTAATATTTTGCTCCCAAACGAATCGCAATTCATTGGCAATAGACCGCGACAAAATATTGCTAATTTTCGCTCACTTTTTCGCTAATTAATATCGATATTTTACCACTGCGTCATACCGGCAAAAGTGGCAATTATTGCCGACTAACATGAGCGACGTGATCAGTAACATGCGGGCACAACTCAAAAAATGCTATTGCAAAACAGTATTATGGCAATTCGTTTGGCAGAGAGCTTTCGCATCGCGGCGAGGAAATAACGTATATGTGAATTAAAATAAACATTCGCAATTGCACTTAAACAAGATCCACTGAATCCGCTAATTCGTACGATTATTGATTTTAATCGATGATAGTAACGGCGTCCGATTCATTTGCAACCGATCCGAGATGCATCTGCATGTTTGGAATCATGCTTCTAAATGGGCATTTGAGGATTTATTTTTGATGAAAACGCATCATGAAGCGATCGTTCTACATAGGATAGTGATTGAATGAATTGTTTGTACATTTAATAAAGCAGTCGCAGATCCATGACATGGTTAAGAGCTTTCAGAGACATCTGCTTCGTTGTATGCAGCTGTCTGCTGAAAGTGGGCGAGCGAAATTTCAACAAGAAAAGAGGATTTCGAATAAGGTCGTTGTTGCAAAAAACCGGTTATAATGCCCCCTATTAATTTTTAGCCCATACTTACCAATATTAATGAGACTTGTTTATTACGTTTATTTATAGAGCCGCTATTTTTAATTCAGGGTGAAACTTTCTTCTTGTATTCCAATCAATAATGCTTTAAGCGTTATATCTGGGATGTGGACGATCTCTATGGAAGAATTACCTAGAAAAAGATGTTTATGGGATGATTTCCCATTCCCCCTCAAATAGCGTGAAAATATTGTGCGATCCATTTTAAGGGACGAATCCTGATAAATTATCGTGTAATTAAGTCAATTAAAATATTCATAATAAATTCCGATATGTTTAAAAATGATTTCATAGGAGCGATCGAGCTATAATGTTGATATTATAACATAATTGGAAGTAACAAATATCTACGATACGAAATGAATCGATTGTTTTTAAGCTCTCGGATAAATAGATATGTGGCTACAATATGATTAGGGGTGATAAGAATAATTGGTTATAAATATAATAACGTTACACTATATGAATAATTAGTTTTATGACAAGTGAGATTATCAATTATTTTATTTCAACATTAAAATTTTCTCGGGATCGACTCATAATACGATTCTTGTAGGAAATGTATTTAATGTTCTAAATTAGCAGATAAACACAAATCAAATCGAGACGAATAGTTCGATCACCGGGATTTTATTTTTCATTGTCGGCTGTAAAAATAATATATATTTCGATTTTGCTTTAAGATCGACTGGTCGATCGCGTTCGACCGATTGGGATCCTTGGCTTATGCGATCCAGACACTATAATATAAACCGAACATATGGCATGATAAATCTGATACGAGATAATGAATTTGGGCGATCAGAATTATTAATACTTCCGATTTATATATTTCAATTTGCAATGCTGAAATTTGTCCAAATAAAAAAAATATCGTGGCACTAGCCCACAATATCGAAATTTGATCTAATCAATTGTTTGCTTATAATTATCAATATCAATATTGCTTATCAATATGTTATCATATTTTTGTTTGCGAAATGTTATTAAATATTTTCCCATTATTTATATTAGCTCTCAACATTGCATATTGACAATTATGGATACATATTTTTGACTGTCGACATACTAAGCGTATTTAATTCTATTGTAAAATATAAAATACATTAAAGGCTCACAAAAGCTTACTAAAATTTGTACTCTGTTTTATTTGACCTATAGTATCATCATCATCATAGCGCAGCCACTGACCTATAGTATAACTATCCTTTAATCTCCCGTGGATATCAATCAATAGCAGCCATATCGAGTCTTGTGGTAAAATTCCCATTTGACAAGACCGCTAAAACGTCCTTCAATACGTTCACCTTAGTGTTTTTCATGTCCCTGAATTGTGATGAACAAACAGGAACATAGGAACAAAACAATTTACGTAGGATAAAATCCAAGGACTTTATACTGTTCGAATTTTTGCATAATGTATGGAATCAACATGTCTTTTTTCCTTATTCTGTTTTCCTATGAGCAACATTTTGATGACTAAAAGCCCTATAATATTGATGTAAATTTTAAAAATAAATGCCACATAAATATTATATAGCATTTTTAGCTATAAATGTCATTTGAACGATATTTCACATTATCAATAAAGCAGACTTACTAACGAACGTTTTTCCAAAATCAATGAAATTTTCCTAATTTAGAATGATCAAAATACAGACATCCTCCATGCGAAATTTGAGCTAACTGCCATATAATATTTCAAACTGTGAAATTTAAAAGCATTCAATAGAACAACGTCGATTTTCTATATGAATTTAGAATAAATAGCTCACCATTGACGACATAGCGCTCTCGTATAATGAAAGGAAGCTTTACCTGGAACAAAAAGAAAATTGTTAGCTTACATTTTGATTAAAACCTTCATTGCGCGGAGAAATTAGTAAGTAACAAAACCGCAAAAAAACGCACCATCTGATACATATCTTCCATTTAAATTGAACAGTAGCTTACCAATAAAAATGCTGTCACGTTTCCTAAGAAATGGAGCGTTACTCATGTAACTCCGCAAACACATTACAATCAGTGGTTTTAGTACATTAAAACCGACGCGTCGTTAATTAATTTAATACACTATTTGTGTTCGGATCCGTATTCTCCAAATAAAATATTTTTATTTGCCGAACAGCGAGATATCAAACGTGTCACGGGCCTCGTAAAAAGGCTTTCACGCGACGCGGTATATTTTTTATATCCAAACATAAAAGAGATAATTCCGAATATAAAATATTTGTTTAACACAATGGAGCAAATCCGATAATATTGCGAATATATTCGCAACAATCGTGTGTTTGAACAAGGCAAAAAAGTTGTGTTTATTTGGCGATAAGTAATATGTGCATTGACAATGTTTGGACACATTTTTTTCATAATATTTGTCATTTTTGCACAAAAATATTACGATGAAAATATTTGAAGTGAAGCAAAACTGTTTTTATTTTTGAAAGACGGACTGAATATTTTGAAGGATCATATAAAAATCCTTCTTCATTTTAGACTTTACAGCACTAATATGCTCGTCTGATTCCGGATCTGTCTATAATATAAGTGTTGTCAAGTATTTTTTTATATAGTAGATACTTTCCACATAATACTTAAAATAAAATAACAACTGCAAATAGATTAAAGGAAATGATGGATTATATCCGAGATAAAATGAATAGAACGCAATTAAGAAAACAAATTTCTTGCAACTCTATCTTATTATCCATTATCTAATAGAGCGCAATGAAGAAAATAACAGATTTCATCATAAGCTTAACGAGATGGTAAACAACAACCAGAACGCTGAAAGACGATATGATTTATACATCGAGATAATTCAGTTTATAAAATAGGCGTATATAAAATATAACACGAAAATTTACAATTAAGTTAAGCTTGGGTTTTGGATTCATATCCTTATCCTAATTATAAACTAACCGTTTACATCTAAATTAATTGTTTTGAGTATAAATTACGTTTAAGATAGAGAGGAAAAATTATGTTATTTCTCATCTCAGATAAAATTTAGAACGCACTATAAAAAAACCTTGAACTATGTAGAAAAATAAGATACACTCCGTTTGCATTTTTATGTATCACTAATAAATTCATCTGGATCACCCTCGTATGATACTTAAAAACTTTCAAATATTAAAAAAATAGAACCTGCATGAAATTCTCAGATTTAATAATATATACTGAGTCAATAATGCGTCTTAACCCCTTTGTCAATAAGATGGTAAGGCCAGATCATTTTGCTTTTGCGATGAGTTTTTTTTAATAGAATTTGTATAGAAAATCATATTTTTATTTATGTTCCTTAAGGAAATTTTTATCCCTTCGCTCCATAAGATATTTTATCATATTTCTCATGTTGATCTGTAAACTTATATTTTGGTGGAGCTTAAGTGTAAGGGTTTGGGACGTGGCCGACGAACATTTTGGGTCCCGTGACAGATCGCCACCGCGGATGGAGGCCACGTGCCTCGCGATCGTCGCCAGTTCAAGTGAGGACGAGGAGTTGAGGATTAAAAAACCCGCCCCCGCCCGTTATTGGGGGCGCGTCCGCCGTCGATCGGTCTCCGAGATCGGCGTCGCGGCTGGTGCTCCCATGCTCCGTAACAGTGTCCGGTTCACACGAGGCTGGTTTTCAAGCTAGTAGAGCAAGCAAGTGCTGACAAGTTGGCAGGGTGCTCAAAAACGAAGCTAGCTCTGTTTATACAAAGTTAGAGTTGCTGGTATATTACACATTGGCTTGCTCTACTAGTTTGAAAACTGTTATTTTGTGCACTGGGCATAGAATATGACAGCTTTTTTTACAATATGCTGAATATTGCAGTATGATTGGCATAAATCGTATCATATAAGACAAGCTTCAAAGAAAACTCCGATTTGTATGTGAGAAATGCGAGGTCAATTTGTTAGGCATTAAATGGGTGGATCTATAAAATATAGGGTATGTAAATAATATTTTATTAAAAAGAACGATCCTTGTTATTTTTTTTTAATTTAGAAAAAAAATGCAAATATATATTACTTCGAAGTTTAAATTTATTGCGGCCATATGATGACATTTGGCATTACAATTTGAACAGTTGAAAGTGCTTGGTTTGTATTTCCTTCGTGTGTTTTAACGATTTTTTAAAATGTATTTAGCTATAAATTCTCTTTTAAATTAGTATTATTTGGCATTCGAGTTCATCAAGATTTGATAAAATAGAATAATGCAGAATCTCAAACGAATATCAAAGATTTTTAATTATTTCTTTATTAAGCAATTAATTGTTCAGAAGGTCACTTTGACGTTGATGAAAATTCTATATTGAGCAAATTGTCAATTTTAAGTCTGAAAAATAATTTAATCTCAAGCATACCAAAAAAAAAAAACATTGTTTAATAATCAAAAAGTTAAAATTTAATATCGACGGCCTTTTTGATGAAGTATTATAATATTGATTAAAAAAATCGATTCTATCCAAAGTTCTGAACTTTATTAATATTTTCTTTCGCGAATGTAGATAATCACTCGCAACGACATGGAAATATTAATAGTTTCACATGCGAGTCTTTGTGTATTTTCAAGCATGCCAACTTGAATGAGCTTTGACCCAAAATTTGTTTCAAATTCGTTGCATGCATTCACGTTGCATGTCCCAAAGTGCATTAAATCTTCATTTTTCAGCTGCTTTTCCCAAAGAATTTAAATTGCGTTAATCTTGCAATAATGTTGGATTGAGGAATCTCAGAAATGTTTAAGAGTCTTGAAGCAGGATAGCCAACTTACCTCGAAATATAATGACAGACCATAATATTCGCATTCTAATTCATTAAAAAAGAGCACAAAATTGTGGCTGATTTAAACCTTAATTGGATTTGTCATACATTTCGCTCCGTTTTTGTTGTTGCTGTAGTAATACCACGAGAACAAGTATTGGTATAGTGATTTAGATCCTGGACTCTTGCTTTAAAGATTCGGGGGTTCAAATCCAGACCATACCGACTAGGGCTTGTCGGTTTTGTATAAACGATTTTTAGGTAAAAATTGTGATATTCGAAAACGGTTTTTTGATCCTGAAAATCTATCCCACACTAGTATAGAAAATCCTTTCAAAATGTAGTGATTTTCCTTTGATTTTAGCACTTAAATTATATTTAAAAAAATGGCTCTTGTGGTGTCTCGTTTATTGCTAATTGCAGAACACAACAACTACCGCAACACGTTAAGATTTGCAAACCTGAATAAATCTACATTTTATTTACGATTTTTTTTTATTAATTAATTTATTTATATAGCGTTTGTTCACCAGGTGAATTCTCATTAATGTATTTCTGTGTATGATATCATATAGTGGATGACATGCGTCATCTATCACGGAATCATGTCTTCGCCTCAACACAGGTTCTCCAACTTTAATTGGAGGATCGATCAATAGATATTATAAATGCACTAGTTAATATATAACGAAAAAAGTTATTCAAGTTTAAAAAAATGATTATTTTATTGCATTTATGCATATTGATGCTGCTATTACGTATTCAGAGACGTTTGAATTAAATTCAAAGCAATTTACAGGATTATGTCTATTTCAGCACACAATTTCAAATTGAAACTGCAGTACTCACCACTAATTGCATTCTAGATGTAATTAAAACAATCATATAAATACGAAAAGATTATCCTACTCATCAGAAGATGGCGTTCGCTTGCATCATGACTAATAAGCATAATGGAGAAAGCCACGAAACATTACAAGTGTTAAAAACAAACTATAATTATTTTACTGTGTACGCTTAATGTTTCATTTGCCCTGATCAAATTTAATAACACGCTTGCAAAATGTTTTGCAATAGTTCAATAGGATTCCTAAGAGATGGCGATAACCAATCGCCATGCATAATTCAGTATAAATCCTCCCGATAATGTCACAAACGTAGCATTTTAACATTGACAATCCTTTTAATAATATGCTTGAATGATGTCACAATTAAAAAGACAAATTCGATTTTAACGAGCTCCAAGCGAACGACAAAAATGTTCGTAAGAACCAATAATCCGTATAAAAATATACATCTTATCCATGTTAATTTTTTTGTACGTTTGAAAAATCAACGACTGAAATCAAAGGTATTTTACATAATTCGTAAAATAGCGCGTTCGTATTAACCGTGAAATGATTTCCACTCGTACGATTGCTCGCTCTAACGGTATCCATTATAAAGCAGTCGCCTTCCTAGCTAAGTAAAAAGTACATTTTGTTATCCTCAACTGAATGAATCGCATCTATTAGAATTCCATGCCAATTGAGAAGCATTGAAAATGATAATTTATTTTAGATATTCTTACTGAATCAAAACATTAGTCATGAACTTACGAAATAATGCATAATGAATTATCAGCGCGCTGCGAGGTATGCACTAGATGCAATTCAAAGTGGCTGGTCAAAAACCACAATCAACGATACATTTCTCAAAAGATTAACAAATATTCCCAAAGTGATAATCTTATAATAATAAATATTTTTTTTATTTTTATTGAAAATCCCGGTCCCATTGACCAACAATGGACTTATGGCTATCAGCGGTTTATCTTTGATAAGTGTAACGCTTGGTCTGGTCAACCTTGCATAACATTCACAAGCGTAGTCTTTGATAAAAATAAATGTGTTCATTAAATACGATGAATGATATGCGGATATTCAAATTAATTGGAATGTCGATTCCGCAGCTTTAATACCGAGCGACTGAAGGTGAAGTGTCAACCTTTTCAAAGCTTTTAAAGAGCTGGTCTGTTTTATACATTTTCGCAATGAATGAATGATAAAAGTTTGCTCCTTGCACACCCACGCGCCACTTCAAAACTTTTGCGCTGAAAAGACTCGTTCTCCGAACAGAAATAATGGTCGCACAATTGTGGGTTTTAAATTTTATCTACAGAACATTCAGCCGACGCAATCTTAAGTCGGATATCGACCGAAGAATAGGACGCCCCTTTTTCGGGGGTTCCCATCGAGCGGTGGATTTTCCGCACCCTCTGAGAACTCACTTGCTTCGGGATTGCGCCACACTGCAGCATTTTCGAATCACATAAAATACACATATTTATGAAGAGTGACAGTAAATAAATCAAGACGGCCGCGTTGCCTGCAAGGCCCGTTGGCGAATTTGCTGACTTTGTGCAACAGTGGGTGGGTGGTTAAATTACACACTCGCATATTACACACCCACCGGTGCGAGAGCCCGACGCTTGACCATATAAACGAATGCGACTCAATTTGCACTTTCGAGGGGTCATGAACAAAACTCGACGACAATTGGCAAAATTAAATCAATTCAGCGTCTAGAGCAAAGAAGCGCTGATATTCAATTGAGGTCGAATCGTGTGCATATCTTCGCCTTTGATTGGCGTCTGGATTTAAATCTCATCAAAGCAATACGTCGATGGAGTCAATTTGAATAATTCAAAGTTAACGACCTTACATTGTACGTTGGATGTGTGACAACAATCGCCGATATAGTTATAAAAACAAGCAGTCCACTGCAGAACCGGGGCCCAATCGAAGATTAGGATCACAGCTATATCAATATAAAATAATCTAATCATTTCAAAACTTGGAATTTATCACTTGCCTATTGATCCAACAAGACGAGCACATCGAAAATACACTATTTTTTAGTACAAAGTAATGAACGAGTATGAATATACAATTTCGTATCCTTAACTTGCGATAACTGAGGCGCAAAATTTAATTATCATCGATTTTTCCAATGTTGTTCGGATGAGTTCTATATCGAGTGTGAATTCATATGTTCATATTTAGCATAGATTTTAACTATGTGATTGCTTTTCCATGGCTATCCAATTATTTTTTAATGTTTGCGGTGTCTATATTATTAAAGTGAACAAGTCGAACAATGATTCCTTAATACTTAATAAACCAAGAATTTTATCACAAAAGCGTGGGATATTATATGGCAACTTCAAAACTTAATCTACACGACACTGACAACACGATGGAAAATGTCTCATCTAAAACCAAATAAATCATCAGACCTAATAAGGTCTAGCTAAATTTCCCGATGAAAATAAATTTGATATATGCAATTCCAAAATAATATTTTGCGTAAAATTTAATTGACATTGTAATATAAGACGATAGTCGATCCGATGTCAATAAACACAAGCTCATTCAGAAGTTATAAGAATCTGACCACAAATGGCGAGACATCGAATAAATCGGTTCACTGTTAACTTAAATATAGAACGCAATGCAAAATTTCATCAACAAATATGATTTGAAAAAAGTTACGCAATCTAAAATTACAGATTTAATGAGACCGCCTGCCATATTAAACGCAGAAGAAACGAGAAATAGTAGCAATAGCAATGATAATGATGGTTTTCAAGCAGCAAAACAAGATAAATACTTCACACAAGCGCCGTGTATAAAAGTAGCAATATGATAATATAACTATTTTTTTATCATTTAAGTGTTTCAATAAATATGTATTTCGTGTTTTTAACGATAATGTCATAATAAATGTAAAAAATTATTTATCCAGGATGGATTCCAAACAATGGTCTATCACTGTACGATTGCTTTTGATATTATATCTCATTCCTCAGACGTATCTATTCAATGAATAAGAAACTAACATTTTAGAGCCGGACGATGAGAGGTCGTTGGTTCAAGTCCGACTGGAATAATTTGAATCTTCACAATTATACACTGAAATTTATAACAATATCAACCGACCAGCAAAAAAAAGAAGCAATTCTACAAAAAAATTTTCACCCATTTTCTAAGACGAGTCTTGCAAGCCATAAGCAATTCTTTGGACGAATGGGAACATTTGGATAATTCGATCATTTAGTGGAAGATTTCAAGATCAAATTTGATGCATTTAAACATATTAATATTATAGAGAAGATGGAATAATTTTGTATTTAAAATTTCTTTCGAATAAATCACGCGATTTATTTTCATTATTGACGTTAAATATTAAAGAAAATGTATTTTTATTAAAAAAAAAAGAAAATATGGCGCTCGATCGCAAGGCATTCTCGTCATGTCAGCGACCCAAAAAGCGGACCAGTTGGATCCAAAGATCCTGTGGCCACTCCGGCGTCTTTTAGGGCTTTTTGCGGCATTTTCGGGGATAAATGCGTATCCCTTGGGCAAGTTAGATACTTGCCACGGGCGCTTCATACCCTCGTTACGGCTCTGCATATAACAAACTGCGCCTTCTTTTCGCAGGCAAGGAGTACCGTCGTTTACGTCATAAAATATGAATCCTTTTATATGTAATTCTAAGTTTCAATTTACTTAAAAGAAAATAATAATATGATCATTATAATATATTATTATAAATATCATAAACCTTCAAAATGACAATGAATAATATGTTTTACTTAATAAATTCCAAATTATCTTATAACCCTTTGTACTCCGCTGTTCCCTCTCAGGGGACATCGTAATTCTAGCATATCACTCGGATGTCCCCTCTGGTGGGACGTTAAAGTTTATCAGTGATTACGGACAATCAACTTATTCCAGCAAAACTTTTTGAGAAATGCACGTTTCCCAGAAGTTTTCCGTTGAAATGGCACAAGAAATCAAATCAAAATATGGTACAATTACTAAGATATTTTTAAAAAATGTCAGCGAGTTTTACGTCAGAAGAGAAGGTGAAAAGTGCGCGTGGAAAGACAAGAGAATCGTCACACTGCTAAATACTTAACACAATACAGAAATGCAATCTATCCGCGGAATATTACGTGGTGGAAATATTTTAACAGTCAATAAGCCTAAAATGGTTTTAGATTATACAACAAATAAGGATCGTGCGGATCAATACGCTTCGACGTATTGTTTACTGCGAAAGTCTTTGAAATGTTGGAGGCTATTTTTTTAGGGGTTAAATATGTGTATTATGAGTGAAAATGTGTTAAACTGCTTATTATTGTCAATGCATATTGGGGGGTGCTTCAAAGTTTATCATACAGTACAAAATTAGTTTTATTGTTTGCAAATATATATTTATCGATGTCTACAAATTCACATTAGTCCAATATCATTATAATACCTTACTTGCTTTCAAAACGATACTATATAATATGAGGGTTCGTAAATGCACGTTTCTACGGCAAAGTGGCGCCGAATAGCTTGGTAGGTAACGTCCAGGATGGTGGAGTACAAAGGGCTAATATAATTTACATTATGTTCCCGCTCGATGCAAGTCACAAATTTAATCGAAGAGACAATACGTTTTATCCCATACTGATAGCAACGTTTGAAGTGCATATTAAATTTAAACACCGTTCCTACGTGAAAGTGACATTATCAATCTGAACTTCTTTTCAGATTTACAACACAATCAGTCGAAGAATTACGATAACTACTATCGCCATCCGATAAATCGATCGTTTCCTCTGTTAAAAATTGTACGAACGCTCATTTTCAATGTCGTGCCTTTGAAATGTATCATTTATTAGTGTATGAGAATTTGAAAAAAAATCGTTGACGGACAAGGCTTATAATTAAACTAATTTTCTCTTTGATCATCAGCGAGGAAAAAACACGATTCAACCAAAACAGGAAATCAACATTCAAACAATTATTATTTTTTATGCAGATTATTTATGTACATATTCTTTGCATTAATTAAATTGTCCATCAACCACACTTCAATGAGCGTCGCTTTCGCGATATGTACATTCAAATATTTACATATAAATTTCCCCAAGATTAATAATCATCGGCTGACAATAAGCCATGCCATAGAAATGAAGATACCTAAATATATCATCTTATTTAAATTTGTGACGCTAGATGTCGCTATACATTTGAATCATATCAAATCAATGTCCATTTAATAGCCAATAAATCCTATGGAGCTTTTATGATATAAATATAATACATATCAAATGAGTTGACAGCATGGGAAAAAATAATCTTCATAAAATTGTTTTTTACTTATTCGACTGTTATTCAAGCGATCTTCCCACGTATATATTATATTTAGCAGACAGGACATGTGATATTAGATTTCAAATGATTTACATCAGGTTTCTTTTCAACTCGACTCAACTTGTACTACTATTCTAATTAACCGCTCTTATGGATCAACTTTATTAAAAATCGATTGTGCATCCCTGATTTATTTGCATTGTTTCGAATTTATAACGAACGAAACGGATACCAGGACTGCTAAGAGAAGCAAAAAGAAAGCCAAGTACATCATAAAGTCTATACAATGTCTGGTTCAACTTAAATCATAAACAACTGTACCAATAAAGCTGTCCACATTCCACAAAAAAGTATCCAACTTTGTAGCTGATGTTGTCAAATTTGGACGCATAATTATGAGTAATTTACACTGCATGCCCAAATAAATCACTATGAATGAATCAATAAAGTATGATTTAATGTTTTACAGATTAATGCAGACACAAGCTCCAGAATAAAAAAAACACAAAGAACTTGCGTCATGTAGTCATTGAGTCATCTCGTGCTTTTAACGAGTGTCCAATGTTCAATTTACCATAGAGGCATTGTTGTCATCTCCAGTCGATAGGAATAGGTTCGCAAGGAATACAACTTTTGACCTCGGCCCGAAATTACATTCGACGATAGATGATTGCAACAAATGGAAGATTTTCATTTACCGTCACACGAAACATGTCACCAGTACTATCGACTGGATAGGGAATTAAGTATGAAGAATAAAAAAAAGGCTTTTACGGGCGATTTGGAATGCAGAGATGTCATCCTTCCGTTTCTTTCAATGAGATCCTTTTGAATTTTTTGAACTAAAAGATATATAAAAAATGCATTTTAATCACAGGTAGTTGCGAAATTACCAAGACCTGTAAATAGTCCTGCGATTACGCGGTCAGATTAGTAGCTCAATCGTCATGAATTCAAATCTACAAGAACTATAGCAGACGACCACATTTTTAAAACATATATTCGCTATGAAAAGTCATGTCAAGATGAGTTGGCAACAATTCCAAATTCCACTACTAAAGTCATCTAAAAAAAAACTTTTATGTTGTTACCTTTAATAAAAAATATTTTAACTTGTATCATCTAATGAATGACATTTACTTAAAAAAATATTTAGATTTCACATATATTTACAAGGGTGGATAAAAATAAAGATTGGGTCATCTGAAAGAATGGATGTGTGGTGAAAAATCTGTGACGTCCTTGTCAATTACATTTATTCAAATCCTTATGAAATTTCTTAAAGCATTAAATCTCGTTCAATATTTAAATCTATATATATAATGAACATTCGAGTATTTATCCAATTCAGTATTGAAGCAAACGCGAGTGTTAACACATTGACTGCGGGAGCATTTCGCGCGCGTGTGCCCCCTGTCGCGGGCAATCTTTCAACGTGCGCCTAAAAAACGTATATTTACATAAAACGCCTTAACTTTTAAAATAAACAACATATTTAAATATTATTTCACGACAGTACTCGTCAAGCATTCTGCCACCAGTATGTGTGTATCGAAGTTTTAAACGCTCTTATTCTGATTTGAAATTACGACTTACACTCACAAATACGTATTTTATTTTATCGTTATACTTAAAAATATTTTTTAAAAAACCAGAAAAGCGTGTCTTATTTGTTTAATCAACATTTATTTAACCAATTGATGATATAGTAGACAATCTATGGGTCACATCTATTTTTTATTTTTTTTGCCTTTACTCGAAATATTTTGTAGTTTATACATATATATTAATGTTTTATATTAAACACGATAATAAAATGTATACAATCACGGAACGCGCTCTATGACAGTAAGAAGAATTTAAAATGCCCGCGCTAACGCACGGGTTCGTTCTTCTCTCTCGAAAAGACTCTCTTCTCTGTATGTAACTTTTTATTGGGTACGAGAGAGAGAGGGATCTGGCTGTTGAAAGGACGTCCTCCCGCAACCAAGGCCAACCGCCGACTCCTCGACTCCCGCCTCCTGCGCGTCACCACCCAACCGGCAACGGTCGGTAATTACAGGTGCAATTTCCCCGCAACGCCACAGAAGAAGGCGCTATTAATACTGCTACTTACTAAACCTACATGACATAAAACGTTAGGTTTCGCTCTTTCGAATGAACGCCACCCCATCCTTCCCTGGAAAACTGTCGCTTCAGGGCGCGCAATAAGGAAGTTTCCCTGCCGCATCCTGTATTCCAACGCTACATTTTGAAATAAACAGTTTAAGTGGAGATGAAAGTTGATTGAGTTCTAAAAAAATCACATACATTCTAAAACCAGAAAGAGCCCGTGCAATGAGAATTAAAGACTAACCCCGCTATTAAAAATATTGAAAAACTGTAGAAATAATGATAAAAGATGGCTTGATGTTATACTACCACAACAGGATAGACATATTCGCATGCAGTTATTATTTTGCGAAAAGCCAATTCAGAATAAAGTCGAGGGAAGCTCTCAAAAGGCTTGCTGCTCTTGTGCAATAATGCATCAGTGCACATGTCTGCTAAAGTTCAGACTTTCATTCGCCAATGTGGGTTTCAACAACTAAACCCACCCACCATATATTCTTGCCATGACTCCCTCAAATATTTTAAAATTTATTTTTAAAGCTTAAATGCTTTTTAATCAGTGCATTAAATTGTGTCACATATTTTTATAATTGCTGAGATTGCATTCGGTAATGCTATAAATTACTAATAGATCCTCTTTCAACTTCAGGATTTAATACCGTGGTAATTAAATCATATTCTGCGGTTTTAGTCATCGGAATCCAATTCTGCAAAATCATTTTCGATTCGATTATTTTAATGCGACTCCGAGGTGGATTTTGTTCACCATTGTGTTTTTATCCCGTATAATAATTCCCAATGGCAATTTAATTTACGAGTTTCATCTATCATAGTGATCGACGACGTACAGTCGACCAAAAGCGTCGACATAATGGAACGTCCGAGCATTGTTCGTAAGAACAATTAATGCAAGTTGGTCGCGGTGTCGGGTCACACAAGCACTATAGTATGCGAGAGTTTGGCCCGGCACATTAACATTTCCGCATTCCTAATTAAGGACAATCCATTCCAGAATCGATTTGATAGCGAACCACAGTTTGACCGAAACACCCATCTAAAGAACAGTGTTAAAACGTACAAAAACCATCGCTCTCTGTGTCTGCCATTGGCACACACCAACGACCACGAATTCAATTTCGATTCGACCGACAATTCCTAGATAAGATCAATCACGTTGCCATTAGACGACTAAAATTCTTGTACAAAATCATTGTTAAACTGTCACATAAACAATTTCGTTATTCTAACATGATTTCAATACCTAAAACCCCATATTATGACTCAAAGACATGACGAATAAAAAGCCGACAAGGATATATGTAGTAAATTCTTCTCCAGCATATGTAGTAACCAGCGCAACGCTGACTGCAAAAACAAGCAGCCAAATTATTATACGCTCTGATAAAATGCCGTCTCTCCATGAACTTTTGAAATTCTACCAGCACTATGCAAGTCCATTGAAAATATTACATAGAATAAGTACAACTGACTTTTTTTCTACTCATGGATACGTTCCGAGGATTACCGTACAAAAAATGACGCAACGGACATTAAAAAATAGGAGAAAAGATCCATTACATTAAATGGATGCTTAAAAATAAAACGGATTTTTTTTTGCCTTTATTTCGGCACAAAAGTATCTTCATATCTTCATAACCAGATCTGCTATAGCGCCGACTAAAAAATACAGGATCTAAATAATGCAAAAAATTACAGCATTCAACGCAGCAATTTGTAGACAGTTAAAAGAACCTCGTTTGCTTGAAAATGACGTTTATCGAGAATATGAAGCAGCGAGTAGCCAGAAAAAAATGATCATAATATTTATATTTTGAAGTGAAACTTCCAACAAATTGATCAAAATGTCACAAACATGAATCGTTTGTCGAGATGTCGAGACAAAGATGCTGAAAGGAGCAGAACTCATTGCCTACACGGATGATGTTGCACTGCTGATAACTTCTCGGCATCCACGGGAAATGGAGGCGACGGGGAACGAAGCCCTCGCCAGAATCAACGCGTGGATGCAAGGAAATCGCCCAGCAATGGGATGAGTGCAGCAAGGGAAGATGGACTTGTCCAGGTCGTACGTCGGTGGAGGACCCGAAAACCGATTAACGCAAGTGCTCACAGGACATGGATGTTTCGGTGCGTACTTGAAGAGGATTGGCAAGGAAGCATTTGCGACGTGTCATCACTGAAAAGCAGAGGCCGATGATGCCAAACACACCATCGATAATTGTGAGGCTTGGACACCCCAGAGGAACACGCTGAAACACTAGGAGTAGCCGAGCTCAATGTCGAGAACATGCTCCACAGCATGATGGTGAGCAATGAAAACTGAGACCTTCTTTGACGCCAAAGAGGGCAGTGAGAGAGAGACGTAGAGTGACTCTCCAATTCCAGAATAGACGTAGGACCAGATTACCTGTCCCTCCGAAGCAATGTGATGAACAATACCGGGGGGGCAGAGAAGGGCAATGGAGGTTTTTAGTCAGTAGGAATCTGACACTACCCTCCCACAGGAAAAAAAAAAAAATATTTTTTTTAAATTTATTTATTTAATTTTTCTATAGTCCAATGCTCGTGGTTAACGTTTTTTTTTATTTGACTCCAGTTAGAAGTTATTTATTTTTCCGGGATGTTTCTTAGGTTGTATCGGGATAAATGCTAATTCGTAACTATGTAATTCCAATAAATTACATTTGAACAAAGTCGCGTTAATAGCATTTGTTCATGATATGCTATTGAAAACACCATAAACGTTTACATAAATTAGTTAAGCATCGGTTTATGACCCTTTTGCTTATGACACTTAATTTGAATTATTTTATGGCAAACAATAATTTGAATTATTTGCATTTACGAATTCCTTTGAATTGAACAGTTCATATGAAGATTATTGACTACAAATAATAGCTTTCCATCAATTTATCCACTTAATGGTTTTATATTAAATATTTATATTTTATGCAACAACCAATGCTCGGGAGGAGTATTTTGTTTGAGAATTCTTATATGCTCAAAAGCTGGGCTACGATTTGCTGCAGTACTTAAACGATAATTTCTGTTCATCAACATCTGTATAGTTTTCTTTTTAAATTTTGTCCACACATGGTTTAACAAGAATATGAGTGAATTTAAGACAGTCAATTGGCAATATAAATACTCTTAATCATCAAAATGCATTGATACGGTTAACCTTTTTTCTAACATCTGGAATTAGCACACTGTACCAACCTCTATTCAACACATGGTCCCAAGTCGTTCTATATTAGGATCGGAATGTCTCAGAATACATTTGTACGATGATATTTATACACAATATGCATATTCCTCATAAGCAAGTCTTCATATCAAATGTGAAAATAATTGACATTTCAGCCAACGTAAGAAAGAACAGGGAATCCTTTCTTAATTATTTACGGTCTTTAAAAAATAAAAGTTCCAGCTCGTTCAGTGCATGTTCATGGAATTTGAGATCTTATTGATTTTTAGCCAACAGAAAAATATATATTTGGAATATTAGTTACTAAATTTGCTTGTTATGGTTTATCATTTTCATCAAAAATCAATATCTCAAACGGGTGAGACATAGGACGGGAAAGAATGAAACACGAGTAATTCGGAATTGCAATTAAGATTCATGGTGCAAGGATTAAAGCCACAATTGCATCGTTACACACAGGTCGTAACACTCGAATGACCTCAATAAACGCCAGTGAGCTTTTGACAGTGTCTTTTAAAGTGCCGACAACTGTACCTTTTACCTTAGATCTGAATAATGACGGTGTTGAGCGCGAAGATATTGCACGATTTGAACAAAAAAAAATAGCTTCACGTACTCGACGAAAAATGCTTCATACGCTATAATTGCAGATATCGAAAGCAGGTCCGTGACCGGACGCGTATCATCATCGTAAAATTGGAATAAGTTGCGTTCGAATTCTCGCAAACGCCTGTATTGAAGTAGGTCAGTGTTTCCAACAATTGCTTTATCTCACGCACAGAATGTTACTTGATTGAAAATAACAAGCCTAGAATCGGAGTATAACGCGATCCACTTTAAATCTTCTGACATGACCATCCACTTGCAATCGTTATCAATTTAGACGTTATGGAACCAGGCTGCGACGGCAGTACGACACTAATTCAATTAATTCATGAAGTTCAATCCTTCGTAGCGTCGCGACGTTGAGGCGACAATCCTTTATATGGGCGTAGCATCGAAATCACTTCTATCCATTTAGAGTTCCTTCAAATCAACCAATCGCAATTGAGTGTTGATATGATAAATAAGATCCTGAATTATTATTATAGATGTATGTTATGTCGAATATATTTTTGAAGTGAAACTTGTATAGGCGCGGTTGAGTAAATTGGCCTAAACGTCACAAAATGTGAAACTTCAAACGACTGTTGGTCGGAAAGAGAGGAGAAAAATCGTTTGTAATCTTTCTATGTCCATCGCATACCGGGTGGGTATTAGACTCCACGATGTCCGTCTGGAGGGCGCGGAACAAAAGGGGTGGGCGCCTGGGTGCTCTTGCTCGCAGCATTTCCCGTGGGACTAAAGATTAGTGAATTAGTGAGACATTCTCTTTGTGGCTAGTCCGAGTTAACCCGGAACAGACCATGCAGCAGCGCAGGAAATAGGGTCGTATTAAAGACCCTCCACCCAGTCAGTCGCTGTCTGTCGTCTGTGTCTTGTCCATCGCATACTACATAGAAGAGTGGCGCATGCGCTGTATGTATAAATAGCATAAAGCAACTACTAGCAAGCCTATTAGCAAATTGGCTCAAGCAAAAGTAAATCCATACATATTTAAAATCGCCGTTCGAGCAGGCTGAGTGTCATTTCCATTAATTGGTACTTATTGCACTGACAATGCATCTCCGAAGCGAGATGCGAAAAATCACAATTCCATTTCATACATTCATTAAGGTAAACGCTTTCGGAAAATAGCGCATAACAAAGCAACACACATCAATGGACAATAAATACGTATTATGACGACCTGATGTCAAGCAACATAACAGTGCACAGTTTAAAACATAAAAGGCAAGCTTAAAATATGTCTACAATTTCTCGGTACATATTCAGCCGAATTGAGAATAATTTCCGATATCCACCATCAGCTTTATACAAATATATTAATGTTTATTAAAGTTACGAAAGCGTCGTGTAATACAAATCCGTGTTATACAAGGTTTGAACTTCGTGCGAAATTAGGGTTTGCGTTCCAAAAAATATCGGTTATATACACATAAACTTCTATACAAAATAAACTTCAAAACAATTTATTCATTCAACAATCATTAAAATTTAATGATCGCTTAAATTGTCGTATGGTAAAGTTGAGATCAATTCCGTTGCTAAAGAAATTAGCATGCAAAATGAGGTATTTCTTCTAGTAATAATATTCGCACCAGGAAACAAAAGGAGCTGAATTTGAAGAGATATTGAAGAGGCTAATAGTTCTGCAGTGGACTGTTTGTAGCTACACTGTGATGATGATGATGATGATGAAAAAAACACAATGCCTTTTAAAAAAAAACACCACAAATTCTCATTGGAAATTACAAACACATTAATCAACTTTAGATATAAAATACGATATTATATTAGTACTGATTTCTATGTTCTTATCTTATCGGTTATATCTATCGCTTGTATCGAGCATAATTCGTATTTTTTGCAAATTATCCTATTGAAAATCAATGCATAACACCGTATTCTAAGATATTAATGTAAATATCTTTTAAATTTTGATTTCTCGTCGGTGATCACATTTACATTTTACATTTAACTTCCAACTTTACGACGCTTCTGTTAATACCGACGGAGGACTCTGAACGAACCTGAATCAGTAATGTTGCATTGTCTCGAAAGCAAATTGACTTGTTATCGAGAACGGCGAGGGAAGTTAAATCTCTTTCGCAGACGAAGGCTAATAATTCAGCATAAATATGTCCATCTTCGGTTTACGCAATCCGCGCAGAATGATAATAAAGCCGACAATGAAACGCCGAGAAATCAACGTTTTGTAGATTGACTGCTATTTTCCAGGCACGTTTCTGGGAAGCGATGAAGTAATACTTTACGATGCAAAATATTGGGTTGCTGTCATATTGTATCGAATGCGATGCTCTCTCTGACGGTACTGCTTTTCTTTTCTATCGACGCCCACATATTACTCTAACCGAATCAAAATATAAACTATGCTTTCCCATAACTCGAAAATGAACGAATGATTAATTGATAAGGCAACATCCGACACCGTATCAGATATATTCTTAATTCTCGTACGTTGCTATAATAGGAAGACATTCTAGTCTGATTCTAGACGACCACCACATCAATAAACTTCATACAATTTTGTTAATTTCAATAGAAAAATATATATTTAGACGATAAAAAATCTATATTGGTAACATCTTCCCATAGTGGATTACTATTGGCAATTGGAAATGTTTTTGATAGAATTTATCACTGTTGCTGTGAGTTCTGAAGGCTCGTGTTGGATAAAAAGTTTACAGTAGAGCTGTCAAAATCGCGGCCCGCGGGTCGCATGCGGCCCACAGAGTATATTTTTGAGGCCCAGACAACAAAACGAATACGACACTAATAAAGAGTGTGTTGATATTTGAATAATGACGCCATTCCCGGACAGTACACAATGATGTAGTAAAGTACACATGGACAAGGAAAGTTTTTAGATTTTTTCCTTTCCCTTAATCTTTCCCTACCGGTGATGTATTTACTACACCTCGACTCTAATAATGGGAATATCGATATGAAATATAATAGATACGGGGTTCAGAATTTTTGTATTCCTCCGTAATATAATTACGAATCACATCAAAGTATTATAGTATATATAATCCCGGTTCCGGGATCCCGGGATGGTCTAATTGCATTCTCTATACTGGACGCTGTTTATGCAAACCAATGACAACTGAAGATCGTTAATATTTTCAGCAAATAATCCATGATTTTTGCATTTTTTTTATCGACATTAAAAAAAACTGAAGTGCAACATGTAACTCTATAATGAAATTCAAATAGCAAACTACAAAAAAATAAACAAAATCACAGATAAACATCCATACGAAAAATATTTGTTTGAATATTATCATTGATATTTCTGATCTACCTAAATGAAAATTGATAAAAACTATTATTATCATATAATAGTGACAAGCAGTCCGCTGATAAGTGATCAATACTTAATATTTTTGGAAATCTATTGGTTTTGACAATTATAAGGAAATTTTATTATGATTACTATCAGTTCTTGAATTGCAACTACCTCGATTTACACACGAAAAAAAAAGTTAAAACAGATTAAACTTCACTTTGATTTTAATTCAAATTTCTTCCCGATATTCCGGGTAACGTGTTGAAAAGCTTTACTGGAATACATTACTTCTTGCGCAAAATACAAAACAAAACGAGAGTTGTTTGACCACTTGGATTTTACGAGATATTAGTTGTTGAGGTGGCAAGAAATTATAAAAAAAATACTATCAACTATATAAAATATATTGATCTTTTTTTGGGCTTGCAAATGTACTCAATCAATTCATATATTAGGGGTATCGGATAAAAATTTCGTTTTTTTGACATTATCGAACCAATGGTCAAAAGATTATTGTCTATATGATGGCATTATAAAGGAATTATTAATTATGAAATTCTTGAATATGGCCAAAAGATAAAGACACCGTTCTATTGTAATAAGACCTAGTATATTCAAGGGAAGAGACATATTTTTTCAATGCGAAACAGCACTTTTTGTTCGACAAAAAGACGAAATTTTCATCCGGTACCCCTGATATTGATCTATAAGGCCGCGTAATCGTCTATGGAATGCCAATCTCCGATAGAATAATTGAGAGGAAATATTGATCAGGATTGGGATCGTGCATTGATATCTAGTACCATTGAATAGAAAGCTGCATATGATCCGAGCAGCTATTAAAAATAAATACAAGGATAAACGACATACTTTTGGGATACGTACCCCGATAAAATACCACACAAAGAACAACAACAGATTTTTTTTTAATATGTAGATATGTGTTTGAGTATAAAATCATTTTAATATAGCCGTAAAATACATGCCGCTACGTCGCTAGAAATTCATGTAGCCGTTTCGCTCGAGCGAACAACTCTTCGAGCGCAAAGGGTTAATCTTGATTCCGTTTTTAGAGTTCAAATATCCTTACATTAATCGCAATTCCGTCAACTCTTTTCGGCTCTTCAATGTGAGAATTCGCGGAAACGCGTTTAATTCGAGTGCCATCATCACATCATCTTCAATTTGGAGCTCACAGAGCGAAACATTGTCGACGAGATTCAAAAATATCAAAAACAATAAGAGCCGATATCACATCGTCGACATATCAGCGTCCGTTCGTCCATTAGCAAACCCGTGCACAAATTGCACTTTCGACTATCAATTACCATCGTCGTTTTCAAGGCGCAATCGATAGAGCTTGACAAAGCGATAAAAAATGGACTCGAAACGTACTTCGCGGACCCGTACATTTTCGATGGTGTGCACGTAGACGACGGCACGTGGGCAGATATATTTATACGGTTGAAACTGAGAGTAGCAAAGAGTGAATTGTTACAATTTATGTCACTTAATTGCCGGCAAAAGGCGACATTCGTGGGAGTTTACTACGATGCCACCCGAGGAATACTAAACGTGACGTCATTGAACAACGAAAACAAGAGTGATGAACGGTACCTCGGAATACCTAGAAATAATCCCGAACAGAAAGGTTCTCCGTCGACGAAAATAATCCAGAGATTTTAGCAGTGCTGATCTTTTTCGATCGCTGTGAATTACATAATAAATAAATTGACCAATTAGTATAATGGGTAACATTACGCATTGATGTGGATTTGTGTTAATTATGATTTGAGAACGAATTAATTTATTAACGTATGAAATTTCACCAATAAACATGATAAATTTCAATTGGATTTGTCTCCTACATTTATAAAGTATCTTTACACTGAGATTATTAATATCGAAATGATATTTTTCATCGGCGTTAAATTCAATGCAATTTACATCATTTCGCTATTAATCAATGACATCTATAAAATATATATATATATAAATGATTTTTCTTACTCTGCGATCCTTTGACGATGCCATTGCCTGTCAACTCAAGATTACAACACAGACTGAATTCATCATTTTCATTTTATTGTCACAATTTTGTCTCATCTTATCAGACGTCGATATGAAAGAATGACAACCAAATTAAATGCTTCATTTTACCACATTCGTATATCATAGACATGGACAGCGAATGATCAAACTCCAGACAAAATATTATGATATCTTCAGAATTTAACCCTTTTGAGACATGCATAAATGTGCTCGCTAGATCTAATTAAATTCGATTTACGATCTGGATCGATCTTGAGGAACGCTAAAATCTATTAACATGCTCAAGAGAAAATGTTTTAACAAGAATATTTATTTGCGGCCTATAAAAGCATATCTTACGCAGAATGATCCGCCATGCGTGAAGGTATGCATGCAAAGAAAAGTGCAATGAATGCAAAAACACTTTGCAAACAAAATTTTTGCAAAAACTAAGAAAATTTCTCCCAGTATAATTAGGTTATCTTGGTATTTAACCCTCTGCACTCCGTAGTCCCCCATTTTGAAGGTACATATCATAAACCTTCAAAATGACAATAAATAATACTTAATAAATTCCAAATTATCTTATAACCCTTTGTACTCCGTTGTTCCCTCTCAGGGGACATCGTAATTCTAGCATATCACTCGAATGTCCCCTCTGGTGGGAAATAAAAATTTATTAGTGATTACGGACAAACTTATTCCAGCACAACTTTTTGAGAAATGCACGTTTCCCAGAAGTTTTCCGTTGAAATGGCACAAGAAATCAAATCAAAATATGGTACAATTACTAAGATATTTTTAAAAAATGTCAGCGAGTTTTACGTCAGAAGAGAAGGTGAAAAGTGCGCGTGGAAAGACAAGAGAATCGTCACACTGCTAAATACTAAACACAATACAGAAATGCAATCTATCCGCGGAACATTACGTGGTGGAAACATTTTAACAGTCGACAAGCCTAAAATGGTTTTAGATTATACAACAAATAAGGATGCTGTTGATCGTGCGGATCAATACGCTTCGACGTATTGTTTACTGCGAAAGTCTTTGAAATGTTGGAGGTTATTTTTATAGGGGTTGAAAATGTGTATTATGAGCGAAAATGTGTTAAACTGCTTATTATTGTCAAAGTGCGCAAATCAGCCTGCAATGCACTAAAAAAGTAATATAATTAGGGAATCCAATTCCGAGCCAAAATTTCGATCCCGGGATTTCGGGTTTTCATTAGACAATCCCGGGACCAGTCCCGGGATCCCGGGATTGGGATTTTCAATATTTTAGGAAATTACCTTGATGAATTTGATCAAAAATTACTAATAAGTCCATTTGTTCAATATAAAAAAAATCACTTGAAGGCACACAGATTAGATTAGACAGTCACCAAGTTCGCCAATTAGTAATTACGCCACTGTTTTCAAGCGTCCAGATTTCGTCGGAAATGTCTCGATTTAGTAGCCTTCATCATGTTGGTGAGGTGTACGATTTCTGTTTGATAAAAATTTCAATCCCGGGATTTTCCGGATTACGTTTTCTAATCCCGGGATTCTTAAGTACCTAAAACTGTCCGGGATCCCGGGTTTGGATTCCCTAAATATAATGTTATGGAATATCATATCAAAATGTTTGGCAATATTTCCATTTTTCCAGGATTTCTAAAAGCTACCACAAAAAAAATCCTAGGAGCTAAGTTTCAATTTTACCAAGCGAAAGTCTCGCGCATTTTTTTAAAAAATTACTTTATACAGCCTTTTCATAATGACTTTGACATGATTTTTATATTAGAACATAGACTTTTCACGTGATCGTCAGCTACATCCGTCATAATGTAGATTTGAATCCAAAACGATTGTAGTTTTAGCTACGGCGATGACAATCAATGAAAGCATAAATGTGTATTTATATCGAGCGTCTGTGGGTCGCATGTCTGTTCGTGGTTCCGTGGGAACGCTCGATAAAAAAGACGCCTTAACTAGACCGCAGCAGACAATATGTTAATAAGATTTACGTCAATTAGGCGTAAGTATAAGCACAATCACTTACATGCCTATTTATGCCTCGATGCTTACATGACATCGAAATCAAAAATGATTTAAATTCAATTACCTGCAATGGCAATAATAATAGCCCATTGTGTGATAATAAACCAAAGACTGTTTATAAATCAATAAACGAGCAATTGTGGTCCGGTTCTAAGATCTACGTGGCAACAATGTTTCAACAATCAATTGAAATATTTATGTTAAAATCTTTAGGTGCCTTCTTCAAAAATACCCCCCGCCAAATAATATGGATGATAAACGAGCATTATATCATATTTCACGAATCCAGATACAAGCCGTGAATCTTACACAGCTCGGTTCGGCACAGCAAAATATTATATGTGTTACTCGGTGGATTTATGAATCATATTTTTTCTACCTGCTCATACATTAGACGCGTAAATAAAACTTTCGACTGCTATAACTTCAGATTTCATAAGTTTGCAAGCGGACTCGCATAGGACTTTTGGAATTCGGCATGGCTAAATGTCGAATATGTTAATGGGTTGCAAAATCTCCTCTCTAATCGAAATAATTAATTAAGGCGAAGAAACCTCACGAAGCAGGTATCCATTGCTAGAATTAGCTTTTATTTACGTCCGCGTGAATGCTTACGAAGCAGAATGCACCCTTGTAATTAACGATCTAAAAATATGGCACGATATATTGCAATATAATTAAAAAATAAATATCCATTTAATGGCACGTAAGAAAAATTGATTTTATGCATTGTTTTTTTTATATTTGAAGCGAAATATTGCACTGTGTTGTGTAATATAACATAAAATAGGCAAACAACTGGTCTAGGAGTTGCTTTACGCAACATAAAGACACACAATTTAGCTTGCGCGCTGTGTGTCTTTGTACGTATGTGTGCAACTATTTCTTTACGACCAACTGCTGCTTTGAGTTTCACTTTTCGTGACGTTCAAGCTAATTTGTCCTGCAAGTTCATGATGATCATTTTATATTGATTTGTAATATCTTAATGCGGCCGTCCAGTTGAGAAATTTTCACCGGGCATTTAATTGCATCAAAGAACTGCGACATAGCATTGAACATTTTTAGATAACAAGAATATGAATGACAAACGCAATCTATTGTTCAATCGATATCACAATGATGACAGCGTGACATTCAAATTTCACATATCCCATTTTCATACAGCCGATGAATATGCCAGGTAAAAAATTTTTTTGGGCCAATTATGTGTTTTCAGCATATTGAATAAGACTCTAGTGCTCGTTTAAATACGACAATTAAGATATTTACTGTTAGCAAATGTGATCCTACAACAAGCATGGGGTGTGCATTACACAACCTCACTAACTGTGCAGTGTTCAATGGCGCAACCGCTATTGAGCGGTGCTTAAAAGGGCTCGCTGCAGAAATGGAGCCAAAGAGGGTTGAAAAACATCAGTTACACCGACAGAAACATAATAAATTAAACAGCATAAACGAATATCACATGGTTATTTTTTACGATGGAAAACAACCATAATATATATCCCATAATTATTTAAACCTGCATCCACAAGCAGTTCATTGTATTCCAATCAAAGTGCAAATAATGCAAACGTTGACAGATAATGCGATGATCTACTACTCAAAGCTTATTTTTGGATTGCTTCCTGCACACGATAAATAAGCTGATAATCTGTCAATAAAAAATATGAAATTCCATGAATATTTTAAACACTTAACCTTTTAACTGGCAACGACGCACCGGCGCGTCGAATTTGTACGCGCTGATGAGTCATTGGCAGTTAAAAGGTTAAAGACGAGCGTAACCATTCTGTCTGTCATGTCTGTGATGACTGTAATCTCAATTTACGAGACACTAATCACAATCCTGTTTTTTTCAATGCATATATATATTTGAACGACATTTCTAAAATGGAAATACCCTTGGGCCTCGTATAACACGGTTTTACACAATACGTTTTTGTATAGCACGTTTGCATAAATAGTGGCATATAATATTATAATATATTATATAAGACATTAGACAATGTACCAGGACATCCACTCAATTTAAAACATCTCAATTTTTAATAGAAACTGATCCTATAATGGAAAAAAGTTTATTTTGTATAGAAATTTGTGTTTATTTTTAAAAAAATAAAGTAGACACATATATAACTTATCTTCGATATTTTTTTGGAACGCAAACCCTAGCTTTGTATGAACTTCAAACCTTGTATAAGACGGATTTGTATTATACGGTGTTTTTGGGGAACCATATAACCGTGTTATACGAGGCCCGAGTGTATTATATTAACCTGTTAAATGGGCGGGACGTATATATACGTCCAACGTAAACTGTATCGAAATTGGTTAGGGCGTATATATACGTCCTCGAAATATATGTTGGGTCTTAAAGCAAGCGGGACGATTTTTTTTTGTTTAACGAATGTGTATGCTGTGGATACATGTTTTGACATGAATTTAAGATAGGTAACAAATTGGTTGCACTTCGCTATTGTGTTGGCGTGGACGTGTACTTAGTAAACGGTGACTTGTAGCATAAGGTAAGATTCAACGGCAAACTTATAGTTTTAAAATGTTCAGCTCAAACATAGTAAAAAGCCAACATATGCCATCAAAAAACAGCATTACACCTAAACCGGATAAGTCCGGATTGTGAAGTAGCACTACGTATCAACAACTGTTTTAAAATATATCACACAGAAGTTGAGTTTTGAATTTATGTACGGATATATTTTTTTTAAACTCTATGTTTCCATTTTCTTTATGTGCTTTTGTTTATTGTTTTGTATTTGTTAACATCTCTATATGTTAATGTATCTAAATAAATAAATGTCAATTAAAAAAATGAATAATATGAACTCACGCCAGGCGGGCGGGACGTATATATACGTCCTAGCGATAATGTGCGCACCCACTGTATGTTGCGTTATTGGAAAGGAACTTCCCCGCTTAACAGGTTAATAATTTATTATTGTTATCACCCTAAGCATATTGTGGCTACATATTCATTACTAGTTAAAATGTTTCTAATACACCTTTTGTGACAAAACTTAGATTTCGACTCACTGTTGCAATTGTACAGTAAATTACTTAATCTATTAAATAAGAGTTTTATTTAACATTCTATGAAGTTGTTTCGATATAGAGTTGTCTTTCGATGTGAATAGCAAGATATGGATCAATCGCTGCTCAGCCCTGTCGCATTTCTTTTTCATTTTGACGTCACCGGTTATTAATCGGTCTTAGCTCACATTAACAATATATTTTTAATCGATCTTATGACCAAAAAAACTGTATATATTATGATAGCACAAGTAAAATAAATTTGTACATACATGACCTCACGGTCTGCAAATTCGAGACATATTCGCCGAGTCTTAAGTCACCAATTGCAAATAATTTAAACAATAAATAATTAAAAAAGGCACGTTCGATTTCAGCCGATTTTGACCGTCGAAATGTATTTTATTACATCGATCCTTATACTTTTCAACGCACACTTAACGACCGCCAAATAGTAATGAGACATGGTAGTCCGATTGCGTCACCCCCGTGGCGCGTTATTAAATACCAAATAGCGAACAATAAAACCGTGCTTTCAAAATAATACCAAGGCATAAAGCGAGATCATAAAAGCCTCATTCGAAAATGTTATGACAGCGAGAATATCGCTGTTTTGCAACTTTGCGAAACCGACATGGGCGATACATAGTATGATAAAACTTTCGGATCAACTTCTGCGAGCGTTCAAAATTTGTCAATAAAGCGGGCATGTCAACGACGTTGCGGTTTTGCGTCGATGCAGCACTTCATAGTGATGAAAAATGTCGCAGACAAAGGGTTAAAATAGCAATATGTCTGATACGTCGACCTCAAGCGCTGCTTGAGAGCATTTTTGCGACATTGACATTAATTTTTTTACAACCGACTGTTGTACTTTTTACTTTCATGCTCGAAATCAAATAAGCATTTATATTCTAGAGCAATGCGCACTGGATGTTTTCTTTTGGCATACAAATTAATTTCTTTATCTCTGCACGGAAAGCAAGCGCCGTGCAATTAGATTTCGGCAACAACTTTGCAATAAATGTTCCTTCAAGTCACAAAATGCTTAATTTCTTCTGTGGATTTGACGACTAAAACAAAAATGTGTCCAAAATTTCGAAAAGACTGAAATTACTCCTGATAATTAAAAATATAACACTAAACATTTGAAATAAATAACAAAACACATAGTGTTATCAAATCGAATTATTCTTTATAAGCTAAAGATGTTGATGTACAAGTGGTCCGCAGATGTCGATATTGGATCCAAAAAATTCAATTGGGCAATAGAAGCTTAAGGGTTGAAGCAAGAACGGGAGAATCTTCAAATTTTAATAACGATACACTAAAATCCCCGACAAACAATCGAGGTCAGATCCTCAAAGATCAGATTGGAATCATTCAAAGCTCATCGGCAAAATTAATAGGATGGGTGTTATGGGGTAGGATGGATACCGCACGTCTTCGACAAATACAACAAAAACCAGCGACAAAATGCGCGCAACGCTTTCTTGACAACACAAAATATAATACCCTTTTTGAATTTTGAGATCCCCTAATATTGCCAATTGAAATAAGTGTTACTAATCCTCTCTTACTTAAAATTCCTAATCAAATAATACTATTATGATTCAACACATGTAGACAAAAGCAATGGAAAACACGTGAAAAATCCTATCCCTAAAAATGTCTCTTATGGAGATACGCATATCATCAAGACATAATTTAAGCCTTAATATTAAAAGATGCGCTACCCCTAGCTATTTACACAATCCAATCGTATGTATGCTTGCATCACAATCACATAATTGGTTATAGATGTTCGGTGAGATTTTCAAAATATTCCGGTATAATCTTGCCTTTATGACAAAACGGCTGTAATAAAATGGTTTGTAATAAAATATAATTTCATAGGATCTGTATTGATTTTGCTACATTGTATACGGCATCGACTTAAATTCTACAATAGCCTTGGAGCATGCTAGATTTATTAAGGCGAAAAGCACTCAAGAACAAATCTTTAATGTACGACAACTGATCGAAAAATGTCGTGAGTTCCAAATACCGACAATAATATATTTTATTTGATTGCATGAGATCTGAGAGCATATGAAATATTTTGCTAAATGTATTAATAACTTTGTCATGATGAAAATAAATCAATTTTTCAGATACAAGAAATCAAGAGCCAAGCTGCAATTGGTCGGAAAAAGAGGGGTAATCATTTGTAATTTTTCCGTCTCTACATAAAAGACATGCTACGCATAAAGCATCATCAGTAACATGCCTATTTTATTATATATTACATAAACACAGCTTCATATTTTTCCGTTAACAAATAGAAAAAAGCAATGCATAAAATGAACTTTCCATGGGAGGCGAAAAAGTTTTGTTTTTACAGCGCGAATCTCGCGCTTTTTTTTAAATAGCTGTCAACGGGAGGGCGTCAACAAAAGATTTCCGTTAACTTTTATGTGGATTTTATACAATAGGAAAAATATGAACAGCGGTTGAATGCCGATGAATCTCCAGGGCACTCGCCGAAGCTTTCAATGCATCAAAAAATGCTTTGGATTATTGTTTGGTGGACAAATAAGGGCGTAATACATTATTTCTTCTTTAAGTCATTATGGGTTGAAACGTATTGTCGAAAATATGCACCAGAAACTAAAAACGAAGCAGTCACAATTCTATTACATAGGCATGGGCTCATACCGTGTTAAATGGAGCAAATAATTTAGTTTCTCGTTGGTAAGCGACTATTGAAACTAATGGAGATTATTTTGATTTAATAAATTATATTTTCTATGAATTCCAAATGTTCTTTTGATATACTCTTATAATAGTTGCAATCTCCCATTTTTTTATTTTTATTTTTTGGTATGGTGAAATTAATTTTCCACGGTTGATTTCGTTGACAATGCGAAATGTCGAATTTCGTATTTGGATTTATTGGTATGATTTTCTGCGTTTGTCTCGATCGACCAGCTTTCAAACCAGATTACCTCGTTGTCCAAATACATACTTCCTCGGCAGCAGAGTCCTTCAATTAATGTCTTAAATCATCAGATATGAATTTATGATCTATTGTTGGCAAGTTCACTTATAGCAATTTTGTGATTGTAAAGAGTAATCACATATGCATTTAAAGTAACGCCTGTATTGTCCATATTTACATTGTTTTGGTGCCATTTCATATATATTTACTTCCTGTTCAATAATTTGTAGACGTCCGTACTTTGAACGTGAAAGCTTTGGTTCGGAAACAAGCTTTGTAGAGTGAATTAAAATGCAAAATAGCCGATTGTGAAGTAAAGCAAAACGTTTGCACAAGCATGGAAGAGGACGTAAACATTGGACGTTGATACAAATAGGAGTTTGGGTCGATGCGCCTTCATTTACGTCGTTTATAGGAGTATCTATTTATCGAATTGAGCCCGTAGGGACAAAGAACGCAAGCACAGGCCTCTTCTGTACTGCATTTGATAGAAAAAACTGGTTAGTCGAGTTCCGGCGACCAGCTGCAAACGAGAATGGGGAGTTTGCATACCGCAAGTACAATCGCCTATCTTAATCACGGCCTAGGCAGACACCTTTCGAAGCTAGCTTTTGATCTATTAGGCATAGATAGCGCCACACGACTCCCAAAAAGAATGAATTGCGCCATTCGAATGCAAATTTAAGCACAAATTATAAATAGAAGCCGACTTCATGCTGGAGGAGCTCGCGATGAAAGTGAACTGGAAAACAATCTATCCAACAGGACAAGAACTTACAGCCGATTAGCTTCCAGGCGGATGCTCCGTCAAATAAAGGCCTTGATACTCTTCCACATCACAAAACATGTCACAACTAAAATCAGTCGAGATGAAAATTATTTAACAGGAAAATTCTAAGCGTCATAATTCATCTCAGCGATTTTGTGTAATGATGATATATACCAAAACGATAATGCAATACATCCAAATAAATACTATATTATTATTTGAATCCATTAATTTCCTACATATATGGAAATGTGCTATGATTCAATTGTAAATTGTCATTGAAGAACAAACATATTCAATCGAAATGACACTTTTGATCGACAACCCCAGATAAATATATTCATTAATCTATTCTAATATTATGATTCATAACATGAATGTATGATTATTTGTTATACAAAACTCAAAAAATATAATTAAAATTTACATTACGTTAATTTTAGTCGCGGGGAAAAAACGATATATCATCGTTGGCAACACTTGCGCAAAAATGCCAACGACGATAAATCGTTGTGTATACGATGGCAAAAATAACTTTATAGAACAAACATATTTTAAGCAGTAATAAATGCACAGGAATGATTTTAACTAATATCATCGACTAAATAGGATTTTTATTATTATGAAGCATTGCAGCCAGGAAATATTATGCATCCATTTTTAGGGAGGAGTCCTGCAAACTTTATCTTGTAATAAATCAATTAAAAATTTATCTCGGACGAATGGCGAAGAAGAGGAATTCACGGGATCAAATGAGATGTATTTAAATATATCAACATCATCGAAAGGCGGAGTAATGTTGCCCTTTCTTTTATACTAATTATACGATTCGCTGCATCTCAGGAGTTATTTATTTATTTAAGCCGCCGCTCTATCAAACATGATTTGATTGACGCTACAGTGTTGCATAATGGTGCGGGAGTAAATCCATTCATTTTTGACGTTAAACATTAAAGCAGGTCGCTTTAAATGTTGTTCGGGAAGCCTGGGGGTTGCAGGACAACGCGCTTCTCGCGTATTTGGAAACCTCTACTCTTTGAAAGATGAAGAGCAACTGCAAAGAACGAACCATTTTTCGGACACAAGAAGAACCTCAGTTTACTGAAAGCTCTCGAGGACGGAGCCCTAATCTATTCCTCGAAGAAAGATAGGCTTCAATGCTTCAGCATTATTTTTAATATCACAGATAGATAGATGAAAAATCTAAATAAGCTTGAGCAGACGATCGACAATATCAATACTTGTAATGTGAAAGTTTCTTGCAATTATTTTATAATAGGTAACATTGTGGATATGCTAATATGCATCATATTTGTCGTTGTTATTCTGTATTATTAAGTTTGACATTTAACCATCTGCTTATTGAAGATTGTTAATTGGTACCCTGAAGTACGCGATGCCGACGACATATGATATAACGAGGGGTGATTGCAGAAATAAAATGCACGAATGATACAAACTGCATTCTCAATAATCTCTTAACCCTTTCCGGTCTTATGTCAAATGTCATTCGACATATTTTTTCATCGTTAGTATTATTGAATTAAAATGCAACGCAACATTTTTTTCACTTGTAATTATTATAGCAGTACGTTGACCATAGGATAAAGGATTTTTTTGCTCATTGGAACTGTCTACTTGGAACGGATACGAAAGGATCGTTTTAGGAGCTCTATGGCTTTAGGGGTTTTAGGGAAAATATGAAATTTTGTTGTGGCAGTATTTTTTTCAGTTGATATGATAGTTGATGATGGTGATATGATGAAGTGCACAAATAAGCACCATCAATTATGATAGCGATATCGTGGATAGACGACTTCTCAAAAAAAATCGAATGAAAGAAGATTGCCAATAGACATTTAGTACATACGGTTAGTATGTATTTTCATATCGTGCAAATGCAAATCACGGTTTCAGCGAGTATGCTTAAAATGTAGTCGACGGTGGCAGTGTCCTGTATGGAGACCATCGATGCCATTTATTATAGACTGGATTGCTGCCATCACGAATTCTAATAATGTTCTATGTGCTCCTCGAGCTTAGCATCGTTAAAATTAAATTTATTAGCCGTTTTTAATGCGTGCTCGACCCACTGCCGGCGGTAGTGAGTTTCTGCTCAACAGCTGATTGAGAATGCGCGCATGCGCAGAATCTGCCAGGAAAGTCTACCAGTCTCTGCATTCGGCAAACAATTTATCGAGGCGAATGCATCGTGATGAATTATTTAAGCCTTTCATAGACAATTCCTTAAGAGCATCATCCCAAGGATGGCGACGTTCGTCCGCCGTGTCCCAAGATAGTGCAAGCAATGCCGATTTGCTCGAGTAGCTGAAGTGGCCCTTTTACGGACAGCGTGGACATAGCTGCGCCTTCATGGACGATGACAATTGGTGTTCAAATATTGATGAATAATATTCATAAATTAGGAATTCAATGCGGAGGTTGAGGTCATTACACTACAGGCAATATGTAAATAATGTTAGTCTTGAATCAGACAGCTCTCGATGGTCATTTTACCATATTGTCCTTATTAGAAACTTTGACTCGAGATAAAATATTGCTTAGCCAAGTGGCAGTTGAAGGTTTCATGAATTTAAAACAGTAAAAACAGTTTAAAAAAATCAGACGATCCTCAATAAAATATAACTTAGCACTTTGAGGTCTTTATATTTAGATTGTAAGTTTTTTGATCAAAATTTCGGTAAAAGTAACTAAAAAAAATTGTAATGGTGTATTAGACGTTCGTGGAATTTGAGCTCCTACTGATTTTTATCCAACAGAAAAAAGTATATTTTATATAAACATTAATAGTGGTCTACAATTGGAGATGTATTTGATCGAAAATCTAATTCATCACTGCTGCTATGAGCCCTGAAGGTTCTGCTCAACAGCTTTACAGTATTAAATACATCTCCAATATCCAATATTAGTCCACTATGGGAAGATATCAATAATGATGATTATAGTCCAAATATACAATTTTCCTTTGGGCAAATCCATTTGCATTAAAATTTATGCTAAATATTTACAAATCAATTCATATTCAACATAGAACTCGTCGGAATATCATCGATCGGTGCCTCAAACAGATGAGAAGAAAAGTGTAAAAACATCAACAATCTTCTTTGAGAGCTTTAATCAATTTGTCTCCGGCGCTGAATCACTCCTAAATATACAATTTTGCCACACATCTTCTTGCACAAACGATTTAAATTGGCATGTTAGTATTTATCCAAAGCAACAAATACACACACACATATATATATAATGCAACAATGTAGAAACTCTCTTATTACAGATCCTTTGAAAATGTTCAAATATTCTGTTATATTCAGGTCGGAAATTTTATTTCAACCCCTTTCTATTTCCGACAGTTACAATTCAATATAAAAATGTATGATAGTCGAGCGTTAATAATCGCTGCCATAATAAAACAGAATATCAAAATGACACATATTGATGTCGTGTTGTATTTTATTCGAATTTTTTATCTCAAATACTCGTAAGCAGGAGATGAAAGACCGCATTAGATGAAACGATGATAGATAATCCCTTCAAAGGCCATGAAAAAAATAAGCATATTAGCGACACATAGGGGAGAGATCAAGCAGAAAGTGAAAAAGTTGAAAACACCAATGCTAAGTAGAGGAACCCCCAGGAGCGATGTCCAGGAATGAGACATAAAGGCGCCAGATATGAGCAAAATAAGAAAATTACGTAGGCATATAATCGATCCTCGATTTACGCGGGCGTGCTTAATTCTCTTGTATTCAAAAAGAATTTATTCGGATTACCGGATCAATATCGGATTCAATACAAGCTGACGGTATTTAGCAGGCAAACCGCTTAACTTCCTCTGAAAATATGAAAAGAATTTTGGGATTATTTTTATATTTTCAGAGAATTTACCAAGTATAAACGAGAGATTTTTTTCAACATAATTCCAATTGTCGATATATTTGTTTGGTGGAAGCCAGGCAACTTGCTGCTGAAAATGCACGCTCAGCCTCCACACTCGTCAGAGGTATCGTCATCAGATATTTAAATACTAGTTCGAGTTGATGACCGCGTGAGCCCCCATTTTCGTATAACACCATCAAAGCGAAGATTTCTTTCTGCTGAGACGCGGACTAAAACTTGCAAAATTCCCGATTTCCCGACAAATTATTTATTTCCGTCGCTACAGATGAATACTTATATACTATAATACTTTGATGTGATTCGTAATTATATTACGGAGGAATAAAAAAATTCTGAACTCCATATCTATTATATTTCATATCGATATCTCCATTATTAGAGTCGAGGTGTAGTAAATACATCACCGGTAGTACATCACGGTTAATCGATGACTCTTAAAAAGTCTTCAAAAACATGAAAATATGCATCATCTTCAATCTATCTTTCAGCAATTTTTGCATGTCACATCCATTGACATTGAACAAAAATATATTTTTTTCGTATGAAAATCCATCTCATTTCATATTATCTATTGATTAGATCGTTGTAATAAAATAAAAGCACTGGTATTACGCCAACTACAGGCATTAGGTCATATTCGTGTCCGACTTCGTCTAGTACCATTGTACTTATTTCGATGTAAAACATTAATTACGTAAAAGCCTTGAAAGATGCTCGGCGGAAACCATTATCGATGACAAGGAAAAAAATCACTATTACAGGTGATCACGCAAAAAGTACGTTGCGGTGTTTGCTCAATTCGAAAACAATGGCCGTATGAAGATTGATTCATATTCAACAAAGCAACAACGGGAAAAACTCGTTTCAGCATTCATAAGACGAATATGCGTGCAGTTTTAGAACCGCTGGGGGTCATTTAGTCAAACGACGAACACAACTTGCACACAACATAAACAATTCAGACGGTGCAAATTTCCATGATGCATTTTTGCAAATAATACCCAAGCAAACAAATGCACATAAAAGTCCTCAAAGCTAGGCTGCCAATATCAATATTTGATTGGAGAGAAAATTTTGCCTTTCCGTCACGTAGCAAGGATTACGATCTGCTCACTGAATTTTATCCATATTGGAGACTAAACAAACACAGTGGGGTCTAGGTGATGTTTATTTATTTAATTCCTCTCCGCTTTCCGATTTAGTGACATATTCCCTGGAGTTTCAAATGTGAAATTTCAAAACGTATAGAATTGATCCAAAAAAAAAGTTCATAGCGGACCGAATTACCGATCGTAAAAAATATGATTGGATTAACCCTTTTTATTATCTGAGCTGATAGATATTGAAATAAAACCCACTCTATATAATTGCGACAAAACACATGCATTATAATGACCATGTATCTAGAAAAGTCAATAAAGGGTGCGCCAAACAAAGAGTTACCAACATCGCCCCATTTTCGTTGTTAAACCACTGATAACAGCGCCCTCGTCATAGATTAGGCGATAGTTTATTGCATTGTTTTACAAGATGTTACATTGTAGCGATTTAAAATTAGCTTTAACAATAGTTAAAAGCAACCAGTGGCCATGGAAAATAAAGATCTGTTCAGATCATTATTTGAACGCCAACGTCAATAACAGTGATGGAAATCAAGAGCTATCAGAATTATTTTATAATAGAAAATAACTTCCGAAACCAATTGATAGATTTGCAGAGGATGCAAGGCAATTGAAAAGAGCAACATATCTCTCAATGAAAGACCAATGTGTGTTATTAACGAATGACTCTAATCTCCATAAATTGCACTGAGACATCCGGTAATTTAGTAGGTCTTAACCTTACGCTTATGATATATTCCATATCTAATACAAGTGCATTTGCAGAATGATATTTTTAATTATAAAAGCAATACGATATGAACGTTTGGAATTCGTAGTTAAAGATAAAACACCATAACTTTTCCGATCCAATCCAATCAAAATAGCTTCTAATGTGTTTTTCAACAATACGATTAAGACATTAATTTTAAGAAATAATGTATTGCACTCTTATTTATCCATCATACAAAAACCATGAGCTTTTTCAACATTCAATCATCATACATTTTTTCCTATTGCATAAAATCCATTTTGTATACCAAGTATGATTGAAAAATAAGTTTTATCATAAGGTTCTATCGACAAAGAATGCACTTTCAAGGGACTCAGTTTTTGGCCTTCTGACAGTTCGTGCGGCACCCATTTATCAAGCTTTTCATTGTTTTCTATTGAAACGAGATAACAATTGAAAGCTACTCCAAACAAACAATCAAACTTGTAAAATGATCGATCTTTGAAAAAAAATCACTGAAAATCCAAATTTATATGTGATAATATAAAAATGCTACCAGACTTACGAATTGGGCGTTTTGCTATTTTTATAAAAACCACAAATTAGTAACACGTTCTTCGAATTATAAAAGTGTGCAATCATCCTATGAAAATGTCATGTTAAAAATGCTAATGTAATAAAATGCTTATAATTCTAATTAAATTATGGTAATTGGAGCAGGGTTTTTACTTTGCAAATTTTCGCGAATGTTGTTGATTAAGTGATAAAAATTATTTAGTCCAGTGCTGTTTTATTAAAATTAAAAACATGTAATGGACGACGAGTTTCGCTTGTATAATGATTCTTATGAAATTCACCCTCAGCTTTGACAGTATTGACATATACACGAAGAAAATGGAAAACAACTTTTCCCACCCTCTGTAAATTTGCAGCGCTTATATTTCAACGCATTCATGTCGACATGAAAAGAGTTGACATCGATCACTAACGTTCCTTTGATGCATAATACATACATGCAAAAATAATCGAGCAAGGGGTCCAATATGCGACTTTGGGTTAATGTTCATAAATTGGTTATAGTAAATTAAGTATAGTCCAAATCTCCAATTCCCCGGAGAGTTAAATGCGAATGAGTAGTGATTCATAATGAGATTGTAAGTGATAATTCTCCGAAGAATAATAGGTACGGACTAGATCACGTTTCCTCCAATGAAGTAACCGAGATGCGCTAGAGTAGTCAAACCTGTTGAAGAAGACAGGTGACATCATCGTCGAGCTGGTAACGAACACCTGACGATCGTCCGCGTACCACTGGGAGACGTCACCAGCACAGGAACAGACACCCTGGACAACAGCACCACCGTTCGTGGTCGAAACGTTTCTGTCGACCAAACGGCCACATTGTTATAATCTCCGGTTCAATGTCAAAGCAATCATCTTTGACATTTTTTCTAATCCCGCACGTAATTCGATGTAGGAAGGTCGCAGATCATAATCATGAAAATTACTTATCAGCTAACATTTATCCATATTTAGGTCCAATCATCTTTGGTCAGAGATTTTCAAAATGTGCAGGTGTAAAACACGTTTAGGTTTTATTGACAATACACTGAACACCCACAAGAGTGTTAAAAAATCAACACTCTTTCATTTGATGATTGTGCCGTCATTGAAGATGAAGGTCTCTGGCGTCGCGCACTTGCATATTTAAAAAGCATTTTACAATGATAATGAAGTTCGATTTTGTGGCGTTAAAACTATCTACAGGCAGATATAACAGATAAAATAAAATCAACAATAATGCTAAAAACAAACATTAACAAAAAATATAGAACGGGACACAAGTCTCACAAGGGACGGAAGTCGGCGGAAAGAACATGTCTTCCCGCGGCCAAAGTGGTCTTTCATTTCAATCATTTAAAAAAAATGTACATAGTTTTGCAACTATTAACTATAAATAGGCCGAAGAAAATGTCGGATGTCCCGAATTGCGAAAGCAAAGCACAATCAAATGCGCATAATCAGCTGATCGAATTCAGATACCATTAATCTTCCAGCCAGTCAGTCTGTGAACCAGACATCCTAAAGGTGACCTCCGTGAACAATTTAAATTCATCAAGATTCATTTTCTGTCTCCCAGCATCACCACTCCATTAATCCAACCTATAGACCGACAGCTCATTTTTAACTCTAAAAAAATTTACACTAAAGCATTCCTCAAGTGTTGTTTTGTGACTAAAAAGACAATGTCATTGGGGTTAGGTTTAAGATTATGGATAAGGCGTGAGGGGTCTTCAAGAAAACGTTTATTTTTGCTCAAAAGAAACTTTGAAGGCTTTGAGACAGTGTCTGTTAAGCATTTAATCAACGATATAAAATTAAATTCGATAAAATTCCCGATTTCCCGACAAATTAATTATTTCCGTCGCTGCAGATGAATACTTATATACTATAATACTTTGATGTAATACGTAATTATATTACAGAAGAATACAAAAATTCTGATCCCCGCATCTATTATATTTCATATCGATATTCCCATTATTAGAGTCGAGGTGTAGTAAATACATCACCGGTAGGGAAAGATTAAAATAATATCGTATTTTAGCACTCTAAAGGTTAACGAATATCTCGCATTACGAATGATATTCTAAAGCGAATACTCGTTAAGCGAGCGTCGCATTCTATTAACAAGCATTGTTAACATTACTCACGTAAATTTAACCAAAAAAACTCAATTTTAAAATAAAATGTATTTATGGCTGTGGGTTCGTTATACATACGTACATATTTGCTTTGGTCAACCGCGCATATTTTTGCATGATAAAAAAGGTATTCATTGAATCTATTTTGAAATTATAATTAAACCTGGATTCCGGGCAACATCGAACATTCAATAAAACGAATATCCAATCGAACTGTATGCATAAAGCTGAATGCAAGCGAGCTCATGACCCCGAGCCTGTGTTGTCCTCAGGCGTTGAATAAATTTTATTTTTGGTCGGAAAGCTACCGAAATTTAGCATGTAATCATGACAATCTAACCGGAGGGTCTTTGTTTTCACGAGCAATGAAATTCTGACAAATTTAATGACTAATTAAACGAATACATGTCGTGCCTGTTTCTGTTGATTCTAGGGAAAAAAAACCTGTTGACCGAACGTCACTTAACACGGCGAAAGTCAATCGAACAAGAGAAGGGCATTGTGAAAAAAAATTAAATGCATCGTCGACGGCGCCACGAGACTTCCGATTTCCGTTGAAAGCTGCTTCCGGACGTTAAAAATAATTTAGTTGTTTGTAAGAATTTTCCAAATGCAGCGTGTCTTCATTATTTTCAGGTCGTGTGGAAAGATTAATATTGAAGCAGGCAAGAGTGCTCGCAAGCTGAATGAGTCACCTGTACTCGAGGAATTTTCATTTCAACGACAGTGAGTAATAATAAAATGGGTTACGACGACCCACGAGACTCCACTTCTAGCCGTTCCTCGAGGCTGTGTTAAAAATTGGATTTTTTGTCAGTCACCCTACCTGTGTGGTGCTAGTCACAAGAAGAAAGGTAAGGTGAGATCATCCATAAAAAAAAATTGCTGAGGACCGGTGTCAAACTATATGACGCATGTTTGGTACAGCGTTGCCTTGCCACGTTTCTCTAACTGCTGAAACTCTTTTTTTATATGCACACATATAAGTATATTGTATACAAAGATAATTCCATTGAAGTTTTAAGGTTCTTGCTGATTCATCGAGATGAATTGTTCTGTTTGATATTTTGCATACAATCTAAAATATTATATATTCGCTACAGCATAAATACTAAGAACTGTTACGATCATGTCTTCTAAAATAATATATATAAAGCAGTAGTCACACGCAATTCACTAAAAGACAAGAGTTTCTTCGATATTCAATCATGCGAAAGAATTACATTAATATCGTCTGTATCAAACATACACTCGATATTGAAGGAGCATCACCTTCTAATAACACTTGACACTTGGATGGTCACCAAGCGAACCATCCGAGTAAACGGAATCTCATCCGAGGAATCTCCATGGGTAGTGAGGGTGGTTTTTAACCTGTTGAGGAGCGAGCAAATTTAAAATCGATGAAGTCGTTGATGTCATAATCGCTTTACGCTGATTACTTTCTGTCAGCTCCTAATCAGCGTAAGACAATCTTCAATTCGGGGCAGAGTCAATTGTAAATAAACATTTGATAGTGAATACAAGACCACGTCATTTCTTTACATAAACAATGCACAAAAAATCGATTAATTTGCTCCTCCTTTAGAAGGAAATGATAATTGAACAAAGACTCATTCAACATGCAGAGAAGAACGGCAAGCAGTTAAATAAACAAACACTCTCGATAACACACAATATTCTGTCGTTTCTTTGCGTAAACAAATAACACACTTGAAATCGAAATCATTATAAGTCGATAAATTTGGGCTTAACGATCTATACAATCATGCGATGCATGTGAGGAAGCTATCCGTCTCAGTCTCCCGAACTGCGCTAAGTTCTCTCTTTCTCTGTCTGTCTCCGAGCTTCAATGTGCAAGAGTGCTCTTTTTGGGACATGAGAATTCGGACATACATGTATGTCGATGCTCCCTGACAGCTTAAGATCTGAGGAGCTTTCCTTTGGAAAGCAGTGAAAAAAATCTATACATTTAAAGTACATTTTTATGGAAAGGATTTTTGGGCTGATAAATTGACAATAAATAATTTGATTGCCAAAAAAATGAATGATAAATATTTTAAAAAAACGCGTAAGAGTCTTGCTCGGTAAAAGTGAATATTCTTTGTGCATAAGAAATATTTATTTCATGTATTACTGTTATTCCATTAATTAACAGAATTTGTTAGCTAAAATGTTACGCTGTGTGCTGTGTAATATAAAATAAAATAGGTAAGAAACTGGTCTAGTGGTTGCTGTAGCGTGACGCATGCGCGTAACGTGTATATGATGTATGCGACGGACACCCTACAAATTCCCCCTATTTTTCCGATCAAATGTCGCTTGGAGTTTCACTTCTCGTGACGTTCAAGCCAATTTGCCCTTCAAAAATGTTCCAAGTTCGCTTCAAAAATGTGCACTACGATGATATTTTTAACTCATTAATAAGATGGTTTTAATCAGTTTTATCTCTATTAATCGACCACGAAAAAGCCTTCAATACAGCAAGCACATCGACACATAAGAAGAAAAAATATCTAGCTATGGAAATTATCGCTGTGAAATAAAAACAACGTTTTCTTGTCCTTAACTTTAGATAGAATTTAATACTTATTTTATAATTATAATGTTTTTTTGTTTAAATTTTAACGACAAACTTGAATTTAATGACCAACCAGTCTTGGACGATCTATTATGTCTATAACGCGTCCATCTTCGAGCTTAATAGATTTTACGAAACCGGTTATTAATTAAAACAAATTTATGAAATAAAAATAAAAGTTTTTCGTTATAAATTTTCAAATGACGCAGTCGCATGTCGATGAACTTTTCTCATTTATGCAAATTTTATTTTATTGAATTCATACATAAAAAACTTACATAAAATCATCTACGCTTTCTATCTATATATTATCACATATATTTCAAAAATAAACCTATTTAAGCCAACGAATTAATCCCACAATCATTTATGATTAATTATATGATAATTGCGCAATCAAAAATTAGAATAAGAAATTCGTACGTGATGCGACACTCCCACGACACGTGAGCGTCATCCAACTCGATAAACATAAAATTTCATTTTCATGCGCGCATCGTCCACCGTTCATACTTTTTTAATTATTTTCAAGCTCGAAATGGTCATGTGAAAAAGATACGCCATCCAAGCATGAAAGGAGGATCGCAAAGCAAGTATATCATATAGCCATTGAATACAGTGTATAAAAAACAGGTTTCTCGGATTCCAAAACGAGGAATCACCTTTTTTCCGTTGTGTGTGTGATATCACATAGTGTATTCATAATTTTCACGAACATATTATGTAAAATATGGGTTACCATTTTCGCAGAAGCAATTTTATTCGCATACGAAAATAAAACAATTCACAACCACAAAAATATACAAATAGACATCGCCATAACTTGTTCAAATGCATAGGATAAGAGAATGATGATGAATTTTTTAGCTTTTATCGGATTAAAAACACATGAAGTGGCGTTCATCCAATTAGAAGCAAATGAAATTGAAAAAAGTAAACGTAATAATGATGCAAAATGTTTGGACGGAAAGAGCCAGGAAAAGCAATAGAAGAGATTGGTTGCTGGTGGGTGGGGTCACGTTTCGCGTAAATTACACTCGCTGATAATGAACTGTCATAATAAATAGAACATTTAGTGTGTTCATACAATTGCAATTAGTAACCATAGCAAGAGTGCAAAATGCATGCTCTACTATTCGCTTGGAATGCATCCAATAAATATTTAAATTGACCGAATGAGTTAGAAAAGGTCTGCCGTGTCAACGGGGTGTATAGGGGTTGATATTTGATGAGCGGAATATTTATCTTCAACAACCTACATAAAGAATCAGTCGCGTTTAATGCGAAGTAGCTCATACTACTGTAAATATATTAGGGGTACCGGATGAAAATTTCGTTTTTAAACAACGAGCATTGATTGGTGGGCATTTATTAGTTTTATAGTTTTACAAAAAACAATTTTTTGCGTCCAATTTCAAATGAAAAGATTTTTTTCGGATAAGTATTTTTTTACGAAATTACATGTTCAATGAATTTTATCAAAAAATTAATGCAAAAACTGCTGTTTTAAAAAAACTTAACATTTACAGGGACCAATTGACTATTTGGCATTTATCAAAAAAATTGAATGATATCTTAACAATGATTGTAAATACAATTACTTATAAGCAACCCTGCGTATACTTCTTCATATTGAGGTTTTACAGTAGTTTTAGATGTCAAAAGAGAGTAAATCCTTCCTTAAATATAGCCAAAGCCCACAAATTTAATGTTTATATCAAAGATGAATGATTTATAGCTTAGAACTTGGCTATAAATGTATTCAACGGAAGTTTCAATGAATCAACGACCGCTTATTTACTCTTCAATGCTTGCTTTATTCACTGAGCTATAGACTCATATTCATTAAATTGTTGCATAATAAACGCATGTTAAAAAAAATAACGAAGAAAATACGCATAATAATAGCTCAATCGATGGAGCAAATAACCGGACAGTGAGGGGTTATTTCATTCATGTCGAGGGGTTACTTTTCAACTAAGGGATGTAGTCCAAAAAACCATAAATTCGTGTAAAAAATGCAAATTACATTATTAAGCATCATGCATTATGGACTGCTATTGGCAATTGGAGGAAATGCATTTGAACGAAAATCTGATCATCACTCCTTCGTCTTGCATTTACAGGAATCCAAATCTCTTAATCAAAATCAGAGCCTCTCTTAAGGGCGAGATTTGATAGTTTAGAAATGATTATTAGCATTATTCACTGTTTAGTTATCGTCAGATTGTTATTTCTGGAAAACAAACTGAATTATGCGAAGGACATCTAATTGAATTGTTTGAGTACAAAACAACGTTATATCTTTGCGAAAAATTTTCGCGAAAGTGCGGGATGGTGATACATAGACGTCGAACCACAGTAAGAAATTATGTATTTTACGCGGTGGTACGTTTTACTTTCTGAGCAATATCAGAAAATCGATATCCCTAACGGGCGAGACATAGGACCCACGGGAACTCGACATCCTATTCCTGGAGTTAATATTTGCTCAGAGTGTTCCTCTTGCGAACATGATGCCCTTTTATCCCGATTTATTTTCCAAACCTCGCACAACTTCGAAACGGATAGCTGCCGAAAGCTCTCGAATGAACGGTCAAATAATATTTTGTAGCGTTTTTCATCTGATCCATGCGCTCTCGGAAATTTCAAAAAGTACATACCTTGAAAACGGTCGCTAAAAGCGTCGACTACAATATCGACAGACATTTAAATGACACTCTCGATGCATTGTTCTATTCGCATGCAACCATTTCCAACTTTTCCCTTACAAATGAACAACAATGACGATGAGGGGCAGTGTAAAACGATCGAGGTGCTGACATAAACTTTCAGATTATACAGCTTTTATATACACCTCTCAAAGGACTTAAAACGGACCGTGGGGTTCTATTCAGACTCGTATATAGTAAACTTTCGAAGGATATTTTATATGGAATAAATTAAATTATTAAAGACCCGAAAAAACGTTCGAAACGATTACTTGATATAATATTGTGGAACAATAATCCTTTCATTATAGGCATACAGTGGGCCCAGAGTTTAAGACCCTTTTGGTCAGCAAGATCTCTGTGCTTTACATATATTTAATTTAATGCATAAAGCAAATTCTTTAAAATAATATTTTTTATTCAAAAGCACGATGACCGACTGGAAAAATCTGGCATGATAATAATGAGATGAAATTCGCACAAAAAAAAACCATGAAATGCATTGTTCAATACAATATGAACCTTTTTAAAGAAACTCACCCCAGATGATGCTAACGTCATTTCCATCCATCGTAATAAAATTGGAGGTCCTCATCTGTTAACCCCTTTATACTCTATTGTCGCTATTCTTTGGATATTTTCTATAGTATCATGTTATTCGGCCTGAGAAATATAAAATTCAGATAGGTCCAGCGAACTTGATGTATATTATAATAATATTGTGTTTCAATTTATGGACCCTTAAGATTTGCGACCGTTAAATGATTTAATTTGAATAAACCCGATTGAAAATCATCCCTGGAGATGTCAAATGACGATGATCATTTTTGAAATGAAACTTGTATAGACGCGGTAAGGCAAATTGGCAATTGGCTTGAACATCACGAAAAGTGAAACTCCAAGTGGCAGTTGGTCGAAAAGAGAGAATCGTTTGTAGTTCTTCCGTCTCCGTCGCATACATCTCAAGTAAGCTACGCGCAAGCGTCGTTCTGCCTCTACTGTGTGTGTGTGTGTCTATACTTAGCATAAAGCAACCACCAGACCAGTAGCAAGTCTATTTTATTATATATTACACAACACACAGCGCAACATTTAAGTTAACAAAATCTATCAATAAATGGAAAAAATCCATCTTTAGTTTAATTTCTAGGATTTGGAAAATTAAATACTGAGATTATATTTGCAAAAACTTCATAAAATATCATTTAAAAATACTAATAATATCGCTGCTTAATATTGTAACTTAACCATAAGTGGACCGGATGAAAAATGATTTCCCTGGAAATGATCTCCAACAAATATATCTTTTTAAGGAGAAAAATCAAATCAAATTTCAAAGAAAGCAGGTCACATAACACTTTAAATCACAGTATTTTAAATAAATGCTAATATTAATATTGGATCGATTTATAGCCTCTAAGAATTCGACATACCAAGAACATTATAATAAAAATATACTCAATATTATGATGTATTGCTGTGAAATGACGAAGGGGGTTTTGATGTCGATATTTCCCCTCTGATTTCCACATCTGACATAAATAATGTCTTATTTGAATTGATTAATTAAACCAATATGGAATATTTGAATTCATTATTTTACAGTCCCATAAAAAATCCCAATTGACCCGAATATATTGGCGCAGTGATATTTTAAGACCCACGGCCTGGATTTGAATCTGAACCTATGGACGTCCATGGGAGCAAACCCATTATGTGAGCCCTCGCGCTCATCAATACGCAGAGGACATATTATGATTTTTTTGGGGAGCCTTTGTTAGTTCTCCCCTCAGGAGCTTTCAAATAAATCGAGTTATTCCCGTTTTCTTTGTATCAACTGTTATAATTTGCTTAACTGCATAATAACAATAAAATAAACACCACTTTAAACGATCGCTATTCTGATGGCGAATAATAGAACCTTTGCACGCAGGAACACCTTATTTTTTACTGAGTCAATAAAATATATGATTAACACTAAGTCTACCGCAAAATTTGAATTGGAATTATAAAAACACTATTATTTCCTAATATCTTTGCTTCTTATTGTTGATATATATATTGAGATGACTTTTAGCAATCACTTTTATGGGATTATAGTAGTCAAACATTTTAATATATTTGAATATATGTGTTAAAAATATGGTGTCCAGCAACACCTGTTGTAGATTTGAACCCGTAAATATAGAGTTATTAGTCCGATAGCTTAATCACGAGACTATTTTTAATGAAAATTTTTAACCAAAATAATAATTTGCGTTTGTGTAATATATAATAAAATAGACACACAAATACACATATATGAATATATGACAAATTAATACAAAATTAGAAGTTACTTATGATGTATATATCCATCTCTAACAATACCCGTCAATTTGACAGCTCGATTAATTTTATACTTAAACATAATAAAACAACTCTATTCATGAAAATATTTATCCTGATAACAAATGTAAAAATAATAACCTACATAATTAACAGGTCCGGTTTGATGAGTGATAACGCCTGGCGCAGGAATATCCGCATCATGTGTAAAAAAGCTTTCAAGGTTATTAAAAAATGATACAGTATGTCGATAGATCGGTCGGCTTAAATATATTTTGTGGGAAAAGATTTTCACTTAAAATAGCATTGATAGATGTCTCTAATCAAATCAAAAGGGCTGGGTTTACAGTCACCCGCAAGTCTCCCGCGCTCAGCGAGTGGCGCGCCGAGGAGTCTCCCGCATACAATGTGTTAATACAAATCAACATTCCAAGGGGATTTTCTTTCCGATGTGTACAACTAAATATCAATACGCCGCCTAGAGACCGCTCTGCTACAAGTTCCGAGGACATCGAAATTGATCTGTGTTAAAACGGGGATGAAATTGAGATTCCTGAATATGAAAGTGAAGAGATTGAGGAATCTACATATTGGGTGAAATGGGAAATTTCCAAAACGTCGTCGCATCAGAAAAAGGATGCATGATTATCGAAGAAATGGTGTTCATCTTTTATGAAACGTTATGCCAAGGAGAGAAATTTATTAAAATCAATTCAGAGAAAATCAGTGTTTGACTGCGTGGACGTGGATTGCCGGTTCGCAGATTGAGTCAATCCGCGAACATGAACCTGACAGGGGGTTCGAAATATCGGACAGAGGTAAAAATTTAACTCTAATTTTGCCACTTAATCCTTTGCAGTCCCTAAATATTTTAGATATTTTTAAGATAAAACGTTTTTTTTTCAATATTATTTTTTCATTTTTTACCAAAGTTGTATATTTTACTAATATATTATACAGAGGCATTATATTTTTTAGTTTATAATTAGATATGATATCTCTCAAAACATTGACCTAAATGGAGACCAGGTTTTTTTTAATTTTATTTTGTATACTCTTTAGTTTCGGACAAAAATATTATGAATATTATATGATTACGTAAAAATATCATAAGTATGATCGGAGATGTTCACGAAAGCGCGCGTTAAGAGTCACTGCCTGTATTTTATGATTTTATCCGGGCAACAGCTCCATTCCTTTGTATCTCTAGCAGGTAGACGAAACACATGAAGGATCATAAAAACCAATATTCCTTTCCAAATACTGTCCTAAACACGATACGTTAAATAAAATCACATGATTTTAAATCTGAGTGGGGAAAAAATGTCGAGCCAGACTCGACATAGGACCGCAGAGTTATATGCAAAAAAAACGCAATCGTAGACTCGTTTCTATCGTTTCTCTCGTTTCGACAATAAAATATATAAGTTAAACACCTTATACCTAATTTCTTATATGTATGTATCTCTAAATTCTCTGACGCTATCGGACCGGAATTCGCCTCATCATACACCCGTGCATCAATGACAAAGTCGTACCATAAAGGTACCCTTACACGTATAAACATTCTCAATATGTTTTTTTTTTTTTTTTAGAAACTCGCAAATGTGCATACTCACTATTCAACAAAAAGTCGTATCATAAAGAATCTTTTAATCGACATCAAATTTAGGTATAATTAACTGAAATCGCTATAATCGGATAAGCTATTAAGATCTTTCGACAAAGATAAGACGACTTTCGTTCATGTTGTCATGAGAGCAGGCGTTTGTTTTGATAATCAAGAAACTCGCATCATTCTTATCGTTGACCAATTCTCTTATTCCCCCTTGACTGTTTTGGAAAACCATCATTAGCCGAGGATCTACACTCCTTTGCAAAAAATACTTCTTCAAAAGCAAGCTGGCAGGCTTGCAGAGTAACACTGTCCTTTTATTTTCGCAACACATTAATAGGCAAAAATAGCTGAACAACAAAAGGATTTGCCATGCAAGTTGAACATTAAGAAATATTCCGAAGAAATGAACGAAACGAAACGAGCGGCGGAGCTGATGAGCTGAATTTACATTAGAGCATAGCGTGTATGTTCTCCGTTGTGAAAGGAATAAGTTACTGCGGAACCGGTGTGTTTAGAAAAAATACTATTAATACTTACAAAGATACAAAAGTGGACAGTAAGAATAAGGATTACTGTCCCTGATCTAAAGGCTTGTTCAGACGAGGACATAAACACGACAGGCAACAAAACGTAGTAGTGACCGCACGTTAATTCGGTACTATTTTTTGACCTCGTAATCTGAGGGCTGCCAACTCTCACGCGCCGTGACAAAGAACGTTTTAAAATGAATCTACAGGCATTGCCTTTTCAGAAAAAATGCGACCAAAGAGTATTTAGTATTTTACATACTACGTAAAAGTGAACCTACGTATTTCAAGTCTTACGATTACTTGCCGGAACTCAGGTTTAATACGCAAAATAAATTTAATTTCGATTGAAAATTCGACTAATGTGAAACATGCATTTTTATTTTGGATAAAGATGAGAGTTTAACCCTTTCAGACCTGGCGTACACAATTGTGGACATAAATATATTTTTTTTATATTCACCTTATTATACTTTAGACACGTGGAATTTACAAATTCCATCGGATGAAAAAAATAATTCAGTTCTGAAAGACTTAATGTTACACCGACGATAAGTATCATATGATATTTTTGAAAATGTAAACATGCTCAATACGTCTCTTCAAGAAAAAAGGTGATATTCTAACAATGGCTGAGCAAGTAACCGTGTTTCGTATTAAAATCGTAATGCGGAGGGAGAATTTAGAAATGTTTCCATCGTTGTGTGAATTTTGATTCCGAAAATGAAATAAACGCGAAACAAATTAAAAATCTTACATCGATACGTTTCAAAAATTTCGAGACAGAGCTTTGTAACCAATTTACAGATCTTCTTAGTATTAAAACAGAGTTTCAATGGGTCATGAACCCATTGACCGAACATCATCTTTCGATTATTACTAAGCTTTAAAAGAGATGGATTATTTCGATACTACTAAGCAAATACAATCACATCGCCCAAATTAAATTCTAATAAATATATAACTTGATTTTTCACTACACACGTACACACATATATCATATTGTAGGGTTACAACTTACAATTATTGTCGTCTTAGGAGTACGCGATCAAAATACTTTGGAGACTGCTGCCTTATAGATTCTTCATCTTTATTGTGAGGCTACAACAGTAGACACAGGTAGCCCTCGGTTCACGCCGGCTCAATTTACGCCGATCTATAATAACACCGCTACGCAATTCGCCGTCAAATTCTTCGATTCCTGACTTCGATGCTATACTGATTTTCGTTTCAGTATGGACGTATTTACGCTATGCATTCGTTAAAACATTGACTGCTATTGAATATATTTATTTTTCGTGTTTAATATTGTTGGGTATGTATACAATTACATTAAATTGAATTAATATTATGCCTATTCGATCGATTTGCGCGGGGTTTTGTAGATATTTTGTAGTTTGTTTGATTTGATTTTTGGACGAATATATGAATCCTTGTCTATGAATGGCCCCAATTCTCAGAATTTTTATAACAATAAATGATGTGTAATGTGCAATACACTTTCGAAACATTTCGTTCAAATTTGTCCACAGCTTGGAAGCCGCTTGATATGACAAACACGCGGCATCGTATAAAATTATTTCTAAAGACTTTAACAATATTCTATTTGTGAAATGAATAAAACAATATCTATTATGCTGCTTCTTCAGACAAAAACATAAATCATTTATTAATGCACCAATTATTTAAAATACTTATGCACTATACTATACGCTTTATAATAATTCTTATTTTACTAAATTAGCATTAATAGCAATATAAAATCGCTAGAAATGTGCTGAATTTCTTACTATCGCTCGCCCATACGCAGCGGAGTATTAATATTACACCGACATAGTGTCCCAGCTGCCAGAACGCTTGCTGACCCTACTCGTCATTTTGTTATGATTTTTCAGCCAATGGGAGACGTTGATTTGAGAAGCCCATACGGATTCAAAAGGTAATATGAACACTCGCTTGGCATCAAATGTGGCATTTTAAAGCCCGAAAAAAGTTGGCTGGCCTCCTACTTTGGGATTAAAACATCTCCGAATCTCGATATATAGTGGGTGCAATATACTTTCGAAGCATTTCGTTCAAATTTGTCCACAGCTTGGAAGTCGCTTGATATGACAAACACGCGGCATCGTATAAAATTATTTCTAAAGACTTTAACAATATTCTATTTATGAAACGAATAAAACAATATCTATCATGCTGCTTCTTCGGACAAAAATATAAACCAATCGTCGTTTTGCTTGTTTGATTTATTAATGCACCTAAATCTATTTATCACTTTTGGCCTGAATAAATATACCACACTATAAACGATCTTGCTGAAATTATAATTTTTATATTAATAATTATTGTCATTGAGAGTAAATAGTCAAATAATTTCGCTTTGGCATATTGTAGATAAATATTGTACTATATAGTATTTGTAGTAATTTGCATTATTTATGCCTTTTGAAATAATATTTTTGTAAAGTCGTTAAAATCGACTCATTAATATTTGCTAGAAACACCATGACAGTACTTTGAAAGTGACACTGTCCCATCCCAAAATAAAGAAACAAAGGGACTTACCTTATTCCGAATCGAACGATTTGATTTGCTTTTTGTTTCGATTATCGCTGTTGCAGTAGTACACGATAGTATTGGGATTCCCCAAAATCAATAATCTTTATCTTCTTAACGACTTCTCCCATTGGCTGAAAAATCATAACAAAATGACGAGTAGGGTCAGCAAGCGTTCTGGCAGCTGGGACACTATGTCGGTGTAATATTAATACTCCGCTGCGTATGGGCGAGCGATAGTAAGAAATTCAGCACATTTCTAGCGATTTTATATTGCTATTAATGCTAATTTAGTAAAATAAGAATTATTATAAAGCGTATAGTATAGTGCATAAGTATTTTAAATAATTGGTGCATTAATAAATGATTTATGTTTTTGTCTGAAGAAGCAGCATAATAGATATTGTTTTATTCGTTTCATAAATAGAATATTGTTAAAGTCTTTAGAAATAATTTTATACGATGCCGCGTGTTTGTCATATCAAGCGGCTTCCAAGCTGTGGACAAATTTGAACGAAATGTTTCGAAAGTGTATTGCACATTACACATCATTTATTGTTATAAAAATTCTGAGAATTGGGGCCATTCATAGACAAGGATTCATATATTCGTCCAAAAATCAAATCAAACAAACTACAAAATATCTACAAAACCCCGCGCAAATCGATCGAATAGGCATAATATTAATTCAATTTAATGTAATTGTATACATACCCAACAATATTAAACACGAAAAATAAATATATTCAATAGCAGTCAATGTTTTAACGAATGCATAGCGTAAATACGTCCATACTGAAACGAAAATCAGTATAGCATCGAAGTCAGGAATCGAAGAATTTGACGGCGAATTGCGTAGCGGTGTTATTATAGATCGGCGTAAATTGAGCCGGCGTGAACCGAAGGCTACCTGTGTCTACTGTTGTAGCCTCACAATAAAGATGAAGAATCTATAAGGCAGCAGTCTCCAAAGTATTTTGATCGCGTACTCCTAAGACGACAATAATTGTAAGTTGTAACCCTACAATATGATATATGTGTGTACGTGTGTAGTGAAAAATCAAGTTATATATTTATTAGAATTTAATTTGGGCGATGTGATTGTATTTGCTTAGTAGTATCGAAATAATCCATCTCTTTTAAAGCTTAGTAATAATCGAAAGATGATGTTCGGTCAATGGGTTCATGACCCATTGAAACTCTGTTTTAATACTAAGAAGATCTGTAAATTGGTTACAAAGCTCTGTCTCGAAATTTTTGAAACGTATCGATGTAAGATTTTTAATTTGTTTCGCGTTTATTTCATTTTCGGAATCAAAATTCACACAACGATGGAAACATTTCTAAATTCTCCCTCCGCATTACGATTTTAATACGAAACACGGTTACTTGCTCAGCCATTGTTAGAATATCACCTTTTTTCTTGAAGAGACGTATTGAGCATGTTTACATTTTCAAAAATATCATATGATACTTATCGTCGGTGTAACATTAAGTCTTTCAGAACTGAATTATTTTTTTCATCCGATGGAATTTGTAAATTCCACGTGTCTAAAGTATAATAAGGTGAATATAAAAAAAATATATTTATGTCCACAATTGTGTACGCCAGGTCTGAAAGGGTTAAACTCTCATCTTTATCCAAAATAAAAATGCATGTTTCACATTAGTCGAATTTTCAATCGAAATTAAATTTATTTTGCGTATTAAACCTGAGTTCCGGCAAGTAATCGTAAGACTTGAAATACGTAGGTTCACTTTTACGTAGTATGTAAAATACTAAATACTCTTTGGTCGCATTTTTTCTGAAAAGGCAATGCCTGTAGATTCATTTTAAAACGTTCTTTGTCACGGCGCGTGAGAGTTGGCAGCCCTCAGATTACGAGGTCAAAAAATAGTACCGAATTAACGTGCGGTCACTACTACGTTTTGTTGCCTGTCGTGTTTATGTCCTCGTCTGAACAAGCCTTAAACGCTATATACTGTATATACCATACGAAAATATTTCTATTGATGAACAATTGACACAACATATGCCAAATACGCCATATATATTTGGCTAAAAGCTGATGTTAAAATGAAATACATCATAAAATGATTGCAATGATATGCGCTATTATTAAAGGGGTGGACGTTTAGGGCAGGAGATGGCGACAAACCTGGAAAGCTTAATTAACAAATTGTTTTTAACGCGTGGTTTTTCTATATCGTTAGATATGAAAATATCAGCATGTCTATATTTGATTTCACAGTCGTACCTCAAGGGTTTCATTGTCACATTCGGATCAGACATTATAGCGATTTACGCCAGCAACTCTACTGATAGTCGACTATTTAGGCACGTAATCGCCCAGCATGAATAAATCCGCATGCGTACAGATATATTTATGAAATGCTTTTTCACATAGAACTTTCTTATGTACATGGCACGCAAAACAAAGCGCAAAAATAGGCATTCGGATCTAGCCTGGAAAAAACGACATCAAATTTCGCATTTTGCAGTTGTAAATTCTCTCGGGTTCCATTCTGACGCCTCCTTCTTACATCTTTAATTTCGATTCTCGCCAATTTTCATCCGCCTGGATGGGCTATTTTTTTATATTTTCATCCCGCGTCCGCCACGTGCACATTCGAAGCCACGCCCTTTGCCATCCCTGTTAAAATTAATCATCATCGAATCTCAACAGAGAGGATCATCAACATCAAAAACGAAGAAGGCCAAATGTTGACCCTTTCGGGCCCGATGTAAGTATTCGTTTTATTTCCGAATTTGACATTTAGCAGCCTACAACGACCCGATAAATGTTCCTCCCGTACGTCATAACCACCGGTTTTTTTTGTACTCCACATTTTGAGGAGATGGTTTGGCATTTGAGAGCTCTACCGCATACACTTTTTCGACTATCCATCTGAAAATATACGACTTTCGTTCCACTTTCGAGAATAAATAATGTACATTTTTACATGGTGATAAATCTTAATGACAGGTCATTATCAAGAGAGTTCTGAATGTTGCTTTTAATACGGCAAGTTTCGATGCTTTATATTTTAGAGAGAATATCTTCACAAAGGCAGTACACTGAAAGTAATTTTCATGCGCTCTTTCATCGACTTCTCCATTTCTTTTACATTCGATCCTCTTATTTCCACTTCGTCGATCATTAAGCGTAACGACTACCACTTCTCTCCTATAATTGCTATGGAAGGTCTTAGTTTGAGTGTCGATCCTGTTATATTGAATACACACCCCATTCAATAGAGGTCTTCTCATGAAAACACGTAATTAAAAATACCAAAAATACACCTATACAAGATCATTTATAAAATGACGCAGAATCCGAAGACTACGTCCGCAATTATCTTCGTATTTATCCCTCCTACTTTTCATTAATGCCAACAAATCCATAAGATCTTCATGGTGATTTAAGGCGTAAGAAAGCATGAATAGATAGCCTTGAATATAATTGATATTCCATTGATTTCGCATTATTTTTTGCCAAATTACACGATCGATCGATTACCTCTATTGAACTTTTTTCGGTCGCGACCCAAAACTTTCAGTAAACAACAATAAAAACAACGAATTTATTCATCAACATAATCTTCTTCAAAAGTGATGTGTAAATTCCAACGCTTCTCTAACTTTTCGATAACTTTTTTGTAAAACGATTGGAGCATTATTTTTAGGTCTGTATACAGGTAGTAGTTACTGGAAGCCAGATCCGGAGAATATGGTGGATGAGGAAGCAATTCAAAGTGCAATTTGTGCAATTTTTCAAATGTTGCGATATACTTGTAACACGGCGCATTGTCTTGGTGAAAGACTACTTTTTTCTTCTTCGTTTGGGATCGTTTATTCGCAATTTCTTCCGTGAAATACACCAACAACGCCATATAATATTCGCTATCGATGGTTCTTCCTTTCTCAAGATACCATGAATGAAAGCATATCTCTGGTCGTAGTCGGCTAATGGAATTTAGCGATCAAACTCAAGATTTAGTATCTGCAGGTTCTCAATTTGCACATTTCTAGTTTTTGATAGCTTGATGTTTTCATCTTCTCCGAGCAAATTCAGTATCGGAAACTTTTTTTGTAACGCTCTCAATAGCTCTGTTGGTCTACGATCACAGTGTGATAGCGGCCTCGTATGAAGATTTTCGGCTTATCAAGTAAATTTATGACCTGAACAACCTCTTTCATAACAATATCCAAAACTTCTGAGATTGTTTAAGAAGCAAGATTTTCTTCTGCGTGGCATATTCAGAAAGTAAGGTTACAACGTTTATGTAGGATCGAAAAATGCTACTATTTGATTAAAATTCACAGGATACTCCGTCGAGATCGAGACATTTCTGTAGTCGGTGGCACCAGCTTTTGCAAGCCAGTGTCATAGACCTCCGCCGCCAGCTCTTTTTGGATTCTGGGGTTTAATGACACACCCACGTATCGTCCCTCCTGCACGAAAGTCCAGAAAATTTTACCACTCCTGTGCAAAACAATCAAAAAATTCATGGTGTGGGCATTCTGGGCACCCATCTGGCAAACAACTTCTTATAGCCAAATTTTTCCGACACAATATCTTCAAAGAGACTTCAAGAAATGTCAGAAAATTCTTCGTGAAGGTCGTCAAATGTGACACGGCGGTCATTTGGCATCTGTTCTTCAATTTTTTAAACAAATTTGTCAGAAATCATTGATGATCTTACTGAGCATCATTACGCCCTTCTCTGAACAACCTAATCTACATCGTGACTAGGGAATCCAATCCCGGACAATTTTAAGTACTTAAGAATCCCGGGATTAGAAAACGTAACCCCGAAAATTTTGGGATTGAAATTTTTATCCAACAGAAATCGTACACCTCACCAACACGATAAAGGCTACTAAATCGAGACATTCCCGACGAAATCTAGACGCTTGGAAAGTGGCGTAATTACTAATTGGCGAACATATTTTTATAGTCAAACAAAGATAATACGACTTTCGTTCGTGTTGTCTTGAGAGCAGGCGTTTGTTTTGATAATTAAGATACTTGCATGATTCTTATCGTTGAACAATTTTGTTATTCCCCCTTGACTTTTCTGGAGTGGCATCATTAGCTGAGTATCACCACTCCTATGCAAAATCTACTTCTTCAGAAGTAAACTGGTAGGCCTGCACGGTAACCCTGTCCTTTTATTTTCGCATCACATTAACCAGTTACACATTAACATTAACCATTAAGATTACAAAAATTAATGAATCAAATAAAATGCCTTTTTTATTCATAAACCCCCATTTTTTTCATTTTATTCCATTCAAACATTTTTTTAAAAAATACGCAAAAATGTTTTGGAGCTGGTGGGAACTTTTATTAAAAAATCTTGGAGCCCAAAGGGTTAAATAATATTTCAATACAGAATTCTCTTGCGATGCGATTGCGACGATATATTGACGTTGGCACTTTTCGCAAGTGGTGACAACGACGATATATCGACGCCCGGCATTAAAAGGGTTCATATTGATTGAATTTATTGCACAATAATTAGGTGTCATGCAAGCATAAAATTACGAAATACTCTCAATTTTTTAATACAGTATTATTTTTGCAAATTATATTTCATCATTCTAATATAAAAAAAAGTCACGAAATTAATTTATGAAATGAATTTGGTTGATATTAAAATTAAACTGTCTGTAAATCCACATATATAAACAGTACATTATGAAGTGTTTCAATTGCAGTTTATGAAATAGGCTCGGATCGCATTTCTAGCGTAAATTATGTTCGTACAATCCGCATTTAATTGTATTTTTAAATAGAATTTTTATGAAAACTGTAGTGATTCAATTCTCTGACATTTGTTGGTGGTTGTATTTAAATTTATATACAATTTTTAATTAAAACTGCCACAAAGCGGGCCAAAGTTTTCACACTCGATCCGATCCGATGACTCATACGAAGATGACTGTATCAAGATTACAATTCAAGATGTTTTTTTTTGGCCGTCGTTGATTTTTAAAAAATGATGAATTTATAAATTCATACGATATTAGGCGAGCATCAACAAAATGAGTCTCGCTTAACGAGTTGTCAAAACATTTTTTTAATGACAGAACTGACAAATGTCAAAATATACAACTACAAAAATCACACTCCCGACACGTTTGACATTTAGAATATCGACGATATTCAATGTCGATGGTGTACATATTTATTAAATATATGATTAAACATACGAATTAAACGAAAATAAAACCAGATAAAAATACGATATAGTCGTTAATAATAAAATAATATTTTTATATTTAAAAAAAATATCGGTCGTGCCGAAAAATATACGAATTGAATCGACAAAAATATATAAAATAAATCGATTTTATATATTTTTTTAATTTAGGGGAACACGTGGAAAAATTCGGCTGGTTAGCGTCATAAATTGCACCCCTTTTAAGGAAAACGAGCCGTATGGGGGTGCGGACTTATCGAACGCAAAAACCCCCCCCACATACACATTACGCACCTGAGGGCCCGAACGAAGAATAATAAATCAGGCTGAATGAAACCCGACCGCAGACTTCGCCCCCGTGGAAGTCCTTCTCGAAGGACCCGCGGATTAAGGATAACGCCGGTTGCACGGAGCAACTTATTGATTTATTATGAGTTGTGGTATCAACACTCCGGTAAGTCATGGCGGGTGCACTCACCTTCGGACAGCTCGAGCTCCAGCTCTGCCAGCTTCTCCCTGACATCCTCGGACAGCTTGGCAATGTCTATGCTCCCCTCGGCCATGGCCAGCTTAATAAATAAATATCACTCAAACACTAAATACTCGGTGCATTAACTAGACACGCGTCCATCTTTATGTTAGTCTGTATATTAGTGACAAAATTTGAATCCGAGCACGGGCGGCGCCACCAGTCACGCGCATATACCGCCAGCAGGTGCCTGCTTTACCCCGATCACAGTATCACTCGCTAAATCCCGCCGCACACCATACCAAATTACATATACACGACCGTATTATATTAAAATTATTATTTAATATAAGGAATACCGGAGAAAATAATCGCTTTTTACATGAAAGAATTAAATGCTCATATTTTTATTTATTTTTAATTTTTCTATCAATTAATGTTTCTATTAACTTCCGTCAATAAAAGTAATTTGGTTGGACCTTCATACATTTTGTATAGAAATGGATGAAAAAAAATTAAATTACGCAATTTTTTTATTCAAATTCATAACGATACAAAATTTATCACTATTTTGCGCTTTTATGGCTTAATTAAAATGCCTGGTTTGGCTCCTCGCATTTCGCGACTTTGTAAACATTTTTAGCGTACATCGGTGGAATGATTAGTTCTCTGGTTATAATTCTAATATAAAATATCAACTATGAATGATGCCAATGCTGTAGTATCCAGGATATTGCAGAAAAAAGAACAATTTTCAAGCAAATAGAACAAGCCGCGCGCCAACAAACCCGCAACTCTAGCTAAAACTAGTTTTATTTTTAAGCTATTTTTAGCTCATAAACGAAACTAGAGATATCATCCTCCCAGCTTACCAGTACTTGCTTGCTATACTAGCTTAAAAACCAATCTCGTGTGCACTGGGTATTAGTTAGCCAATTATATATATACTCCCCAAACATTTTGTCCATAATGTCATTACCTCTAAAAAAAATAAAATTACCTGTGGCTTTTAAGATTCTCTAACAACTTCCGTATCATAATGGATAATTGACAATGGGATAACAGCTTTTGATTTTTCGGAACGTATGAAATAGTTGCAATATTGTCTGTAAATCTGAATACGGATGAATATATTGGACGACGACGTTCTGGTAACATTTCTTTCGAAATATATTTTTATACAGTATCAACAAAAGCAAGCCCTGTCTGCTGAAGATTTTCCACACTATAAAAATTTGTGAGCAATAACCATCTTCGCATTTCCTTTGTACTTGCCAGCTAATTCTAGTAGCACCTTTTCACATAAGTTGGATCTCTGACTTCCTTCTTCTTTTCCAGTATACAGGATACCTTTACAAGAATATCCATTTCCTTAATCACAGACCCACCATCTGTTCTTCCAGAAATATGGTGCAAAAACATTTTCTGCAGCACAGGTGAAAGAAAAATATCATACTAAATATAGATTTTTCCAAACGTATGATGCGAATGGATTTCTTACTATATAGGTAAATATGCAACATGAGAAATATAATAATATATTTTATGGAGCGAAAGGATTTAAATTTCCTTACGGAACATGAAGAAATACGCGATTTTTTATACAAATTCTATGAAAAAAAAATTTGAGTCTGGCCAGACCACTCTCATTGACTCTAGGTGTATACATAGAAATATCCTTTTTTTCTCAAAACACAACGAACCTGAACTCTTTTTTAACTCTAAATTCTGTAAAACCCTTCAATGAAAAATAGTCAGGAGGTTTGGGTAAGATCTATACATAGCTACTATTAAAAACCGTGCATTAGTTACACTTTCGGATTTTATTTCTTGGTTACTGATGTTTCAAAACTAGTAGCTAAGCTCTCAGTCTTTTCGCACCCATTTTTCGATTTTTATCGCCTCTCTCGCAATCCTAATGTCATATTTTTCGACGGTTGGTATCGTTTTTGTACCAGAAAAAAGATGTACTATGACTTTGAAGACCCATATGCTTGTATAACTACAACATGATGCAACCGGTAAACGTCTCGCAAAATATATCTCGCACACAAACAATAGTTGTATTAATTCTATAATCTTCTCGAGTGTACACACAATAACTTACCAAGGTTTCATCGCAATCGGATGAATAGTACAGGTTCGCATACGAAACAAACAAACACATATTAATTTTTATATACGAAGGAGACTCAAATATATTCTAATACTGATTCTTCAAAGTTTTCTTTTAATAAAAACTCAAATAGGAATATTACACCTCTGGTATTTTCATTATTTAGCTGTAACCACATTTTAATCTATAAGGATTATGCAATACTTTAAATAAGGTATCTCGTTGCTTTCCATGCGTAGTTAAGATATTTGAATGGATCTCAGAATTGTTTGTAAAATATAATTATTTTTAATCTCTCTAATGTGTTATCTCAAAAAGTAAAACATAAATTTTGCTACTAATTGGAACTAGATAATTTTATCTCTTTTGTGAATTTACTTTTAATCATTTTACCCGTTATCTCTCATTTTAATTATGTATATATGTACACTTGGGTCGGTTTTTATGCAATTTTGAAGTAATGCAGTTTTCAAAATAATATGAATATGAACCTTTATAAGAATTGGCAAGATTGTAGATAAAATACACTTGGGCCTCATATAACATATCAAATAGTTCCACAAAAACATTGTATAATACAAATCCTTGTTATACAAGGTTTGAAATTCATACAAAAACTTTAATAACATACATATAATAGATCATTCATCATCACTGATAGTTCTATATTTTGAACTCTTTTGAGATTGGCTGTGAATTTTCATTATTGAATAGAGTATTTATGGACTATGTAATAAGCTATTGTCTCCGTTTAGAATATAAATCTTTACGTATTTTGTGATAAGGGGTGAAAATATTTTGCAATTCGTTTTTTTCATTATGGGATCATTCTTTATTTAAAAAATGTTTCAATTTATCAGCCAATCCTAAGTCGTCATCTATTGTTTTTAATGTGAAACATGCAGTTACTTCAACTCAACTGTTTTCCAAGTCATTCATTATGAGAGATTCATCCAATATTTTGAATAATTCTTCTTCGTTCAATGTATGACCCTCCAATATTGAGTGTTGAAATCATTCTTTGGTCATTGAAATATACTATTTCAACATTTGGATAGTTTAAATGGAGCAAAAATCCTGGTGCATTGTTCAGCTCGAGGTGCAACTCAAGAGCATTCAGCCGCTCCCGCTTATTTAATGAGTTATTTGCAGTTAACTTAAAACAATTTTAGATATAATAGAACATTTTAAACTTGTATATTTTAACATTATACATATTTTCATAGTTCATTGAAAGATATTTTTTAAGCGTTACATTCTATATTTTTACTTCTTATGGTATTTTATAAAACAATTTCCTAGGTGCATTCTTGGTTTGTCGGGGCAAGTGTCACAGTAGTACAAAGTTTGTTACCTTTGGCCAGGCCTGGTTCGTTGGGAACAAACCTTGCAATCCCTTTTTTGTCCAATCAATATAACATGTAGCTTCCTATTTAGTCGGATGCCTTCAAAACTGCTCGGCGATGTAGAAGCTGTGCTAGGTTATCTTTCACCGGATACAATAGTATTCTTGTATTCTTGTATTAGATGTAATTTCGTTTGTTATCGCAGAAATGTTGAACTCATATTCACTAGAAGTAATTTTTTCGTCGTGTTCCATGCTTATTTGGCTTAGAAACTTTGAGAGAAATATTTTGATTGCCATGAATGTTGAGCCCAAACTAACATCTTTGTAGCTATATAATAAATTGTCTCACTCGAAACCTCATAACATGATCCAAAAAGCCCAGTAGATTCGTGAAGCTATATTCGTTACGCCAAACCTAAAAAAACACAATTATTGCCTAATTTACATCATCGATCTGAGAGGCACCGCTCGAGTTGTCACATCACATGGTGCTTGAGAGGCATCGCTAAAAAAAATAAAAACATTTTTTAAAACCAATTTTTAAAACTAATAAACATGTTAATTGGCTATATTTTAAAATAAATTTATATAAAGCACGTTGTACAAATATATGTCACAATTCATCAACCGTGTTTACTTGATAATGAAGACAGCATGACGTCTGAGTTTCATTTAGAACGCTCACCCAGAGATGCAGGATGAACATATCTAAGGGCATTCTCTCCACAACAAAGAAGTTTACTCAGGTGCTTTTCTTAAGGAATGTAATGTAATGGGGAATGTATCCTAAACGCTTAACAAAGTCTTACTGTAGTACAATTATAAAGATAATATAATTAAACTAAATGGTGAATTTTCTTATAAACGCCAAAGGCATATGCTTCATAAAATCAGTTCAGTGGCGGAATTAGAATTAGATTGAAATTTGAGAATCTGGAAATAAATCGCTTGGAGAACAAAGAAAAACCTAACTAGGTATACGAAGTGCTTGATGACCACATACAATTTTACTTATAATTTACATACCTTTATGAGAACTTATTTTCAGCGTTAAATAATATTCAAACGTATAATAGAAACATAACGATTGAAACTAGAAGCACTTGATTGGGCTTGAAGTGCATGAAATGCAAATGAAGTTAAGCCAAGTCGCTAATGAAAGTTTGTATGAATTATTTGTTTTTTTAATAAATAAATAGATCAAATATATAACCTTTTATGTTAAGATAAGTGAAAATCTCTTACAATATAATAGGATCAACATATAAATATCTTTGTTTAATATCAACTTTCAAAATATTTGCTTTCTTCTTCTGAAACTGTTTTATTTTTTTTAAACAATTTTAAATATTAATCAATCATAAGGCATTAAAAGTGATAATACTAATGAATTGATTATAATCAATCTATTATGACTTATAGGATTTGATGACAATTTAAAATTTTATTTTGACGTTCTAAAATCATATAACATATGACAGCGGCCATAGACAATTTCAAACAAACGTCAATCAAGACTAAAATAACTATTTTTTGAGCATATACTTAATATAAAATTGTTGAAAAGAATATTAAAAAAATGTAACATAATTTCCCCTGAAAAAATTATAAAACAACTGTAACATTTGCATTTCGTTGGCGGCAAAATTTCGTTGTGGTGCAATAAATTAAATGAGCTCTTCGGCCAATTTTGAGCCTAAGCAATAAAATATATGGCCAGCTTTAAAACGATCAAACTGTAAACGACGGCGTATTTTGATCCGCGTAAATAAAATTATCTAATTTTGTTAATTATTATGTTCAAATTACAATCAAATTATATTTGTAAATATTTCTTATCGATGTTAGAAACTTAATTATACACACTGTAATACAAAATAACAAATAAAAGATTATTTGAAAATAGTCGATTAAAAATTAAAATTCAGATTTTCATTTGGGGACATATTTTGATCTAATGATGCTAAATAATACGTTAAAAAATGGAGCAATCCTTATCTTGTCAAATAAAAATATTTAAAACTATCTGCTTAAAGTTTGTTCACTTCTCGAATCACGCAATCCCTATCAAATTTACAACACGTACCGTTCTTGAAGTAGCTTGATCCAGAAACAATCAATATAATATTTACTTTATGATAAGTTTTTTCTTCTTCAAATATTTAATCTTTTTTCTGAGCTGGATTCATTCTTCTTGATTGTTTGTAAAATAATTTCATAAACATACAAACATGACATTTCTTTCTAATTGCTCTATAAGACTTATTTGTTTCGTTGTTAAAAATATTGGTTATTAACAAACAAATCATTCATTTTGTTGAAAATTTAATTAAAAATTTGTTACTATTAAAATAAAAACTTATTGTGTGAATGCATATGCAGCAAATAAAAAACCGATTACATGGTTTGTTGTTTATATTTCCATGGGAATGCTCGAAAATTTTATATCAAAATCAAACATGAAATTTGATATGGTATGTTGGTATCCTGAATTAGTTCGATATATCAGAAGATTGTTTCGATATAATCTCATCTACATCATTGATTTCATAGCATAAATAAGACTAAATCTTGTTTTGCCACGTGACTTTTTTTTTGTTTTTGGTGCATTTTCTTGGCTAATATAATTAAAAACATCATCAAAGAAAATATGTTGGCATCGAAAAATGAGAATTAATTACTTTATTATAAGAAATTCAAACGAAAATATAATATATTCACACAACTGAGATGCAAATAGAACAAGAACTTGCGTATGAAAGTTTAATTGGAATGAATCTCAATAAAAACGAGGGTTTATTAGCAACTTTTTTAAGCGAGCGAAAATATCGCAGTTCCAGAAATATACTGAGTGTACAATGTTATTCAAGCACCCTAACTTGTCCGCTGAAGCCTTAAAAATGTTAAAAATTAAAATAATAACCCAAGACCGTATATTTTTCCACTCACACACACATTATTCCAAATACAAAGAAATCTTTCCAAAGGGGGAGAGTAAATATATTTCATAATGGAACTTGATTTTGAATAGAAAAATATAATTATTTTTACTTTAACTTTATTGTAGCTTTTACAGCCCTATAAGAGAGCCCCGGCCACCGACAACACATTTCGCCATTTTAACTTGTTTTGAGCCTCCTCCCTCCAATTTTCTTTGTCTTTCTTAATTTGATTAGCCCAGCGTAGCCGAAGTCTTACGTCGTAGACAGGTCTACTGGCATTCGGTCCCAAATTCAATATGGTTCGAGGAACTCTATTAGTCTGCATCCGTGTTACATGACCTGCCCATTGGAGACGGCAGGTTCGGACGAAGCTTCGCCATGCACGTCCATGACTTCAGGATTTTACCTCATGACTTCGGAGTCTGAGGTCTTGTCCCGGAAGGGTACGATTCCTTGATTTCTTAATATTTTTCTATGGAACCTCTCTATGCGCATCGCGTTGCCGATGGTAATGGTCCATGTTTCATCCCCATAAACCACTACCGGCTTTATTAACAGGGCCGTAACAAGAGCGTGGCAAAGCACAACTGAGCTTGGGGCGCAAAACGCAAAATACCGACCCGGTCAAGATTTGCACATGGGTTTTACTCAACCATTCTACTTTACATGAACCAACACTGATTGAATTGTCTAATCCTTTTCTTCGTTATCGTTATGTTCAAGTATGGCATCTGATCGCGAGGCGCTCATTCGTCATATCAGCGGTCCAAAAAGCGGACCGATTGAGCATACAAACCTTATGGCCACTCCGTGCTCTTTTTGCGGTATTCTCTATGATCTGTATGATCACAGAAGCAACGTAACGTCCTCTCTAATAAAGTAAAAGTATTAGTTAATTTAAAAAAAAATGGATTTCCCCTGGGGGGGAGGTGGAGGTTAATTTAAATACTTGCTACGGGTGCTTCGTACCCTAGTTACAGCTCTGCTTATTAATGTGATTTATTTTCCAATATGTTTTTCAGACCATGACAGCACCAATTACCGTCTTGAATCCTGGAGGTTATTTCGTTATTCATTGAGTGACGGTTGAAATACCGGATTCATTCAAACAGCGTCCCATTAATAATTTGAAACGGCCAGTAGCCATGAGATCTTGGGTCATAATGTGAACCACAATCAATACGCAATCTTTCATTAAACTCATTGTGCAAAACAAGCGCTGAAGCAATCCAATTTGGAGGTCTTGGACATGGGCGATGAAACGTCGATAAATATATATTTTTATATATACTTTGGGTAGGACATTTAGCACAGAATCTTTGGAGCCGACTGAAACTTAAACTCAATAGATTTATAAGAAGAATAAGACTCTGGATAATACTTAATCTTGTGGATCATGTGAATATTTAGAAACTCTTGGTAATGGTTATTTTTTTGTTTCAGCTTTTGTTTTGGTACGGTTCCAACCATTTATATCGGTTCGGTTACGGTTTTTGTTCCGGAAATAACAGTAGACTTTTAGATTTTCAGTTCACCTTTTAGTCTACATTAATAATATTATTGTATATACTCTCTTTAATTAATGACATTTTTGCTTCTGCGTAGAGATTATGAATTTACATCTGTAGAAATCTCTTTTTAGAAAATGTCTATAATATTAGAGTTATCATACAGGTGACAAATATAATATAAATGATCTAATAATAGCCTAAACAAAATATATAACGCTGCTATATTAAAACTACAAGCTAGAATCTGGAATGATAACAATATTATTTGAAGTATTGATTTAATAGGATGAAGGTGAAAGTCACATTATATCAACACAAAAATAAACACTCTTTCACGTAAGACCGAAAAAAACGATATTTTTGAATAAATTCAGTTCTGATTTTCGTTCTGACGAAAATAATGATTTCGCCGGTTTTTGTCTTGATTCCGAAGCCCTGTTTCTAGGTGATGATGAATGTATACACGCAAATCGTTAAATCAGAAATCGAGTTGAACTGCCCTGGCATATAAGTTATATCAACTGTTGGACGCAGACCTTTGATCGCGTTAGTTTGTTAGTGAGAGCCTCTTGGAATCGTCCTCTTTGCCTGATCATCGATTCTGGTTAATATAGATCATTTTAATATGCATGCATATTATTGCTTCAATTCTTTATATTTGCACATTAGATGATATTTAATATTAATTGTTGCGATTATGCGATGCATTTCGATGCAAATTCTTAATTTTGTTTCATAATATTATACGTAGACTGAATTTATGCACAAAAAGTGGCGATGCTTAAGTGTAGGAAAGGCTATAATTTACAACCACATTCGGGACCGGTTTCAGTATAAACCACTGCAATTCGATCCATCGAAGTATCAAAGTGTTATCAATATTTTGTAGATGTTGAAACCACAATTATCTCCTCGGCGAGTAATAGTTTTGTGGCATTAAAACTATTCGATTGAATCTAAAGTATACGCGCTAGATAAAGAAAGCCGTTGGGTTATCATTTTTTTGTATTGAACTACATGAACCGAAATATTAATTCGGTTGGAATCAAACTAGATGGCCCAGAAAGGACATCGAACCAAAAAAAGTTATCTTGCTGGTGGTTCCTGAGACGAGAGGGCATATTTCTGGAAGGAGTTAAACCGGTCCAAGGAATGCATCAGTAGTATTCAATCCTTAGCACACTGAAAACGCAAGTTGTCGGGCAATATAAATTTGAGCATAAATTCAATCAATTTTATGAATAAATTTAAAAAAGTCGAATCAAAGCATTTCAACTGTGTCAATTACACATTTAAATAATCTAATTATTTGAAATTTATTTGCTGTTATTGCGTAATTTTGCTACATTTTTGCAGCCGAATCGATATTTTTAGATATAGCTTGCGTTCTATTGATTAATATTACTCAATACTATGACGATCATTCCAAAATTCAATATTCAAAAACTGCCATCAAAACATAAAATTAATTTATCCCAATTGGATTTCAACAAAGGACCTCTCACTTACCGATCATTGCTCCTCTATCCAACCTCCATCTAGAATAAATAATTTTCTCATCTATGATAAGGTGTAGTCAATTTAAATGCACAATGAGAGCAGGCTTAATGAGTCCATTTTGATTGAGTGAAGTCCACATCCGATTTAGAGCAGCGAATGATCACGAGAGTTTGAGGATCTGTTTGGGTCATGATTTAGATTGAAGTGCAAATGTGCAAACATTAATACACAAATAAAGCGAATTCGATCAATTCGAATTATCGAAAATTTACAAAGCCATAACGTTTTAAATTAATCAGCGCGACCAAAATTTTGCATCCATTTTTAGCTTTTAGCGTTGCATCAAATAATCAGCTTTTACGAATAATTACACAAATAATGTCGTTGCTTCTCGTATTAATAATAAGAAGTATCATAAGATTTAGGTATAATTAACTGAAATCGCTATCGTTTGATAAACTATTAAGCTCTTTTAATAAAGACAAGATGATTTTCATTCGTGTTGTCTTGAGAGAAGGCGTTTGTTTTGATAATCAAGATACACGCATTATTCTTATAGTTGGCAAATTTTGTTATTTGGAGTGGCGTCATTAGCCGAATATCACCACTTCTTTTCAAATTCTACTCCTTCAGAAGTAAACTGGCAGGCTTGCACGGTAACCCTGTCATTTTATTTTTGCAACACATTAATAGGCAAAAATAGCTGAACAACAGAAATCAGATACCATGCAAGTTTAACATTAAGAAATTAAGGGATATTGTGGGCTATCAACAGTGTTAAGGTTCATTTTTTGAGCCTGGTTCATTATCAAGCTTTTTACGCGCTGAACAGAAAAATGGATTTACATTAGAGTGTAGTGTGTATGTTTTCCGGTTTGAAAGGGTTAAAAGGGGCTTTGCTCTGCCTCTATACTAATAAAACATGAAGACAAGTTCAAATATGTTCAGGATGATTTTTTTATAAAATATAATGTTTTTTTTATTACAGAATTATAAATCATGGTCTCGATTCAATCTGTCTTGATTGCTGATGCCGTTGACAGCAAATGCGCTGATTTCTTGAAGAAAAATGGAATCAATGTTACTATAAAATTGAAGTTGCCCAAATCAGAGCTCTTGGAGGAAATTAAGGTAATCAATTTTATCATAATATTCCTTAAATTATATCAACATGGTCATCATCATCATCATAGTTCAATCATCAGCGTGATAATGACCCAAAAACTGAATAGATTATCAGTAAGCCCATAGTGATAAGACTCAATTCGACCACAACAACAAGAACAGAGACGTTGAGTACACAATTAATGTTTGAATAACTGTACTAATATCATGAACAATCACAATGCGATGAGGCAATTCAATCGAATATATCATCATGAAAATATGTCAAATTGCAATACTAATAATGACGTATAATGAGCAATCAAGTGGCAGCCGAATGACTGAAAATATACAGAATGCTATGGGTAAAAATAGTATAGGGATTAATGAGAAATGCAGTTATATTGTTGGCCATTATTGATATTGCTGGCTCTCGATAGTAAGCAATTTCATATTGTTTTTCAATTTTTAGAATCACGATGCTTTGATTGTGCGTTCAAGTACACAAGTCACAAAAGAAGTTATCGATGCCGGTGAAAAACTTAAGGTTGTTGGTAGAGCTGGTGCTGGAGTCGACAATATCGACGTTGAAGCTGCTACATCGAAGAAAGTTCTCGTTCTCAAGTAAATACTGGACAATCTCGATATACATGTATTTAAATATAAGAAACTCTTGTTATTTCAAAGTAATATTTTCAGCACGCCTGGAGGAAATTCTATAAGTGCTTGCGAGTTGACTTGTGGACTCATTATTTCACTGGCAAGAAATATAACTCAAGGTGCTGCAAGTTTAAAATCGGAACTTTGGGAACGATCAAAATTCTCAGGAACAGAAATAAATGGTAAAACCTTAGCTGTTCTCGGTCTTGGAAGAGTAGGAAGAGAAGTGGCCATCAGGATGAATGCCTTTGGTATGAAAGTAAGTAAAATTTGGAACTTTGTAATGTCTAAAATTACGCAATTAAAATAATATTGTAATCGGGGTTTCGATCTGTTATTTTTTTCATTTCGTTTTTGGTTTCGGTTACATTACTAACATTTATATAGGTTCGGTTAAGATTAAGATGTTTAAGTTAAGATGTCAAGTTTGAAATGTTAATTGTAATAATACTGATGTTTTAGTTAAATAAATTACTGGCTATTAATATTAGATAAAATGAGATAAAATAGACATGTTCATTAATGTTATGGGATCGATATTTTTTTCCAAGCTTTCATTTTTATCTCAGACTATTAATTTTGAAACATAAAGAAGTGAAGTTATCATTGGATTTTATTTTTTCAGAATCAGTAATTTAGAATAAAGTCTGTTCCAAAAATATATGATTTTTTGTTGTCTGGCAATAGATCTGAGCTTTTACAATAAATTCCAGGAACTACGCCAAAACACAGTTTTGTATTTTTAATATGCAAAGATCAATTCAAATGCTCTTTTCGTGGCATACAATTATTTTCCACTGATGTGATATTAAAAATACATTTTATAAAATACATAAAATGCACAAATATTAGGGGGACCCGAAAGTATTCGAAAGTTTTGTGTCCAGACACAGTAACGGAAACATTTTGTTAATTATTTTTAATAGAACTATTATTAAACATAATTTTTATGCGACATACTTTTTTTAATCTTTTTTTTACAAAAAAGGTATCAAAGAGCTGCCAAAGCGATGGGAAGATGTAATGAATAATTAAGGGAATTATATTTTAAAATGTTCATAATTTATAAATTTGAACTTTTCTTACTAAATACGCGAATATTCTTGGGTCCTCCTAATATTTGCATTGCGTTGCAACCGATAAAAATGCTATTGCGTTGTTAAATTCAATTTTAAGACGTGATTCGTAAACGTTTTCTAGATTTAATCAAATAAGGCCATGGCGATATTCAATTCATGCATTCATAAATGGAATGGAATATTATAGCATTTTATTTAAATCCATAAATATTTTTTTTTATTTTCAGGTAATTGGATATGATCCAATTGTCAATTCGGAAGATGCTAAAAAATACTCTATCGAAAAGATGGAATTGGAAAATATATGGCCGCTGGCAGATTATATCACTCTTCATACGCCGTTGATGCCATCGACAAGGGGTAAAAATATTATTTAACAAAACTGAGCTACTAAAGTTTGAAATGATACATCAAAAAACAATCCTGTGGGACTATCTTCAAAAACAATTTTTAAATTTACATTATAATAGTATTTGATATATTGCACGTATGATAGTATTATTTAACTTTATTAAAATGAAAAATTGGATTCCCGAGGGGGAGGGAGGATTGCAACTTAGATACGCGCACATTTTCGTTAGGACGTATATATACGTCCCGCCCACCTGGCGTGAGTTCATATTTTTAATTTTTTTTAACGATGCTTAGAATTTATAAAAAAAATAAATGAAATATATATTTTTTTATTTATTTAGATACATTAACACATAGAGAAGTTAACAAATACAATACAATAAACAAAATCACACAAAGAAAATGGAAACATACATAGATTCAAAACTCAACTTCTGTGTGATATATTTTAAAACAGTTGTTGTAACGTGATGCTACCTCACAATCCGGACACCAGCTTGTGGACTCTTTCCCTTTTTTTTTGTAAAAAACTAAAAATTTCTTGGCATTAGTTCCCTTTCATTTGTTATTTAAAAATGCCTTTCAACTAAGCGTGAGGGTTTAGGTGTAATGCTGTTTATTTATGGCGTAGGTTGGCTTTTTACTATGTTGTCTGATATGAGCATCAATATGTCATTTTTTCCTTCCATTTTAAAACTATAAGTTTGTCTTTAAATCTTATCTTATGCTACAAATCACCGTTTACAAAGTACACGTCCACGCCAATACAATAGCGAAATGCAAGCAATTTGCTACCTAACTTAAATTCATGTCAAAACATGAATTTAATCGACAACTCACACATTCGTTAAACAACAAAAAAAATCCCGCCTGCTTTAGGACTCAACATTTATTTCGAGGACGTATATATACGTCCTAACCAATTTCGATACAGTTTACGTTGGATGTATATATACGTCCCGCCCACTTAACAATTATATGATTCTTTAGTCAGAGAATTAACATCAACTTTACCAATTATCTCATAATATACATATTATTGTTTCAGATTTAATAAATGGCGATGTTTTGAAAAAATGCAAGAAAGGAATATTTATAATCAATGTTGGTAGAGGAGGACTAGTGAACGAAGCAGATTTATTAGAAGGCTTGAAGAGTGGTCATGTTAGTAAATAAGCATCTGTTTTAAAAAAATATTTTTACATAGAATGTGATTTAAAACATTAATTTATTTAAGGTCGGGGGCGCTGCTTTGGATGTTTTTGAACAAGAACCTCCAACTGATCCAACAACCCTTAAATTGATTCAACAACCCAACGTTATTGCTACTCCTCATCTAGGTAAAGTTATATCTGTACAGTAGGCTCTTGATTATCCGGGGAACTGTCAGAGAGGACAAACACGGATAATCCAAATCATAAAATTTCTACTTGGTTCCGATTATAATATCATATTTACAATACAAATCTTTATTTCATAACTTTAATATCCGCCTATCGAATTCGGGCCCCGTGATAAACAACACCGATTCATGTTGGGTGACGACAGTGTTAAATATAAGCTTCACACGCACCATTGCGGTCCTGACAGATAAGTGGATTGGTACGGATAATAAATGGTGGATAAGCAAATATAGCATCTAAGACTATGAAGATTTTAAATTAGCTGACTACTCAAAAGGTAGTCAGTTTAACACTCTCATCGCCCAATATTCCGCCCACAAATACGCGATCATCCCACCATACAGGTTAGTTTTAGTAATCATGCTCTTATCACTCCGGGTCCATTTTTACAATCATTCGCTCGTTATGATTTCTGCTTCGTATAACAAGATTTGTTAAACTCTTGCTCGGTTGTTTTGAAAACCAAGGTAATTAAAACAGGAACAGGCGTTTGTTTTGGAAATAAGATACAAGCATCATCCTTATTGTTTTATATATAACACCTTAGTATTATTCAGGAATTGCCTTATTATCTGAGTATTAATAATTAAAGAAGATTTTTTTTAAACGGATAATCAAGAGTACACTGTATCCATATATAGACTAATTTTAAATAGGGTGAAATGTTAATACATTTTATATCAAATCATATATATATATATATATATAATGTTTGACGATCAGATCATAATAACTTTATATATAGTGCTTATAAAGCAACGCTCTGGAAGAGAACAGATCAACCGCTTGTTGACAGCTGTATTATTTATTTTTCATTAAACACAGATGGAATTATTTATTTAGTGATTCTTATCATGTTTTGTAGGTGCATCCACAGCCGAAGCTCAAATCAGAGTAGCAGTTGAAATCGCAGAACAGTTTGTAACTCTTACAAATCCATCAACGCCACCCATCACCCAGATTTGTGCAGTGAATCCTGGTGTGCTCTCTTCTTGAAGTGCATAAAAGCTCAAATTATATTTTTAATAACCTGTCAAAATTAATTTAAAATAATACTTTCGTATGAATGATTCAATAAAAGTGGATATTTTAAAATGCAACCTTTATTTTTTTTATATAAAAATTATTGTTAAAAAGTCGTGTAATATAAAACCGTGTTATACAAGGTTTGAAGTTCATACAAAATTAGGGTTTGCGTTCCAAAAAAAACATCGAAGATAGTTTATATAAGTATGCAATTTATTATTTTGAATAAACACAAATACATTTACGAAATTAATTGAAAAAAAACTTTAATAACATATAATATAGCATTCATACATCATATATGTTTTATTCTTGTTCTAAATCTTTTGTGGGTTTCCATCATCAGAGAACTCTGGAGTATTTCTGGTTTAGGCCTTCAAAAATTCGATAATAAGTGATTATCTGATTTTAGTGAATAAATCTTTACGTATTTCATTATAAGATTCCAAAATTTGTTGTAATTCTCTCTTAAATTTTGAACTTCTTTCCATTATAGGATCATGTTTTATTTTTAAAAAAATCAAAAATCTTTCATTAAATGTTTTTAATGTGGAACATGTAGCTATTTTGCGGCAATTGTTTACTGAGTCATTAATTGCGGTAAATTCATTTAATATGTCGACTAATTCGTCTTCGTTTAACGCACAATCCTACAATATTTCCTGGATGTCATGAATAACCATGTCATAAAAACTTGCTCCACCAATATTACGACAATTTTTTATTGTCGTAATATTTTATATAAAACGTGTTGTAAAAAACATGACACTATTTATACAAACGCGTTGTACAAAACCGTGTTGTATAAAACCGTGTTATACAAGAGTCGAGTGAACAATGATTCGGAAAATTCTGATATTTACTATTGAAACACGAATAATGTATACTTTATAAAGCCTCTGCTGTAAGTTGTTATATTTAAACGTTGATGATATTTTCATCAAGTAGAATAAAATAAAATATATCGATTTGCCACTTAGTTTAATGAAGTTTAATGAAGATGAAAAAAGAAAAATAAATAAAATCAAAAATATTAATTATTTTATTTCATAAAATATTAACGTCACTTTTTAAAAAATCAATATTAACCTGTGTGTTGCCGTGCGCGCACCGGTGGGAGCCTATCCCTATTCCCTAAATAAAAGGGAAATTCATTTCGATTTTTAAACAGTGACGTTAAGAATCATTTTTTAACATCAAAAACTGTAAATATTTTTCCTTGGTTTAGGATATATTCGAAATATTTCGATAGGGCTGACACAAACAGAAATTGTCAAAAATATCAAATTTATTCAAAAATATAAATTATTAATTTGAATAGAAAAAAAGTAAGCAATCATTCAAATTATCTATAGTGTGAATAATCATTCCGTTGAAAAGAAACCGCTTTGGAATTAATTTTTTTGTTTTGTGTGATTGCAAAAGTGGATTTTTTATGGACTTCATCATTTATATTGAAGCCACTATGGAGCTAGACAAATACTACAATTTTGATGTTGGTGGAAACGTAGTAATGACCTTGATGATTCCATTTTTTAATAAAAATCACGCATTATACGTGGATAATTGGTATGCCTAAATTTAATAGAAGATTGAAGAAGATTGATTGATTGAAGAAGATGAAACGCAAATTTATCACACAAAAAATAATAAAATTGTCACAAAAAATGTAGAAAGACAAGCGAGAAGTGATGATGCTATCCACAATACACTCAGGAAATATAATCGCATCAAACAAAATAGATCGACAAAGTGGCGAGTCCATAATTATTTTTCTATGTTTTAAATTAGATAAATATTAACCAACATATTAAATTTTAATGAATACAAAAAAAATTAACGCCAATTAGACGTTTGTCCAAATGGTTTAGCAATATGCTTATTATTTATTCATACACTCTTGATAAGCATATTGTTAAACCATTTTATTATAATATCATTTGGATTTGAGCGATATAAATACGTCCATGCGTCGCGTCTATTGCGCAGCTGGCAACACTGAAAAGCGGGCTAAAGGCTGCCCGCCGTATTAGGCGTCATTTTAACACCCTCCCTCGTCTAAGTAGGAGCGATTTCTTGTGTAGAGTTCCGGGACTTGCGAACTTGCGAACTGCGAAGAAATTTTTTTTTTTTAAATTTGTGTCCCTGATTATTTTTTTCATATGGTTTATGTGCTTCGTGATTGATTTTCATGCTTAATTGAGATTTAAATAACTATTGATATTATTTTTCATGAATATTTCTATGCTTGTTGTAATAGTATATTTCCAGCCTGTTTAAATAACAAAACTGACAGCATTGGAGTTTAAAATAATACTTCTTGATCGTTCAAAAGACATCTTTTCAACTCGACGAGAAACGATATCTCATACGCAATACAACCTATTGCAGGAACCACTTTCACAGCGTATGTATATTATATTTTATTATTGTTTTTCAGCGACGATTGCCAATTACGAATTTTATTTTTCCATTTAAATGTATAGATCTATCGATCGAATGAGACGTATTTTATCATAGCAAAAGAGTGTATCATTGGGTTCAAATCATTATGAATTTAATTCCAATAGCACTCGAGTTGGTTATAATTGTCATCGTCCCGCTATTCAGTACTGCCATAAGTTCCGATCGGTCTTAATGAATCAATGGTCATCCTTATTGATTTGATATATTGATTCCGTATTGAATTTAAAAAAAAACGTGCATAAAAATGCGATTTTTTTAATTGAATTACGATTTATTTTTAAAAATTAGATTAATTATTGCTTTTAAATTTAAATTAATTCATGCGCGTTTAAAGGCGAATAATTCTTAATTGTGCTATTAAATAAATGGTCGTATTAAATTATGTTGATCATATTATGAATTGATATTGACGAAGCGATGCAAAATTAATTTTAAAAAATTTATTAAGTGTTTGAATATTTTTGATTGCATTTAAAATTATCCAATATTTTTATTATATATTTTAACAATGCCATCAAGGGGCTCAATGGATAAAATTGTAAAAAATATTTCCATATGCTAAATTTTGTATTTTATTTTATCAGTAATAAAATAATATCAGATTTTTAACGCAATTTATAAAATAATTTATTTTTTGGGGGGGGTCAAGCACTAGTCAGTGCTTTCTTGATTGTGTTGATATGTAACACTGACGCTGCAATTTTTATAATCGCCTTCAACCACAATCGGAGAATATGTATTTGTGATGGCAGCGCGGCCCGGGCCTTGGTGTGATGAATATTTATAATATTGTTGAAGGTATGCACTGATTGAATTGCGGTGCTGCTCTTTTTAAAGCGGATCCCCGCACGCAGCAAAGTCCTGTAAGCGCACGCCTCCGCCCCCGCCATCTATTCATATTGCGCACAATTGTCTAGGTGGCACTTAAAACGTCATTAACCAATTTTTATCTCTATTTATTGTTGTGCTCGGGTTTCTTTTGTTGTTGTAAATTTCGCTCAGTGCTAGCTTCTTACCAGCCTTGGATGTTTTCACCAGGAGAATGCCAATCCAGGCTCCGCAATGGACGGAGTTCCTCAGCTGTCCCATCTGCTGCCGGGACTTCGGGTCGCCACCGCGGTTGCCCATGAGCCTGGGCTGCGGACATACCATCTGCAAACACTGTCTAACACATTTGCATCGGAAACAATGCCCCTTCGATCAGGTGACCTTATTTTTATATTTCTATCCACTGTAATCCTGATCACACATTAGTAACTATGCATGTATCAATATTTAAGAAATGTCCAGACAGCGAAAGGGAGAGAAATTCATTGCTTTTGTATTTCACCATCTAGAACAATTTTTCAATGATCTCATGCTACAATTTTTATCAACCAATTAAATAAGCAACTCAACAAACGATGGAAAGATCAGGATGATATGCACAAACCATACTTACTAATGGCCCTTTTCAATATTTGATGAGTAATGCTTGCATATTTTTTATTGAATTCACACGATAAAATTCTTTTGTGTTCATATATACCTTGCATAATTTTTGCAATAGATTTACAACAATATCAAAACAAATATATAGGTAAGAGCTCATTGTAGATACGTGCAGTGAGCTTCAGATATAGCTGCCATTAGTTTGTTTAACACATTTTAATGACAACTATAATTTATATCTACAATTCTGATAGTGAGATGTTTTATTTTTACATAACAAAATGCATTAAATAAATATCCTTATTGTTTACACTCTCGTTTAAAAGCAAAGCTGCATATCAAAATAGCTAATATTTATTTTGCAAATCGTGGAATATAACTGTTGTTGCATCCTCGAAGGGTTTCTTTTATAAACTTGCTGATGCCAATGCAGAGTCTTAGAGATTTAAGGATGGGTTTTTATAGTAGCCTGGAAATGTCTTTGTGTATCATAGGTTTATTATCTCTGTTTTATATGAACAACACACAAGGCTTTATAATACCGATTAATGTTTCATTCCCGTCTCAAATTGTTAGAAATACTATGAATGTCGCTAAATATGCGACATGACATGAATAACGTAAAGTATGCTCATGCGTTAAAATGTGCATCCCAACTGTGAAGTATTCAGATGAAATATCATATTGGCCACTTCACACGCGGTTCTGTGCTTGCGAGAGATTTCTGCAGTCGGAGTAAATCGCAGTCTTGCACTCATGTGGTATTTGTAATTATATATACATATTCTCCTAGGATTAGTCTTCTACGTCATAAATTAGACAAATACTATAGTGTTATTTAGATTTTTCTCTTTTGAAGACCGACTTAACCACCGTATTGCGCGTGTATCCTTTCTCTCCCTGTCCCTACAGCCCAAACTTCATTTCACCAGACCAATATGCGCCAACATCCATACAATATTTTTACTATGCCTATGGTATTCCCGTAATTGTAAACAGTAAGCGGAAAATGTTTTATCGCAATCGGATGAATGGTACGGAAGCGCATTAAATACGGACAAATAGACATTAATTTTTATATATTAGATTAGAATATAGTTTGAACCTTTTTAAAAAAAAATAATTGATGTACGATAACAATACAAAAAATGTTGAGTAAAACTAAAAGTTGAGAGTCTACGAAATGAGTAAAAATACCTGTTCCGCTCACGAAGAGTTAAATAACAATAAAAATATATTATGCCATTTATAACTAGCCTTTTTATTGGTGCTTAAAACATTTTAAATGCATACATTAATATATTTGCTGTAATAACATTCCAATTATTCAAATTAAAACTTAATTATCAGGGTTTTAAAGTACGCAGTAGGCTGTTCAATTGTCGGCATATTTTGGCAACATTGTAGTAGTAATCACTAGACGTGACTAGAAAATGATTGCATATTTTAATGGTTTTCTTTGCTTTGTGTTTGTCATTATTGGATGGAGCCGTCTATTTATAAAAGTACATCAAAATAAATTGTATATGACGATTTAAAGATTATAGACTTTATTAGGATTGGTATATATTTATATATAATGGGATGTCTTAAAGTGCATAGAGACGTGTTTTTTTTGCCCGTTTCTTTTGTGTTTGGAAATTGGTTTATAAATCAATGGACACTTTCAATTAATGATTATTACCATAGTATATTAATTAATTGTAAATATTTAGAAAACTAGAAACGTGCTTATTGATTATTGACCCTGATGTCATCATCAATAAATAATCTAGGGATAGCCGTGTTGTATCTGTATTATACATATATTTTTCTGTTAATTGACTATTCAGACTTCTCGGACCTACTGTAACGCCTGACAATACTTGACTGTCAATTTATTCACCTACGAAGGCGCTCTGTACTATTTTATCCTCGATGATGATCTTAGTATTGATAAACCCCATTTCGAAGGGGATGCTGTTCTCGATCCTTGATGGCAATTCATCTCTCCGAGGGTGGCATCAAAAAGGAGGAGAATTAAAAGATTGAATTATCTAGTACAGCAGCTCTTAAACTGGGGTCCACGGACCCTGTGGGTCTACGAGAATATAAACAAAACATTTATCCATACATGAAAAAGATATTTTCGTCGAATTATTTACAGAAAACATTGTAAAATGATCTATTTTACCTATAAATGTTTTTTTGTTTAAAAAATTAAGTCACAAGGGTTGGGATGAGTCCGCATAAAAAATAAATAAGGCGGTCTGCGAAAAAAATTTGCTCAAAAGGGGATCCACTAAAGAAATTTTGCTCAAAAAGGGGTTTAAGAAGCGCTGATCTAGTATATCATTTTATTACCCTTTCGATTCTGGCGACGATCCCGAGGCACATGACCTCTATGCAAGGCGGAGATTATTTCGAGGACCAAATGTACGCACAACTTTCAAAATCTACTCTAACTGTAATCTGACATTCTTTTACATCCATTGAATTGTGAAACTTCAACTTATTTTTGCGATTATTGATGCAATTAAGTTAACACTATTTAATAACATTTTTGTAGATTAAAAAAACAAATATGTTTCATGAATGATAATATATATATATATAACGATAGTGATTTATTTCCCAATATATTTTTCAGGTCATGGTAACACCGATTATCGTATTGAATCCTGGAAGTTATTTTATTATATATGAAGTTCTTCTCTGTGAGGATGGATCCTAGATATTTAAAATCCTGGACCCTTTCAATTTCATTGTTATTGACACTCACGGAAATACAGCCTCCAGTATTCACTCTCGAAACTGTCATTAATTTAGTTTTGTCCTTGATTTAACCTCGATTTCACCACGACGTCAATGTCGTCCGCAAAGGCAAGATACATTATATCTTTGTTGCGTGCCCCAATTTGCCAGCCTCCCTCATAATTGCTTCCAATGCAATATTAAAGAGAATCGGGGAGAGGGCGTCCCCCCGTCTAACTCCCGTCGTCACCTCGAAAGGCTCCGACAGGGCGTCATTGGAACGTACAATGCTGGCTGATCCGGTGACGTATATCCTCGATAGCCTCACTAGCTTACTTGGGATTCCCATCTCCAACCTGGTCCTCCAAAGTTTTTCCCGATTGATGCTGTCGTATGCCTTGTAAAAGTCTACAAATATGTGGTAGAAATCAACATCGTATTCCCACATTTTTGCGAAAATAATTTAATCGTAAATAGTTGGTTCACAGTAGACCTGCCGGGTTTGAAGTCATACTGGTATTCTCAGAGAAGTTCCACCACAATGGGAGATAGCCGTCCGATAAGAACTCTTATAAACAATTTAGAAAGGATATGCAGCACCACATTTCCTTTCTTATGGATGGGGCATATTACGGCCGTCCTCCACTCAGAAGGCATGACCTTGTGAGTGGAAGAGTCTTCAAAAGTGGCGCTGCTGACGATCATTCCGATGGGTATGGCAAAACCGATGAATATCTCTCCATTGTCGTTACAAACATCGTGGGCCTGTAAAAGATTTCCCTTTCTAAAAAGAAACTTTCGAGTTCAAATCTCTCAATAATATTTTAGCGTCATAAGAGGGTAGAGAGCTGTACGCCTTCTGTTAATAATAGTCGTAATATCCGAGTTGTCCCATCACTACTGTACAAAATGGCAGCATCCTCGAGGAACATCGATCCACTACCGATGAATCGATGCTCCTGGATCGCCGCCATGTTGAGCCGGAAGCAGGAGAATATTCCTCGTAATATACTGCCGGACTAATTAAGCTTTGAGTAACAAGGACGGATTTCAGAATTTTTAGGCTTATAATTTATTTATACAGCAGAATATGTGATTGATATTCTCTTTTTGAGATGCGAAAATCTTATTTTCATCAGGACAAAAAGTGATAAACAAACAATGAGCTGTTGATAAATAAATATGCTTTTAATTGTTTAGAAATAATGAATTAGTTGATGAGCCATAAATACGTCAGTTCATTGAAACGTGTATTGATCCTCTTAATGCAAAATATTGCATTGCGAGAACTATAATAAGCGATCATACCCGATTCATTTATATTTACAGTATCTATTATTATCAGCGTTGACAGTCGCTTGATATCTTGTTCTTATGGTGCCATATTTGTTATTGGGCGTAGATAATTTCCATAGGGATTAAGGATTTTCCTGCGATGATTTCCCATTGCTTTCTACCTATGATTAAATTAGGATAAGATTATTTGAACGCTTTTAGGTTGAAAAGAATCAATGTATGATTATTAGATGAATGGGCAGCATGAGTGAGTGGCAAAATTATCATTACTTTTGAATAATGTTTGATATTTATTGTTGTAAATCAGTCATTCATATGCCATATGATTATATTAATTATTTGTTATCATGCAAAAACATAGGTCTGGATCGTGAATTGTTATGTATAGTGTTTGATTTTTTATTTTGTAATACATATTATACGTTTTACACATATTCAAATATTTATCACTATTTAGAGGCTCATTATGCATACAGTTTTTGCAGCCGATACTGTTGTCTAAAAGAGATGCATGATTAGCATTGGTAAACACCACACCACAACTGCATACAAATAGGGGATACAAATTGTGTATTGTTGCCCTGCAAGGAGCTAAAGAAGTTATTTTATTCCTTGTTTATTTCTTAAATATTGAAATCATGAGAACAGTGATATTTTTTTGTATTAAAAAAAAATACTATAAACTCACCATTACAATGAGAGTAAAATAAAATTAGAAACCCGTTTAAAATGATGCATAAGGAACATTTAACATTTATTTAACAAGTAGTGGGAAGAAAATATGAAAAACATAATTTATAAAAATATGTGTCCTGTACGTAAACATCAGCTGATATAGAACATATTGATATGCTTCCCGTACATAATATGTTAATTTACAAAAAAATATATTAAAGTTATACCAACACATTGGCTTTATAGGGTTTCCCTACTGTTGTCCCGTTTTTTATAGAAACATTTAAATACAGGTAACCTCTGTTGACCATGGGAAAAACTCGTGATCAACGAGGGAATATTAATCAATCAGTTGGTTCTGCATAACAAAAACTAATCTTGTGTTCTTTTCTTGGTTCGTCTATGTTTATTTAGAATTACCTTTATTAGATATACAATGTGTTATTTATATTGTAAATCCTCGTTTGCACCTTTTATTGTATTTGTAAATTACAATATGTCATATTCATTTTGTTTCTGAAAGCCTTGAACGTATGCTCATCTTGGTGATAATAATTGCATGATAGCATGGCAGTACAAAGTTTATCCATTGACCCCTCTTATTTAAATGTAGAATATCTTTATTGTGCACTTGTTTGTCAACAAAGACCTTGTTTAAATTATAAATTTGACAGCATCAATTTGCAATGATACAAATAGGTATTGTTTACTTCACACTTGTGAAAACAATGGTACTAGGAAAGGCAGTTGATTGTCACGCTATAAATGGGTATCTTTGTTAAAACAGTAAACTTTTAAGGATGTATATACTCAAATTTATGGACGATTTTTAATAAGTGTGTGTTTTTTAATAATTTTAATAATGTGATTTTGTGCGTTATCAAACTGTTTGATAATCATCCAACTCGGCGATCTATACTGTCGCCGAGCAGGACAACTATACATGCGTATTTTATCAATCTGAGCAAGCTGATTGAACGCATGAAGCAGTCTGTATTCTGAGACTAGCTGAAAAGGTGAGTTGCTCTCACGTGGGCAGCTATACATAGTCTGTTGGGATAGACATCTATTGAGCGCGTTTGGTACTGTGCGGAGTTGGATAGGGCAGCTGTATGTCTCCAGACTTATTTAATTTACACGTCGATGATCTCTTTTCATCACTAAAAGAAGCCGCTGTGGGATTTCATGTGGGCAGAAGATGCATGAACCACGTACGCAGATGAGATGGAGATTACAGTCCTCGGCGCACCGCTCGTTGAGCACGGGAGACTGTGATCAGTCTTTTTTATTTGACTAGAGACATCTTTTAATGCTATTTTAAGTGAAAATCTTTTCACACTAAAATATATTTAAGTTGACCGATCTATCGACTTACGGTGTCTTATAGTGGTCCATGTTTCACTCCCATAAACCACTACCGGCCTAATCACCTCATTATTCGCTTGATATTGAAGGTAGCGTAACCTCCGAGTTTCATTTAGAACGCTCACCCAGCGGGTATCCTAAATGAACGTATTGACAAACGCTTTCGCGACCGTCTTGATAGGGAGTGTGGGAGGTTTGTAAAGGCTGAGTAGTTTTCTTAAGGAGACAGTGGAAAATTACTCCAGACGACCTGTTTGATTTTACTGGAAAGGGCTTTCTGGAATGCAAATAGTCCAGTTCCACCTTTCGTCACCGGGGTCTTGCCGAGCTAGGGTGAAGACATATGTGACGCTTAAGTGCATCTCGGATTTGCTCCTACATCAATTGAGGGTGTCTTCCTGTCCACGTGTAATTTACCCGAGCGAATTTAAGACTGAGTGGTTTCCTATTTCAGGTTAACCCACTCAGTTTGGCGATTTAAAAACGATACATAAGGCAACGGAAGACAATGCTGTTAACGTTGCAAAGTTAAGTTCTTCATATTCCTCTCCTTAAGGCCGTCTGCTTGATAATCCTCTTGTCTTTGTTCTATTCCTAGAACCGGCAAGGTTCATCTCGCTACATATTATTGGGTAGTATCAACTGTGTAAAAGATAGCGAGTGACATGCAAGTCAAGATTTGTAAAAATAGCAATGAATAGTAGATAAACATAAGTACTAGCTTCCTTCCAATAGTTAAAATAAATAAAAACATATAAGCGTAGTCGCTGGGAGTAGTCAAATAACTTTTAAGTGGTTAGACTGCAACAAAAATAATGATAAATCACTCTTATTAGAAACATTTTTTAAATGCTATGCCTGAGAATATAAAGCGCATTATATTTGTCGATCAAAACCAAGTAACATCTCGTAATTGTATTAGCCAGGGGTAGTTATGCAGGAGGTAAGTATTCGAACTTCAGGCGTTTAGTGTCGGTCGGGACAAACAAGCAAAATTTAATTGGTCAGACTGGACGCAAACTAAAAAATAAACATAGCTTGGAAGCTTGGTCTTTTGTGGTCTCACTTGCGTTATTATCCTTGTTGCAGTTCATCTCGAGTATTGCGGTGGAGATGTTCCATTTTAATGCGGATATCATTAAAAAAACACTATTTTCGGTGTCACTCAGTGAACTATATATATATATATATAATTTTAGCATAATCGGCATTTTGTCAGTGTACAAATGAGCGGCGCGGGGGGAGGAGTTAAGTTAGGTTGGTGGGGCTGCTTACAAGGCAAAGAAAGAATGCAACGTATCACTAAATTGAGTCATTTGTGGAGTGTAGCAAGTGCCAAGCTGTTTTGCTTTTGGTTGTCGGAAGAAGACTGCTTGTTTTAACTTTGACAATTGTTCAAAAATACTTAAGTCTTTCATTTTACTGTGGATAAGTGCCGATTGGGAGTGGTCCAATGGAGGTAGAGGAAAAACAAATGTGTTTCTTTGAATTTCACTGTTTGTCATAAGCCAATTGCATATATATGCGTTTAACCTGTTAAATGCCAACATCTCACCGGCGAGTCGCATTTGTATGCACTCATTACGCTTTGGCAGTTAAAAGGTTAAAATAGAGCATCTCATTATCCTCCGGTTAATATGACATTCGCCATCATGTTATACAAATTATGTACTATGTACACAATGTAAACAAGTTTAATTTTATTTGACGATGTTTATTTCACTTACAGAATGATTCAGAACTATTATTTTTTTAAAATATGGAATGAAAGCTTAAATTTCATTATCAAAAACACTAATAAATTAATTCTTTCTTTGCAGACAATAATATATACTGACATAGAGAATTTGGTGGTGAATGCTGCGCTATTACAACTGGTAGGCGTTCCTGTGCCTCCACAACCGTACCATCCTCCAAGTATTAGAGCACTAAGCGAAGAAGAGCGCAGATGCTACGATCTCAGTACCCAATGTATCGAAGAACTAGCACTTTATTTAAAATACAATGGCAATGGTAATATTTTTTTTAGTGTATGAAATGATTTTGTGATATATGTGTACAATTCATATTGACGAAAATCATATTGTTGCATATTTCGTAACGTCATGTGGCAATGAGTGAGATTTCATCATCATCATATTAGTATACTTATGAAATATATTTTTAAATTTTCCGAATACAACATCAACAACGATGATTTTGTGTTTATAGGTGGATTGAGTGCAAGCCGGCTTTCTCGACCGATGCAGAGAAAGCTTGTAACCCTCGTACAATGTGCATTGGCTGAAGAAGAAGGGAGAGGCAGAGCTTATAGAGCTGCTCGATCCCTCGGGGAACGTACAGTTACTGAACTTATATTACAACATCAGGTACATTTCAAATATCAATAAATGTTTATGTTTTTAATTGAGACTCAAAAAATGATATGTATATTAAAATTATGTCTCTTTCGCTATGGTTTTGTATCGACAAAATGAATGTGGTAATCATTTACAATATTGTTTTGTTAGTGCCGATTGTAATCCAATTGCAAGACTGTGTTACGATATTCTATAGCCTCGTGGGTGATTTGTCTATTGGTTTTTTTAAATGTACGACATGTCACAGTCAGCACATGAGATCTTGTATACCTCCTGAGTTTCGTCTTCCGCTTTGTTCTTTTAGTTAGACAGGAGATTTCCTATATTTTTTCTCATCCCAAAGAACATGGTAATTTCAGGAGTATACTGCTGATGGTTGTTAATGTCATGTATGAAAGAATTGTGTTTTTTTCTTTTATATATGAAAGATGCATACTTGGCTTGTCGGGGCAAGTGTCACAGTGGTACACGGTTTGTTGCCTTTGGTCAGGTCTGGTTCGTAGGGAATAAACCTTGCAATCCCTTTTTTGTCCAATCAATATAACATGCAGCTTCCTATTTAGTTGGATGCCTTCAAAACTGCTCGGCGATGTAGAAGCTGTGTTACGTTGTCTTTTGCCAGATACAAACGGTATTCTTGTGGGGATTTATTCGGATTCTCTGCACATTGTCCATTATAAAGGTTCAATCTCTTCTGTACAATTACTATGACTTAGATTCTTAGAATTTTTTCGTCACGTTCCATGCTTATTGGGCTCAGTAACTTTGAGAGAAATATTCTGATTGCCGAGAAAGTTGAACTCGAACTAATGTCGAAGCCAGAGTCCGACCAGCAGCCCTTTTTGTTTCCTCTGATGATCCCTGATGAAATAATTTAAACATAATCTCTATTTTTGTAGAATCCACAACAACTTAGTGCTAATTTATGGGCAGCTGTAAGAGCACGTGGATGTCAATTCCTTGGTCCTGCTATGCAGGAAGAGGTTTTGAAACTTGTTCTGCTTGCACTAGAAGATGGTTCTGCTTTATCACGCAAGGTACTATTAATTTAAATGTTTTTTTATATTTTAATGTTAATTTAAACAGTGTAAATTAATAGATATATCCTACTTAGTGCCGATGCCGATATATGATGATGATGATACGCTAAAAAGACATACACAAAATTATTATTACAATTCTTAATAATAATATATGTTTTTCATAATGATTTTCTTGTAATTTCCTTGAAAGATTTAGGCATTTTCTCGTTGAATCTAAATATTAAGAATTCTCAATTGATTTAATTTTAATATTAATGATTTTTACAGGTTTTAGTAATGTTTGTTGTTCAGCGACTTGAACCTCACTTTCCTCAAGCGTCTAAAACAAGCATTGGTCACGTCGTTCAATTGCTTTATCGTGCATCCTGTTTTAAGGTACTGTTCTTTGATTGTAACACTAAAATTTATAAAACTATATTCAGATTTAAAAATGCTCCTTAAAAAATCTTTCAAAGGTTTCAAAACGAGAGAGTGATTCTTCTCTAATGCAGCTAAAAGAAGAATTTCGAAGCTATGATTCACTGAGAAGAGAACACGATGCTCAGATAGTTCAAATTGCCACAGAGGCAGGTCTACGCATAGCGCCGGATCAATGGAGTGCTTTATTATATGGTGATACTGCTCACAAATCTCACATGCAGAGCATAATAGACAAATTGCAAACACCTCAATCGTTTGTACAGTCTGTACAAGAATTAGTAATAGCACTGCAGAGAACTGGAGATCCTGCAAGGTTGAGTGTATTGGGGCCACATCTAGAATTATTAGCAGCAATTGATCCTAGTCCTGGTAATAAAGTATTTTTAATCTTGTTAATTTTTTGCTATTGTTCTGAATATTTATCAAAATAACTTAATAATTGCAGCGGCGCATTACTGCTCGTAATAATTCTTGTTCTTAGTATAATTTCATTATTAAAAAAATGTAATGCAGCGATAATATGAACTTGAATAACTTCGAGTTGATATAATATTTTCAATATGGAAATACACATATATTGAATCACAGTTTATTCATTGTATGTTACTGTTTGTTTTAATTAAAATTTTGTAGAAAATACCATACTGTTATATCAAGTTTCATTTGCCGGCGTTTGTATCTTTATAAATATTTATGATAAATATGTTTTTGCGAACCAATATTACTTTTATTAACTATATCGTCAATATGAAATAATAATATATTATTGTGAGTTCTGTAAATAATTTAATTTTTAGTTAAGATTCCAAAAGTACTCATCACCCTATTTAGCATAGAAATGATTCATAGTATTGATCATAACAGGAATATATACTCATTAATTAATTCTTATATGATTAAAATAATGCGAATTTTAAGATTTACTTTTTAATTAAAAAAATACAATAAAAGTGATTTTTAAATAGAATAAATTATATCACAAGATATTAAATGATCTCATAGAGTTTTAATTTTGTATGTGTCCTTTTTGTAAATTTTCAAAATTATAAAATTAAATTCTTATGTAAATGAGAATATTAGAACAAGAATTTACAGACATCCACATTATAAATATTTTGTTGACAGATTTGGCATCACCAGCATGGCAAGAATTATGTAGTGTGTTAAAAGCAGTTAAAACAGTTGTAGAAGGATTGGTTACATTTGTTTGGAAACATTGTTGTAATACAGCTCGTGATAATAATCATAATCATCCTCATGGACAATCTACGCAAAGACAAAATAATAACAAACCACAACAGTCTCAGACAGGAATAAGCGGAGAGCGCTCTAATACAATCCACCAGTGTTAGTTAATTTTATTATAAAATATTCATTTTGCTAGTCTTGTTTGTATTTTTATATTTTTGTTATTTTTCTACAGCTGGAAATTTATTAAATCAACAACCTACAGTGACGACCCAACATCTTGCTATTCAACAACAAACTGAGCAATCATCAACCCAGGCGATGCCATCGCATCCGCATAAATATAAAGTTTCTATGTGCCGAGATGCTATGTTGAGAGCGTGCCCTCGGGGAGATGCTTGTACATTTGCTCATAATGATGATGAATTAGAAAAGTATATATTTTTTTATACTTAAACGTTTACTACTTGTAATAGGCCGCTTATATTTAAAATGATCAATAGGATTTATTTGGAAAAATTAATTTACATTGTTATATAAAATTATTTATATATTATAATAATGCATTTATCTTTTTTAAATATTTTTAGATATCGGTCAAAAAATCGAAAAATCAATACCCACAATCTTACCTCACCACCGAGATCGGAAGTAAACACGACGCATATTCCAACTGGAGATATGCAAATTTTCCATCAAAATATACCAACTCACAATGATTCACAATATCATTTATCTTTAACAAATGGAAACTCAAAGATTATTCCAACCGTTCATCCGAGCAATCAAACAACACCTTACAGATTGGGCCATAACGAACATGAACAATCACCTAGATATCCCATGCAACCAATTGTACCATTTGACCAAGGTAATAATGTGATGCGTGATTTTGTGAATGTTATTTATTCACCGTGTATAAATAGTCCACCCAGTGAGTATTAATTATGATTTTAAATAATCCACTACGAATCAGTTGTTCACATGTCCTTAATTATATTTATTTTTAATATCCAGATATTAGAATGTGCAATATGCAATCACAGACATCTCAGCATCAACAAAACTCTGTATTAGCGGATCAAAAATTCAATCAAGAGTTTTCACAATTAACTTTAGGCATGGATATTAATGGGTAAATATCTTATAAATTTTGTAATAAAAAAACATTTTCAGCATTAAATGAATATTTGAATTTTTTTTATAGCTTCATGAGTAGAGCCCCAGAACACTGCCAGGAAAGATTAATGAATCACAGTCACGAAGGTTTATTATCAATTGATCAACCGGTGGATAATAATTTGGCATCAATGTATAAAAGGCAGGAGATGGTGAATCAACTTTCCGCTGTAGACAGAGCATCTCTTTTGAATCAGACACAAAACATGTTACAGCAGCCTGGATCAACGTCTATTTGTGAGTATATGTTAATTAACTAGTTGATAACATAGGATATATTATTTTTGATTATTTAAATTTGCTTTAATTTTTATAGCATCTTTACCACATGAAATGTTCATTCGCTCTGATTCAATATTAACAGACGATGACTATATACCATTTGAAGCCCAGCCGCCTAGTAAATTTGGTCCAATCAAACGATTCATTGGACCCACTAGTACAGTAAATAAAGGCAATTCTTCTGCCTGGTTTAATACACCAAACGCTAACACTAATCAACACGTCGGAAGCAACCAAGCGGAGGTATTTTTAATCACATTCTATATCTTAATGAAAAATATGGGTTTTTTTTGTGTGTTATTAATTATTATTATTTCCTTTTTAAGGTTTTGCCCTTTTCATTTTTCAAACCAAACCCTGCATTACAAAATGATAACAATTTAAAACCTAATATGGTGAAACCATTAGAAAGAAAAATGCCCTCGTTAAAATTGGTTTGTCAAGATAAGGCGCCCTCTCCTGTAAATTCTGACAATACAAGATTATGTCATGTTCTCACAGGTGTTGATCCCAGCCTACATGAAATAGGACAACAATATGTACGTATAAATATTTATCTTAATACGGTATAGATGTAAATAGGCGCTTGATTTTAATGATGCTTTTTCTTTAGGTCGAAATGTTTGTTCGTGATATACCAGGAACGGCGTCTGCTACTGATGATACAAACCGAGTTTATGACATTAGTCAAACACTTGCTTTGAGATTGCCTTATGATAGTGATAATGAGGTAGAGTATATGTTTTTGTTTCATCATTAGACCAATCCACTGCAGAAAAAATACCTTTCCGATTTATTTATAGTCTGTTCTTAGCACTCTACATATTTTGATTATTGTTGTAATCCACTTTTCTGTCAGCCCTGCCGCAACGTGTAACAAGCTTGATAATGAACCAAGCTCAATGAATGAACACTTGATGGCACACAATATTCGTTTATTTCTTTGGAATATTTCTTAATGTTCAACTTACATGGCATCTGCTTTCCGTTGTTCAGTTTATTTCTGAAGGAGTAGATTTTGCAAAGGATACTCGGCTAATGACGCATCCCAGAACAGTCAAGGGGGAATAACTAAATTGGTCAACGAAAAGAATTATGCAAGTAGCTTAATTATCAAAACAAACGCCTTCTCTCAAGACAACATGAACGAAAGTTGTTTTATCTTTGTTGAAAGAGCTTAATAGCTTATCCGACGATAGCAATTTCAGTTAATTATGCCTAAATTTTATGACAGTTTAAAGATTCTTTAGAATACGATTTTTGTTGAATAGTAAGTATGAACATTTACGGGTTTCTATAAAAATATATTGAGAATGTTTACACGTGTATTTAACGTGTGTATGATGAGACATAAGACAGAAGTCTCTGTTATACTGCCACAATTCATGTCAGTGGTGGGTGAAACCCATAAGCATAGAAGAGCTTCCAAAATTCAGAGAGCCTCAAAAAATGTTTGAACCGCCGTAGTTTGTGAGACTAATGATTTGTGATCTAGGATTAAGGGATTCAAGAAATTTTTCCCTTCTACGCGGGATGTATAAATCATGGTTGATATTACAACCTTCAATTGAAAAAGTAAGCCGTTCTCTCTCCTGATGCCGCGTAATAGTGAAATCATAATAAGAAACTGCATATTAGAATCTGTCCCAAGTTATAAAACCAAATGTATCCAGGGGGCCTCAGATTTAAATTGCACCAAGGGCTAAAACCGCCACTGATCCATGTAAACCTTTATGGTTTCTGTGAGCATTTGTCAATGTAGAATTAACCCTTTACGGTCTAAAGATGCTGATTATCTTAAATCCGATGGATAACTCATGGCATGGATGAGCAGCACTTCACTTCTTATGAAGATTGACAAATGTAATCTAAACTCAAATGGATGTTAAACGTTGGGAATAAGAATGGTAGTACTGTTTCTGATTTTTATTTGTTAAAAATTACAAAAAAATGCATCGCCCTTTATCCATAAATTTCTTAATCTCGTTTTGCATAGGAATTTGAATCAATATATATATATAATCAGATTTTAAATAATCTCAACAAAATAAATGATCCATGTGCACATTTACTGTATTTATATTTTTATAACTATGTGATATGTTTTTAGGAGGATACATATGAAGTAGGCATTGCCAAAGATATTAGGGAACTGGAATTGAAATGGGATTTTGAGCTCCAAGAAGTTGAAAAACGATGGTCAAGTGAAGATGAAACCCATAAGTAATAGTTAGATCGTACTTTTTATTTTGCTTGTCATGACTTCTATGAGAAAAGTAAACAGTCTATATTGTATTTTATTCTTTTGGAATCTCATTGGGAGATGTGTCTTTGTTTTTACTAAAGTACTGTACTAGTCAAAGTGACTCTGTTGTATTTGTTTCATCTTCTGTATAAATGCAGTATAGTAAAAGAACCTTCGAATGGAACACGGATATGACATTTGTTGTATCCTAAATAAATATATGTTGTTCTTTTTCTAGTACACTATAATAAAACAAAATATTTACCAAATTATATTTAATCATCTTATTTAATAAAATTGTACAATATTCAAAATTTTCAAGGCAGTTCATGTTTATTAATTTATATTCTAATATATTTTACTTTGCGTGTCAAATAAAGTGTTTATTAGACATATTAATTAATGCAACTTATATAACATAGTATTTTTTTGCCATAATTAATTTTTTTAGGATGTACAGTTGAACTCGTATTTTGCAATTTTTATGTATGTACTCTGAAGCTCTCAAGCAAAAAAAATTACATTTATAATATTATAAATAATATATACAAATATGAACACAAAAATTCATCAATATTAATTATAATCATACAAATGCTCTTCTCAAATACTGTAGAATTCTCCAAACATGAAAAATTAGTTATTGTAAGATCATAGTTTTAATTTCTTTAAATTTAATTTTGTATTACCGTTTGCATTTACAAATTGAAACAGAAAACATATTTTATAATTAGAAAGACAAGACTCTTTAGAACAATGAAAGACTGCTAAGAAAATATAATCGTTTAGGTAAATTTCGTCAAAGTTGGAGAAATTAATGTGCAATGTAAGTTAAATTATTTTGGGTTTGAAAAACAAAGAAATGGCCTAATAGGTGTGAAAAGATTCCGCAGGTAAAATTAATATTCGAGTTCTGCTGTATATCTCACAAAAAATTCATTATCAAAATCGCAACGATTTTATTGGCACACTGTATAAAATTAGACAATTTCTTATATTTTTTTAAAAGTGCTTAATTGCATCAGTCCTTTTATATATATACATTAATAAAATAACCGATTTTATACTTTTAGAATACATTAAATCTCTATATAACGGTTAATTAATTTTATTAATAATCAAAAAATTTTCACTTCAAACTGTGTATATATAGTATATTGCCATTGATAGTTAATAATAATTGCACATAATTTTACATTGGACAAATTAAATCAGCGCCTTTAAAAAGATTTTATAATCATATATATATAAAGTAAAAAAAGTATATATTTGAAATGCTAGAGTTGATTAGGATACATTAATTGCTTTTTCTACGTTTCCAGAAATTTTGGAAATCGTACTATTGTAAAATTAAGCAAATAGAGTTGTTCAGCTTTTAATAAAAAATGAACAATTAAAATATCTACACTTTTTCCACTTTTGAGTAATTTAACGTTAATTTAAAAACTGAAGAACCATGCGCGATGATTGTTTACTTAGGTTTTTTTTTTCTTTAATTTTTAAAGTGTCTTTTGCACTGTCTTAATGTGTACTTTAACATTATCATAGTGTGTCCATATTTAGTATGCACAAATATATTTTAATACTTAATAATTTAGTATAGATTAATATAAAATCTGCTTTTGAAAACAGGCATAATCTAATTTTTCACTCGAAATTAATATGTGCATCAACAAACTGTGATCTATCATTATGTATGTTGCATTTATAATGGAAATGATAAAGATTACAAAATTATTTTTGTCTGCAAAGAATTTCTATATAAAATTACAGAATAAGAAAGGACAGAAAATGTGACTAGTTTATTTTTAGCCCGTCTGGGAATTCGCCATCTATTCCGAAATCTTATAGATTTTGGTGTCCTTGTAGATATTGTACTACGATTACTAATGTTTATTGGCTATGAATATACGTACATGCTTATATGCGGCGTGCGAGTGCGCGCCCGCGTATAAATGTGTGTATATGTATACTTATGGGTAAATAGTGTAAGTTTAATATTATTTTATGTCCACATGAAACCGGCACTTGATTTGTGCGGCAAAATTAATGTTTTTTTTTTTAATGAAAATGTTAATTATTAAACTTAAATTGTTGTTCAACAACATGATTGATTTAACCCAATGGGTTTGAATGATTCTATTGTGCTAAAGGGAGAGATTTAGAAAAAGCATCACGAAATTAAGTTTCTCTCGATTCGGGAACAGAATTCCAATCGTGCTACAATATATTAGTCATGCCTTAATAGTATATATTATATGGACTTTGTCTTTTTGTGATCTCAATAGTGCAATTTTTCTAATTTTTTACGGAATATGTGTAAATGTTTAAATGTTCAAATGTTGTATTTATTTCATCGAGAGAAACTCATTTTATTTAGTGCTTTTTCGTAAGAGCGATTCCAATATTACTCTTATATTCAATGTGACATTGAATTCCTCAAAGTAATTGAATATTTTTATTTTTAATAAACGATTATTGACTTGATTTTTATAATTAGTAGTTTTATACAAAAAAGTATTGACTTACAAAGCATCAGACAAACATTGACTATATATATATCATTCAATGTTAGTTTTTTGTGGTACTTCATTTAATCTTTTTCTTTATTAAAGGCTAGTTCAATAAAATGGCAATATTTTTTTGTTCTCGTTGTTGCAATGCTTTGAAAGCAAACCTCGATATTTAAGTTTAACAAATTGTTTTCATTTTCTAACATTTGTAAGTCAGCCACTTTTTGTAGATAAATATATAGCAAAGTATATTTTTAATGAATGAAAAACAAATATGTATCAAGTAACATACATTGTACAGTTTTGTATTTTTTTCTATTAGTTCAAAGGCCTATAGAATTTCTATATTAGATGTGTTTTATCATAAATAATAATAATATATATATATAATTTTTTTACATACGTAGCAATCCTTGCGCCGTTTTATAAATTTGATTGAAGTATTTGTTAAATGACAAAGTCTACTATAAAATTCATATCTATATGTTACATCTTAAATGCACCGAAATATCGAGTTTCCTTTTTGTTTTAACGTCGTATTAAATTCTCTCATTTGCATCTCGTTTTATTAGACTAACTGTTTGCGTATGATTTTAATTAGAGATCGCAGTGACACACGTAAAGGTTGAAAGTCAAACTTGAATTATTATTATTTACGCTTATAGAAATGTTTCCTAACTTTGTTTATACCAAATTTTTGCAGTTCGGTAGATTAATATTAGTTGATGTATGTCTGTTTGAGGTTTTCTTTTTCACTCATTTGATGTCGATATTCACATTTTTGTTTAATTTATGAAAAATGATTGGTGATTCATCTTTAGGTTTTTATGTTAAAACGTTGGTGAAGTCGTATAATATTGAAATGGTTTTACATTTTCATATTATTAGAAGCAAAATTTACTTTTGCGAACTTATTTTTGTTTACATACGTGCATACATGCGCGTATTCATATTATATATTACGCATATATATTATTTTAACCTTAAGACTCTTGGGCGCCAAATTATTTCAAATTCAGCTATATTAAATTATCTATAATTCCAAAACTAACATAAGTACAAACATTTGCATCTATACAAATAAATATTTATTTCTATTAATAAAAATTGACATACGTTGGAATACTTTGGCATCTATATGTCTAATTTAAAATACAAATTATAAATCTATTATATATAAATATATTTGTCTTTATATTGAGATGATTGTTTGCAGTTTATTTTTGATGAATCAAATTTTAAAGTACAATATAGCAGGTACCGTACCGATTATTCCAATATTTAAGACTTGCAAATATGACTGTAATCATCCATTGTACTAAATTAATATGTCAATGAATAAATTAAAAAAAAAACAAAAATTACGCGCGTAAATCTTAAAGACATAATATATATATATATAGATATACAAGATGTGTATGTCTAATAATAATATGTAGTGCTTGAGATAAGGTGGGATGCTGTTCCAGTATTTATTTTTTGAGGTTCAAAACCATCCCACCAAATTGTAGTCGAATTTGGATGTAGCTATGTACGCGCGGCAGGTTATAATCTTGGTTAAGAAACGAAAGCATTTCCCTTCCACCTCAAGTACTGCTTATATGTCAAACGTTTTACTCTGAAATTGGTAGTTCAGGGTAAACTAGTGTAATAGTCCCAATGTGTTTGAGTTTAATTTTATAACGAGTTAGTGGATATACTAATGGTGCATTTCACTTTATTTATTTATTCAATTATCCAGTACATCTAAGAAATAATGTTCTGTTACATCTACATATTTTAATTATTTCACTTTATTTATTTCTTTTTCTAAATGTTTTTTGCATTTAAATAAAATCGATTTTTGTTCAGTAAATAGTGGGAATTTTTAAAATTTTATCTCCATTATAACCTTATTGTATAAGATGATAGTGCATCGTTTCGCGGTAATTGTTAAAATAATGTTTGTTTTCTTTTCCCGAGCGTACAGTGAATACTAACGGACAGTATCAAATTATGTGCAGTGGCAGTATTTAATTTCATATTTAGTTTTGTCGGTCATAAATGTCGGCAGATTTGTCGGTTTTTTGTTAGAATAATTTCCTATTTTTTTGAGCTATATAGCCAAAAACGATCAATGGATGAGATAAAAGCGACTGTTAATGGTTTTCATCTATTGGACAAAACATATATTAAAGGTAATTCGGAAATAATGCTCTTCGTATACTAATAAATGATGTGTATATATTTGTATCTTTATTTAAATATTGTGTATTCATTAAATTATATAGTCTTAGTGCTTAGTAAAATTTCGGGGCTTCGAACCGGGACTGAAATAAAAACCGGTGAAAGCTTTTTTGTGTCGAAATTGAACCGGCTCAAAATGTTGCTCGTTTCGATACACGTCATTACGCGATAGAGGGTTTGGTTTATCATTGTGTTGATATAATATGCGACCTGTTCATCATTTATTATGTACCCAGACTGAGACTCCCATTTATTTAATTTATTTCCTAGTGTTATATATTCCAACTTGGAATTCCCGAACTTGCAGCAAATAAGCGTCAATTTAATATCCTTTCCGTTAATAAATTATAAATTCATAAACCTTATGTTGATATAGAAATGGATAAAACCGGAAACAAAACTGAAATGTTCGAAGCCCTATATGATTTTCGACCCTTTTTATTTTCAAATAAATATAAAGTGATTATACTCATTTGTATTTGACCAGAATTTTTCTTGCATCAAGATTATGCTGAACTGAATAGTGTCATTGTATCAGCTGTAATTTTTCGTTTTTCATGTTCAACCAATAAGTCTACAAACTGTTTCAAATTGCAGTTCAACTGCACAAACGTAGCATTTTCTTATATTTAAAGTTAACATGCGTAGTGATACGCATAGCTAGAGTTGTTTACTTGATTTAACCAGTGTGAATGTAAATAAATATTTAAGTTATTTCTGAATTACCTGTTGTATATATATTTTTTTACTGATATCCATTAATTTTGTAAATGGTCTATTTATGTTTTAAATTATCCTTTATAGTTGATGGTATTGCTAAGATACGATGTTTTATAATGGAGTGTTTGAAGAGGCTTTTTGAATATGCATCTTAAATGGTGAAAGATTTCCACATGTGTTTACTCTTAGATTAATTTATTTTAAAAATGCAATGTTTTGTTCTATGAAATAATCGGAGAGCTGTCGGTTATTGCCATTTTCGATAAAATGATCTTGGAACAAAATTATAATCAGTAATATTTTATAAATTGTTTCTTAACCATGAACGTCCACGTTAACACTAGTTTTAAAAAAATACAAATACAGAGTATGCTGAAAAATAAGTTAACGTATTTAATCTACTCTGGAGAAAGAAACTCGTAGCTTTTAAAAATAATGGCCATTACAGTATCTCGCTAAATTTTATAGAACAAAACGTATAACTTTTATTTATTTCCTATTAAGAAAACAAAATTATATGGGTGATTATTACCAGAATACCTAAAAAAAAAAAATAGTTTTGGCTTTTTGCTTATAACGCCTAACTGATCTCAACAAATTATTATAATTCATTTTTATCTATTTCAGTTTGTTTTTTTATTGTTTCGTGTATCTTATTCACACTTTCTTCAATATACACACACATATTTTTGAAAACACGTTCTTCATCTTGTCTACCATCAATCTCCTCTTATCTATAGTCTGAAATATCAGTATTATTATACTGAACACTGTAAATAATAAATACCTCAATGCCTTTAATGGATTCAATCGCAGATCGGATTCCTAATGCAAATCTGTCAAATACAAAACATATACAGTAAAACTGAAATTTGAAAATTTCTTCTTTGATTTGAAGTGATGATTCCTCTTTTGCATTGTTTGAATTTTTTTTTAATGTTGTTTTTTAACAAACAATTGTTGATTTATACTTTCATATTGCTTGATATGTAATGTAGTTCAATTTGTTGTTTTAAATGTAAAAAGTGGATTGTGCTTCAAAATATATAAATTGTTATTCAACAGATTTTGGTGTAGTTAATATCTTATATAAAACCTTCACTTATTAATATACTACGAGGCATGTCCAGAAAGAAAGTGTACTCGTTTTTCTATGAGAAATTCAGGAATTAACAGATGCACATTAAACGCGCTATTTTTCGACATAGACGCCTTCCTTCTCGATGCACTTTGCGGGCCGAGGGATAAGCCTTCTAATACCTTCGTCAAAAAAAGTCTCCCGATGATGTTTTGACTCGTTTGACAACAATTTGGAGCTCATCATCAGTAAAAAACAATTTTCTACACATGAACGACTTTAGAAAGATGAAAATTTGAAGGTGCTTGATCAGGGCTGCAAGTGAGACGGTTAATGATGTCCCAACCAAATTAATCCAAGAGTTGTTTTATGGCATTAAGAATTCATGCATTGTCATGTAACAAGCATACTTCCTTCGTTAACATTCCCCTTCTTTTGTTCTGTATCGTCCTCCATACTTTTTTTTTAGTGTTTCACAATATTTATTAATTCTTTTATAGCAAAACTTCAATTAAGTTTATGATCCCAAATGACATGTCGAGTCATGATTTTTTAAGGATGTTGCTACTGTATTGATTGTCTTTTCATCTCAGGAATGTAGTGGACCATCTACATTTCGTCGCCAATCCTTCTGCGTTCTTCCCCCAACATCTTAATCTTGAATGCAGTTTTGCCAAATCTGCCAAAACAAAAACCACAGCAATTAGAGCATCAATACTCTTACTTTGTGGAAATGCCTCGTAAATCAAGGTTTTACTGTATTTGTTAAACTCCAAATTGGAAATCCTTCTCTAACAAAATTGGCTTGCATCATCTCAGCCCAATTACTTACAATCTATAACGACATTCCCGATATCAAAAAAAAACTATCATTTCATATACTTTTGATCCCTATAACTAAATCAAACTTATTTATCAAAACGTTTCGAATAATTGCTTAATTTTATTTATTAATATAAAACCATTTTAATGAATAACCAGGGTTGTATTATTTTTTTTCTAATGTATATGCTCAAAAATCATCGTCTTTAAATAATACTCATGGGATAATTGCTTTATGTTAAAATATTAGTTCTATCTAAAAAACGCATTTCCACGTCTAAATTATGCATATTCAATGCATCCCGTCCCAGTGTCTACGCGTCGATAATAATTTCAATATTGAAAATTCTATTCAATTATGTTCCGCTAATAAATAATGCTATGTTATGATGGAATGATTTAACCCTTTACGCTCGGGCGAATCAACAACTCGAGAGCACTCAGCCGCTCCCGCTTATTTACAGTTAAGTTAAAATCATTTTAGACATAATAGAATATTTTCATTGTTCGTTGAAGTTATTACGTTGTATATTTTCGCTTATGGTATTTTATAAAACGATCTCCAAGGTGCATTCTTGGCTTGTCGGGGCAAATATCACAGTGGTGCACAGTTTGTCGCCTTTGGCCAAGCATACTTCGTTGGGAACAAACCTTGCAATTTATTTTTTATCCAATCAAAATAACGTACAGCTTCCCGAATTCAGTCGGATGCCTTTGGAACTGCTCTGTGACGTAGAAGCTGTGTTACGTTGTCTTTCGCCGGATACAAACAGTATTCTTGTGGGGATTTATTCGGATTCTCTGCACGTTGTCCATTATAAAGGTTCAATCTCTTCTGTATAATCACTATGACTTAGATTCTTATACCTTTAACGTCGTCGCAATCTTCATCAATTCCGTCTTCGTTCCCACGGACAAGCTGGCTATGTAGAGATGTAATTTCATTATAATACTTTGTAGCACTCGACACCTCATAACATGATCCACAAAAGGCCATGAGTAGACTCGTGAAGCAATATTCGTTAGGCCAAACCTAAATAAACACCGCTATCGCTCAATTTAGCGCGTCGATCCGAGCGCAAAGGGTTAAAAGCACAACAATCAATTCATACTTGGATTACAACGATACATTGCAACCGATGGATTTATTAATATGGGATTAAAAGTATATTCGTTGAGGTGCATACATATTTTAATATTAAAAAGCTGATCTCTATACTTTGGGTTCTAAATAATTGTCTAGTCGCATTCATTCGATATGCTATAAAATGTTTATTACATCCTCTGGAATACAGAAATTGATATTTAGATGTAAGCGACGAAAAGTGCACATTCTAAATATAATTTTGGCAGTGTGTTCTGTAAAACCCATTATTGAAATGTCCGCTCGTTCTGCTCTCAATCAATCAATTTACGTTTAGTATTATTTTTGTAAATTACATTTGGCCGTCGCACCGAGAAGCCCACGTTTACGTTTAATATTTAACGACGATCACAATTATAATCCGCGATTGTTGCGTTAATAATATTAGTGCGCTGAATGGAATAAATCTCAAAATTATCTCTCAAATTTTTAAATATTTACTACGCTAGTGCTATAAATATCAATTACAAATTTGCTAACGGCGCTATTAAGCAAATTGAGTCGTTTCAATTCGCATTTTAAAATTTTACAAAAAAGTGGCGGACCGTACGTTTCGAGATGCACAAAATTTGAGACCAAAGATTCTTAGCGGGTGAGCATTATATGGCATGTATATACGGCTTTAACAGCATCGTTCCCTAGACGAATGGCGACGCCCTGTCAGATATAATCCGTCACTGCACATACAACGAATATTGCTCAATTGCCAAAACACTTCAAGATTTACGCATTCATATAAAAGCAGATTGTGGACATCGTTCTTTAATTGTAACAATCGATTAATATATAGCAGCTCGTAACCGATGTTATGAGCGTTAATATGGCATTTTTATCAGCGCGTTTTATTAAATTTATAGACGCTCAACGTTTGTTTTGAATTTGGCTACAAATACACTTAAAAATTGGATTTTCTTGAATGGATACGATACATTACTTATTGATAAGACTGATGAGCATTGTTCTTGGCTTGTGAAATCGTTTAAATGCTTTGCAAACGTAGATGTTAAATTTTTATTTAAAAAAGATGTTTTTCAACATTGATTTGCGATTTTCTTTAATATGCTGTATTTATTATCCTCTTCTGTTTTTTGAAGAGCATTAATATTGCAATCAAAGAAGCTCCGTAAACGTATAGCAGTTGAATCGTTCTTAGTATAATCGAAATTGAATGACTAGTAATAATTTGCCCCGTTTGCGGGCAGCGCGTCGAGTTAATTTCTTCCTAATCCTATTTATTTACATCTGTATGCCTGATTCTTGTATTGTTATTGTATCGCACTATTTTACCATATCAAGATAACAACTAACTACAAATTTTAACAGTTAAAATATGACTTTGTTGATTTTATGGATTAAAATGGAGACTTTCGAATGAGCCTATTGTATAAAGTGTGATTGTAGTTGTTATTTTTGCTTAAATATAGTTTGTATATATATATATTAATATGTGTGCCCCAAATAATTTTTACAGCGGAATTTTTAACCACGGTAATTGTGAGCGATGGCATCTTTGAAGTGTTTTCTTCGTGATTGTTATTTGTGGCATACATCCTATGAATAGTTTGTCTGAATAACAACCGTTTACATATATATATATATATATATTGTGTTGAGATCATCATTTGTAGAATTGTTACTGGAGTTTTTAAGCTTTACACTATATTGGACTCATTAATTTATTCGACTGCTCATGCTAATTTATACAATAAATATCTGTTCATTTTTAAATGTAGTTCTTAATAAATATATACCTATTTTTCCATGAACGTCTGTCACAAATTTAGATTTAATTTATCGAGGCGGTAATTTTAGTTTGACGATTAAAACTTAATATTTATTTAACTCAAGTAGTAAAAACTGAATTCAATTACTCATGAAAGACTGGTTATTATATGATAAGCTATTTCGTTTTCATGAAGTTGATGTCTTTACGCTGGATAAATATTTTTATTAAGTTTGCATAAATGTTTATACATGTTTTTCTTTTTATTTGAATTAATCTGTTGGTATTTGTGAGCTCGTTGTATTAAAGTTTTTGTTTGTTCAAAAATAGAATTGTGTAAGATTTAATTTGAAAGTTCTTTTCGCCGATGCACTCTTTAATCGAAATTTATTTATACTGCGATTTGGCTTACAAAAATAAACAGTTTCAATGTATTATAATAGTGAAAATAATTATCAAGGTACATTTCTTTGTGTGCTATATAAAAATAAGAAATTAACAGATCTAGAAATGATAAAATAGTCTATATTGAGTCCATTGTACGTAATGAAGAGTGAAAATTATTTTTGAAACTTACGATTCGGTAATGTACAAAATTTAAATTCCCATAACAAGGTCATAAATTTTTTTCGTAGGCTCAAACATACAAAAGCAATGCTTGTGCGATTGCGAATAAGTGTTAAGTTTTTACTCTCAACACTACTGAAAGTCGATTTTTATTTTTATATCAACGTTTTATTAGGTCCGCTTCAACCGTCAAGCTTACGTTTTAATTTCCAGAGGATGTTTGTCAAGGTGCGCACGCTCATCTTTCATTTAATCCATCACTATTGTGTTGTTACACACTAACACCTAGTTTAATTATCACATTATAACTTTGCTACATGCCCACCTGATAAAAATAACAAATAATATCCTATATAAAATTATTAAATATATATATATATGTGTGTGTGTGTGGATATATGTATATAAGTATATTTGAACGTTTTAAGATTTGCAAGGATTAAATTTGATCGGACACAAACTTCACGTTTACGATAGACCGTGAAATCTGCATGCAAAATGATTGAATTTGATCGGCGTAAATCTGAAATTTTCAAATATACATATGTATATTATATATATATTGAATCAAACTTTCACAAAGTCAACGTGATTCAATGGTATTCTGGAATTTATTTATATTCTAAATATTTTTTAGAATTGAATTTTTCTGTAACAGAAATATAACTATTATTTGTGATAAAATAAAAAAATATATTAAAGAAAGAAAATGTTTATGATGGAAAGTATACTTAATGCTGAATTTAAAAAAATAAAATCTAAATTTGTAGAATAGTTCGAGACTAAATAAATGCAACACAATATGAAAAATTTGTATTTTTTTAAAACGTAACAAAGTGGTCACTCGCTTTCAATGTATAAGCGTATTATACACGGCTTATGGAGAATTCATACGAAAGTAGTTAAGGTGCGAGTATCCTGCTATATAAATCCAAGTATACTTTCCATAGAATGAAGAATGTTAAAACAATTATAGTAAGGATGCTTCCTTTTTTAAGGGAATAGGTAGATTTTGCTGATTAATTTATACTTATGTATTTTGGTGGCAGTAAAATAAATTACATGTTTGAGTCTGCTTTCATTTTTTTTATTATTATCATGTGCGCGACGGCCACAATTTTTGTTTGAGCAATTTATCAATTGTGAAAATAAAAGCTGTTACGCTGCGAGCACTAATATCCACCAAGATTCCTCGGCCTGTTCACATTTATTCCATTCCAAATCTTATTACAGCAAGATAAAATGAATTTATGCATACACATGCATAATAGGATAGTGGAACCTGAAAAGAGCGTCAATAAGATCATCAAATCCGATTCATCGAATCGGATTTGATGAAAAGGCACACATGTACCGTTCTCAAGCAAAAAAGAAGCATTCCTTCGACATTGATGCCTCGTTACCGACTGCATTTTTGTGTTCATTCATGTGTAGAATTGTCTTGCGTCTATATAATTTATAAATGTTCGTACCCGACGATATCACATTTTTACCGATTGTATAAGCATAAAAAAAACGCAATACGTTTGCGCCCAACTGATATTGTATGAGATTCCATCAAAAGAATTCCAAGAACAATGGAACGGATGCTTGCTCCAAGTGCTTCCAGGTAATAGCAACAGCTGGGACTGATTGATTCGTAGAAAAATTCAGAAGGAATAAATGTAAGATTTCGAGCTAGTTCGTACCGTTCTTGTGTCTGTTGTCTGACGAGTGGTTAACGAATTTTATTATAAAAATTTCCAGTAAATTTTTCAAAGGTTATAATTTATTTTATATATCTCGTATTAAAAAAGTAGTATAATTTTGTTATATATATTTTATCATTATTGTAGTCACAAACATAAAAAAGGAGATAGCCCAATGCACCCACTGTCCAAAACAAATCACATGCAAAGGGTCAACACAACTGGACTAGCGAGACATCCTGAAAGTGACATCGAATTTCTTTAAATAAAAACACCGAAGAAACATCACCGATGCGGAATGTTCGAACCAATAATAAATTTTGTGAAGAGGAAAACGCTTCCAGAAATCGTTGTTCGGCTAACTGCATAATGACGAATGGATGGGAATAGACCACAACCCAACCGGCAACAGTGTACGCGCAAGAAGTGATCTGTCGGTATCCAGGTGCAATGTCTCCATAGGGCCACAAGAGATGGCACTGTTAAAATTACACATTGCACCTGAAGAGAGATGGAAGATGTCGCTGGGATGATAAATCGCCCACGCTACAAATGCATATTGAAGAAGCCTTAGTCTTGCATTGGACTATTTGTGGCTACACTATGATGATGATCCACTAGAAATAATACATTTTGAAAACTATTTTAACTACAGAATGGTAAATTTAAATACGAATAAACATTCAAAAATAATTATTGCACATGAAAAGCTAATGTGGAGGAATAAAATGACATGTATATCCGAAACTATCAACTACATTGGGCAGGTCATGCAGCGCGAATGCCGACACATTAGCCGAGTCCTTCATTAATTGTTGATTTATTTGCAAGTATTTGCATTTTTAAAAATGCTACTTACATCTAATTCAAGATGATCAAATGGAAATATTACTACGTATGATCTTTCAAATTGGATTGGCATCGGTGAAATTTTTTTCACTGGCTGAATTTGGATTTAAACTTTTATAATATGAGTCCTGAAATTAAGACAATATACCAAGATTTTGCTAAAATATTCAATGCTAAAAATCATATTTGATTCAATTTTTTACTGAGAAACATCTAATTTATCTAATTATTTAAATTATATTAATGATAATTTTGTGCTAAACGAACAAAAATAAATTCACGAGAACATATTTCAAATGTTTTTAGACATCTTGCAACGCGTTTATTAATTGAATTATTGTTGTGCATCAGATTTATATATTGTTTGTCGCATATTGACATTTATATAGATATCTATTATACACAATAGCTGACAAATGTTTCAAAGATCATCAAACGTATAATCGTTCATATAAACTAATGATTTGTATGGGTGTTATTGTTAATATCTTTGTTAGACTATGATTAATCAAAATTTACAACACGTTTGTTTCAAAAGCACTTTCTCTTTTTGCTTTAAATCATGATCTCCTTGAATTTGCGTGGAAAGTATTTCGAATGAAATTGATTCATTTAATTTTCTGCACAAAATGAAAGATATTGAAAAATAATTAAATCACAACAAAATATTATATTTTATTCATTGCATTTTTAAAGCGTTAATTTATACGATTATGGTAATATGATAAAAACAAAATAATCGCTTTTGAAAAGCAAATAAAACTTATTTTGTAAAATATGATGCATTTAAAAATATAAATGATAGATATGCAATAATGAAAAATAAATGAATGCTAGATGTTTTATTTTGATATATAATTGTAAATAAACATGCAAGTGGTTAAATAAATTGTTTAATAATAAGATGTTATTGAAAATATTAGCAGTATTTTAAAATCTACAATCAAAAATGTCGATATTAAACTGTCAAAAAAAAAAAAAATTATGATCTAAAATGAATCAAAAATATGCATGCATAATCCGTATTTTGATTTTTAATTGACAAAAATAAAATTTATTGCTCTGCGAACCAATTTATTATTTAAAAATTAATCAGAAATGTAAATATATTTAAATTAATATTGTTATTAATGGAAAAATTAAAACATTTTATTATGTATCTCTTTGTTTAAAAATATAATTAAATTGTCATTGTGTGCAATAAAAAAATATTTTTGAAAAATTAATATAATAAATTTGCAAATATATTTCTGTCATTTAAAAAAATAAAATTCGTTTTTAAATACTTTCCTTTGTGTGCAGTTATCCAAATGTAAAATATATAAATTTAAAAAATATATTTGTCGTTGAAAAAATCGACGTCGGCATACAACGACTATGTAAGCTGTCAAAATATTGTTATGACCAAATTAAGGTACAGGGTCATAGACAATTCTGTGCGTAGGTGAGTGGATGTCGAAATCGATCTGCGACATTATTGATAGCATAACACAGTTCGGATGTTGTAGTCTCAATGTAATACGTGTGAATGTGTCTCTTATTTGTGGACCCATCCGCAGACGTCGTCCTAGACTGCGCGATTGAAATATCATATGTTTTTTTGTGTTCTGTAGAGATCCCGTTATTCGCGGAGCTCGAGTCCTTTTCCGAATCCTGGTAACGACAAAATCGCCTCCTGTTAAAATTATCCCTCTTTTATGACATCAAAGTGCTTTTGAGCGTCAAGGCTGCAGCGGAGCTTTGTGTCGACTTTCGCTTTTTCATCGGGTTCATTTCAAAGTGAGTGACATTCGATACTGTCAAACTTATATTCTCCCAAATAATGTACGATTTTTTAAATACAGCACAATCAAAATAAATTAAAAATAGCCTGCCTTCAACATATTTTAATACAGCTTGCTTGAATGCATATTGTATACATTGCATTCAATATTTATTTGAATATAAATGTTTTCTTAATCAAACCATATATAATGCTTGAATATTTTATATATATTTGACGTTATTAATAAAAACAATTTATTCTCAAACGTAAGACAACGCATTTTAAAGTATTCAATAACGATTGCCAATTAAATTTATTTTTATAAATAAATTACAATCAGAATTAAATTATCAAATGATATAATATATTCTAACAATATTACAATATTAAGAATTTATATTAATAAATAAATTTAATCCGAATACAAAATTACATGATGTTGATAATAATACTGTATTATACATCGTCGATTGATCAAGAATTTAAATGTGAATAATTCGAAGCATTTTTTCAAACAATATGCTTATTATATAATATATTTTATAAACGCGTATCGTAGGACATCCACAATATTAAAATACTTAAATTGTGCACGCTATATACATAGTATTAATACATTATCTTAGCTTATTGTATTTATTAAATGAATTTGTGCAAATTTATGATTTTAATTTCAAGATCTTAATTCAAAATTAATGCGACGTATCTCACCTGTTTAATTAGACGTTGATGTAATACTGTGTACTAAAAAGTTGAAGATCACGAATGTTTATTTTGTTAACGTTAGAATACATAGTATGAGGTGCCGTGTATCCAACGGGGGCTTTTATTGAACGTAAACGTCTTGTGCCAGAATTTATTTGAGTTTGATTAGTTTTATGTAAATAAATCTCGTTTGTTATATCAAAATTATTCATGTGTGCTCGTCTATAATCTGTTGTATGTTTTGCAGTATAAGCCGTGTCTTGGGGAAAGAGCTCCTCGGGCGCTACGGTGGCCCCCGATACCCCAATACCGGCGCCCCCAGGTAAGATTTTCATCTTTGAATAAATTGTTTTTGTGTTAAATATAGCGTTGACTGTACTTGCTTGAAGATAAGCATACAAACTGACTATTGTCATCATTTTATCTCTCTTACAATGTTTTTAAATATGAATGTTATTATTTTTATTTAACTTTCGTTCAATTTCAATTATAACCATAACAAAAAGTTTTCATTTTCTATATACAGTATTGTATCAGCTTTATGTCTGACTTTTATGACTTGTTTCTTAATCAGCAACAGACTATTGTCCGACTTTATGATTGAAGATTGTACTGATATTCAATTAAGGTCTTTATTTCGTTTTATGTTTAATGTTATGCATGAAAATACCACGGAGATATTTAACATTAATATATTTATACTATCCATGATACATCTGATATGATAATCTATCATTCCTTACTCTAAAATATCTATATAGATTTAAAATCTATTTTGATTATACTGTTTTCCATTATGTTGAGCTTTTTAAAATCCAATTTAATTCTAATCCTTAAATTTAAAGCTTGGCAGTACATTCCTCAAGTATAACAGCGAAGATATTTTAATTGCTCATGGTAAACAATCTTCATAACTTACTTACTTTACTTTTGGTGGCGCTTATAGCCCTATAAAAGAACCCTGGCACACCAACAATGCATAACGTTTGTCCTGGGCCTCCTCCCAAATACTCGCATCTTAATTACTATATACAGCCTTCAATATTGATTATTAAACTATTGATAGACTAAATTTATTTTATAAAAAGTAAGTACACATTAACCTTTCCTTTACTATGGTGTATTTACTACACTGTGCGATATTATCGAATATATGGCATACTAAATACGTAGCATCATAAGAGAAGGATTAAAAGTATATAACGATACACCTTTGGGTATGTTTACATTGTTTGGAAATAAATACAAAACCTATTTATATCAAATAATTGACAATAATCTGTTTCGTTAAGATTTTGATTGAATGGAAGGGTTGGTTTTATTGTATAGTTTATCTGCACTTACTCATATGGCTTCAGTAATTCTTCTACAAATGAATACAATTTAATACTTGTATTCATTTGTATCAGGGGTGGTCAAAGCTACGTTTGCACTCGATTAGTCAATGTAACTATTTTTAGTCGCCCGTCTGTCCTCTGATATGACATAAAAAATAATAGTCAATATGTATTTATAGTTAAATTGTTAGCATTAATAATAAGAAAATAGATAATATTTTATCTTATTAAAATAACTTGATATCGAATATGTGTAGGGTCTTTTAATAAGGACGCTCAATCTTTAAATGCAAATAAAACAAGCTGTGTGTTAGATATCCACTCATATTTTTATTTATTCGAAAGAATATTTTAAGGCATTAAGTATTGAATATAATGTCGTTCAAATGTCCGCCGCGGCTTTGCTTGGTGGCACGTATTCGGGAGGTTCAATTTTCGACGACTTTGTCACATAATAAATCTGTCTGAATTTATTGAACAGCATTCGTTGGGTTTCCATTTTTTGCGGTTGCGATAAACATGCCCTCAAGTCGATCGTGCAGAATGTCCATCGTGGCTTGCGCTGTGTAATGCCGTCCTGTTGGAATCACATGTAGTCCACTTTAAGCCACAAGAAGTTGCTCATCGTCTATCTGTAAAGTGGTGATTAAAAGTTTGGCTTTCCTTGATTTGTATTGATTTAGATACAAAATTACATTATAGTGATTTGCAATGTGATTTTTTAAAAAATGAATGCCAAAATGAAATTCGGACGAATGTTTTACATTTTGCAAATTTATCTATATGGCGATAAATCCTCGATAAAAATTATCTTCCTTCATTTGGATAAGCACATATGTGCCTTTATTATAAGCAATTGTGTTTTTTTGACATTTTTTGGAAACATAAATCCCTCTTGTTCTCTACTTTTTAATAAAATCAATATATTTTTATAGAAACTCGTAAATATTCATACTTACTATTCAACAAAAATTGTATTCTAAGGAACCTTTTGATCGTCATAAGATTTAGGCATAATTAACTGGAATCGCTATCGTCGGATCTATTAAGCTCTTTCAACAAAAATAAGGCGACTTTCGTTCGTGTTGTCTTGAGAGAAGGCGTTTGTTTTGATAATTAAGATACTCGCATCATTCTTATCGTTGACCAATTTAGTTATTCCCTTTTGACTGTTCTGGAGTGGCGTCATTAACCGAGTATCCTTTGCGAAATCTACTTCTTAAGAAGTAAATTGGCAGGTTTGCACGGTAATCCTATACTTTTATTTTCGCGTTTTTATTTTTACAAAAAATAAAAACATCAGAATAGCTCTAAATAATTGTAATCGAGGCTGGAGTAAAAATGTCGAAGCCATCTCGAAATTGGTGTTCAGAGACTTAACGTCACGAAAAGTGAAACTCCAAGCGGTAGTTGGTCGGAAAAAGATGGATAATCGTTCGTAGTGTGTCCGTCGCATACATCATGGACCCGCTATGCGCATGCGCTGCGCTGCCTCTTCTTTATGTGTGTGTGTGTGTATGCGTAACATAAAGCAACCATTAAACCAGTAGCAAGCCTATTTTATTTTACACAACACACATCGCAATATTTTAGTAAATGAGCTCAATTGCTTCTCGCTTCTTCTAATATATAAAAATGAATAGGTTATTGTTCATTGGATTGCAATAAAACTTCGTCCACTTATTGCTACGGATTCGCGAGTAATATAGGCATAGTTTAATATGTAAAAAACAATGTTTGTTTGTCCGTATTTAATGCGCTGCCATACCGTTCGTTCGATTGCGATAAAACTTTGCCAACTTATAGTTTGCACTTTCTCAAATAATATAGGTATAGTACAATTAACTTACAGTAGATCATATTTATAATAAAACCAACAAAATAAAATAAATTTAACTATTTCTATCATTCATAATTAAACAAGATAACTCTTTCAAATTTCAAACGATATTTGTAGAATACTTCTGTGGCAGCAACGCGCCGGGTACCAGCTAGTACCTTCTAATTTCATCCCCGATCATTGCATATTTGGGTGGATTTTAGAATCTTTAAATGTTAAACTTGCCAACGAGTGCAATCGCATTGAAATGAAGTTTGCACAATGTGTACAAAATCATGTAAACGGGTCATACAAATGTGTGACGCCTAGATGTAATGTTTTCTCGAGTTGTTTGACATGTAGGACCATTCGATTCGAATTTTTTTCTATTTGTCCAAAATGCATACCAAATTGTAACTTTTTTTGAGTGAATAACACGAGGATTTTCAGCTTCTCGCTAAACAAGATTTTGCTTGAAACAATGGATCTCTCGTTGGTTGTTCAATGATAATTTAAACGCGTTGTTGCAATGTGCATACCTGTCAGATGTAAACCATTATATAGTGCTGACAGTGTCCGAGTTTCATTTTGAGATGTTGAAATATTTTTCTGCTCCTTGTCGACTTGTTAGCAATTTTTTCGCCTTTGAAAATTTGCAATTTAAATTGAAGTTATTAAGAATCTGAACAACTCCGTTCTTTCGTCCATCAGGGTTGTCAAGTGAGTGGTTTGAAAGTCTTGCTCGCGCAGTGTGTGCATTTAATTGTCGACGTTATTCAATTACCACTCGCTCAGCAACGGGAGTTGGTGTTTTTGGTTTCGATTGGTCTATTTTTTCGTCACTATCTAAAGACAAGGATTTGCAACTATTTGATAAATATGTTTTGGGCAGCTGGAGCTGTAACTTTATTCGAAGCTCTCGCACCACTCCGGTCGTGATGCTGTTTATTTTGCGGCTTTCGTTGTAATTTATCGTTGCCATTTTGACGTGTCTTTATCGCCAAATATGTCAAATATGACGCCTCTGTTTGATAGCTCAGTCCGATTGGTTTATTGTATTGTAATTCAAATTAGGCGATTTCTTTCACGTGGTTTTCTCTTTTTTTAGATTTCGGCTTGAAAGCAGATAACGGCTCTCGAGCTGGCCTTGGTTGGTCCAATGTGGTTTCCTGGTCACATTGTTGTATAAAATCCAACTCTCATTCATCATTACAATGCGTTGGATTGTTTTTGGTCGATTGTAGTCTGATCATTCCATCGATTTTCACTATTATTACATCATTCTTACGTCGAATCAGTGCTCTAATACCGGTTTAAATCCAGGGCTCACGCCGTAAACTGTTATTATGTCACTCATAGGTCTAATTAACCAATCCCCATATCCTATTTTTATCCAATGTTTCCTCCCACTATCAAGGAGATCACGATCCTCGGCAATGAGGGAAAATGACTAACAACGAAAGACATTCTGACTGATTTATGAATTGTAACGATGGCGTAAACGTGTAAGCTACATTGGACGAGATTAACACGCGACGGCCATCCAATTTAAAACTGGCCGAGCAACGTATATTTAACTCTTTCCATTCTTATGTCTCACCTGTTTGTGACATAGATTTTCCCGATTTTGTTCCAAAGGATTCTATTTAGTTAACATGTATTTTAACCAAGGATTCTAACAATAGGTAAATTTGATAATACAAAATTAAGTCACGTACAGAATTTCTGACTGTAGTTAGCGTCTACATATCGTTACGCCGCACTTTTGGCGAAAATATCTCGCAATGATAGCTGCTTTGCATTCAAACGTTTAAATCTGGCAGGGCCGTAACAGTGGATTGATAAAGAAGGCGCCCGCCACGGGCGCAACTGGATTTGGGACGCAAAACCCAGAATACCGACCCAGTCGAGAGTTGCACATGGTTTTTATTTTACTTAACCACTCTACTTCACATGAATCAACACTAATTGACTTTGTCCGTTTTTATAATATATATTAGGTTGTCTAATCCCTCTTTTTTTCATTATCGCTTAAACATTGGGCCGACATAAGCTCGCAATAAAATAAAGACAACAATGTTTTCGACCGATTGTAAAATTTAAACAATCCACCCGATCAGTCTTCTTCGGACAACTTCGTTTCGATATTTTCGGAAATGGCGTTTGATCGCGAAGCGTTCATTCGTCATGTCAGCGGTCCGAAAATCGGACCAGTTGGATACACAGACTCTGTGATATGAATATTAATTTCAGGTTTTGCACCTTGCTGTGCAGATAAACAGCTCGGGAGATCGAAAGGTCCCCATTTTCCTTTGTCTCAGATGTGAAGTGATGGACCCATGTTTCATCTTGAATTGATGCGAAAAATTCGACCTTATTGCTGTGAAACATCGCCAAATACTCGATTGAAACATCATCACGACGCTGTTTTTGTTTCATTGTGAGCAAACGCTGTACCCGTCTTGCGCACAGCTTTCTCGTGTCTAAATTTTCGGTCAATATGCGATATACAGCATTTTTTCAAAGACTTACCATGTCTGCTAGTTCGCGCACTTGCAGTTGACGGTCATCCAACAACTTTTTGTGGATTTTCTTGACCATTTCTGGGGTGGTTATCTCATTTGGTAAGTTAAAAAATTATAACCAAGGGCTAAGTTAGAAACTTGCCACGAACGCTTCATACCCTCGTTACGGCTCTGAAATCTGGGGATCATTTTTTTACTCCTCGCAATCTCAGCCTCGATCCTGCGCAATATTCAGCCTTTATTCTAACAAAAACAAAGAGGAGGTTATTAATTAGATTGACACTAGACGCAAACATTCGACGACTTTATTATTTAACCCTTGGTATTTTTATCGCAATTTTATATTCGTGTTTATTCCAAAGTTATAGGGTATCGCGCCATCTCTACTGTGTCCATTCGCAGCATAAAGCAAATACTAGTAGCAGACCAGTAGCAGCCCTGTTTTATTATATATTACACAAACACAGCGCAATTTTTTAGCTAACAATTTCCGTTAATACATGGAAAAAAGCAATGCGTAAAATCATTTTTTAATAGCAGCAATAAGTTTAACTTCTGCTCGGTTCTTTTTTGATTTTATGAATCATTCTTACTTTTTGTGTGGTTTGGATCTGATTACATATTTATAATTTTTGCAGGCATTCATATTCCACCGCTGTCGATGATATCATTATAACAAAATCTAAATAAATAGCACTGCGAATTATGTTTATTTCGCTTTGGGCTAATCACACTCGTGCCAAAATGTCTTAATTGCGGTATGGTCGCTTATCAAATTAATTACGCAGTTACATAACTGTTTTATATGGTTGATAACATTCCGCCCTTAAATGATAGGCTAGTTTGGGTATGTTTTTATCTCGTAATTTTAGAATTCCTGTAACAATTTATAATACACCGTAAAATATTGGCCTGTGGGTAATGTCATCATCTATATATAGGTGGGGCAGGGAAACTACCTTATTTAAAAAATGTATAACACAACCAGTATAGGAGATATCAGTTAAATTATTTTTTCCATGTTATAGAGAGATATTTAAAGACAGTCCCCTGCATGATTGTTATTAAACCTACATGACAGAAAACGTTATGTTCAGATGATATATATGTATAAAATAAATGTGTAAATGGATCTATTGTGTATTAAACACGTGTATATTTAATCAGGCGAAATAAACAATTTACCTTGGATATGATTATTGTTTTTCGACACTGTCAGATCATTTAGTTCATCGGTTGTGAAAGTATAACACTCTGTAAACAGTGTAAGAATTGTAGAAATGATATTTTTTCATGCGGCTATGATTTATATTTTGTCGTAACGAATTGTTTCGGTTCGTTGCTAATTGTCGTTTTTCATAGATATTATGCCTTCGTTTTTATTTACTAGATCCAATGTCAAGTATAGCGCGATATCATCTGGACCGGAACGCGTTAATCCTTTCAATGCGCGACGCATCAGTTGATGCGCGTGCACAATGTCCGAGCACATCAATGCATGAACGGATAACCTCTGTTTATTGCGACCGCAGCGATTGCGGATTTTTGACTGAATCAGAATACCTTATAAAAAATAAACAATCCCTAAATAAACAATCAATTTTAATGACGTTTAATATTAACAAATAAAGTGTTGTGACGTTTTTTCGATACGTTTGGGTTTTGTGCTGTACTCTTTGTACCGTCGATATGGAGTGGCCTGACAATAATTCTCCTCGAATGAACGAAAGTTTTCTTCTTTCTTGGCAAACATGCAAAATACGAAGATATATTTTTAAATAGCTGTTTAACTTCACTGGTCTGTAAATCCACAGATGCAGAATTCGCTATAAGCTACGAATCAATCATTTTACTAAAGCTAATTTTAAATCATCATAAATTTAGATGCTATATTCGTATGTCCGCCAGTTGTCATCCGTATAAATCCACATTATCTGTCAGGACCGTCGCAACGTGTATGAAGCTTGTATATAAATAAATAAACACTGTCGATAGCACACAATATTCGATAATTTCTTCGAGTGAACATAAACAATACACTTGAAATTCGATTGAATTTCCGTTGTTCAGAAATGTTTGCCTATTAATGTGTTGCGAAAATAAAAGGACAGGGTTAGCGTGCAAGCCTGCCAGTTTACTTCTGAAGAAGTAGATTTTGCAAAGGATACTCGGCTAATGACACCACTCCAGAACAGTCAAAGGGGAATAACTAAATTGGTCAACGATAAGAATGATGCAAGTAGCTTAATTATCAAAACAAACGCCTTCTCTCAAGACAACACGAACGAAAGTTGTTTTATCTTTGTTGAAAGAGCTCAATAGCTTATCCAACGATAGCGATTTCAGTTCAATAATCTTTAGAAAACGATTATTTGTTGAATGTTTAGACGTATAGGGTACCTTTATTGCACGACTTCATGAGTGTATGAGAGATGTAACAAGACAACTGTCTCTATCTCGCGATTTCCGGTCCGGTAGGGTTAAGTGGTTAATGTGACTTGAACAGCTGATCATCGGCCTTATCGATCATCTTGATTATATGGATCATTCCAAAATTATCCGAGAATGGCATTAGTTCCTGCAGTCGCTACAAAACAGTGCTTTATTGTAGAGCTTCTTAAAATTCGAAATTAGCTGATGATCCATAGGCTGGATTGACGGAGCGGTATTGGAAGGCAGAAGCTGAATGTAACCTTCAGGAGGTCTGATTCACAGACTGACTGGCTGAATGATGAATGGTATCTGAATTCGATTAGCTGATTATGCGCATTTGATTGTGCTTTGCTTTTACAATCCAGGATTTGCCGCTAGCTCTTTGAATTCGAGCTTTTAGCTGTGGGATTCGATATATATGTCGAGGATGGTCCTAACCAATTTCGATGCTGTTTACGTTGGACGTAAATATACGTCATGCCCACTAAGCATATCCCTGCCTGAATATTTGGATCAGCGTTCAAGATTCGATTGGCTCCATTGGTCGACGGTGGTGGATGTTTATCTTTGCAATATAAATGCTTTGAAATGTGCACAAACCGCATTTGGTTCAAGTCTGTCATGGTTTTATTTCCTGAATGCATTCGTTGTTATTGATGTGTATTTGCCGTTAGGTCTGTTATGGTATGTAGGCGGTTAGGTGGAGCAGCACAAGGGTTAAAGCAAGAGGCCTAGTGAGGCTTCGCTGCGCGCGCAGCAGCAGCAACAGGAACGGCAGCATCAGCAGCATCAGCGCGTATCCGTGCGACATTTGCACGCAGTTCACCGTCACGAGTCGTGACGATGGAACAGCCGGCTGCGAGAAGCCATCTCGTCGACGAACGGTTCTCGCAGTTTACCGTTATGACGATGTAACACTTACGGACGCTCCCTCTCTCCAGTGCTTGCGAGCAGTGCCGAGATGCGATCGTTTCGTCCACCTTCCTCCAGCTCCAGCTCTCGGCCGCTGTGATGACGCGAAGGATCGTCGGATCTTCATACACATTTCGTACGTGCCTGTTTTCCGTTTCGGGACTTCTTCGTCTGCTGCAGTATTCCACCGGCGCGGAATGCTCTCCCATTCGCCCGATTGCGTCACGGCCTTCCACCGGTCGTCATGACGCAACTCGTTAAATACCCATCGATCCGTCATACGTGCCAGAAAGGAACCAGAAGAAAACTGCCGTGGAGTCGCGCGTGTCGTATCTAATCATACGGAAAATTTCTCTGTCAAAGTCGCGTCCCGTTGCCATTCCCACGCGGACCACCGTCACGTCCGGGTCTGTGGACGCGACTCTTCCACAGGGCAAAATCGTGCATAAAACTCATTTTGCTTACGTATTATAATATTGTTTGCGATCTAAATTCGAGGAGTGCCAAGTGATAATCAGTTAAGTCCAATTTAGCGTTCATCAGACGCATCCATCCCAATCAATTTCAAATACACCTGCGTTTGGAGATCTGCACGTCCCCCTGGTAAATATTATAGTATCCATAAATACACTACCGACAATAAGTTTGGAAACGCTTAATACAGCGCTATATAATACTTTGTACAACTCATAATTTATTGATATTAAAAATACATTGATATTAACATTTCCACCTTTGGCATGTATTGCTGCAGCGCATATTTTTGGCATTATTTGCTATAATTTGATTGATAGATGTTCCCAGTGTTTTTCGCCTTTTGATCGAGCTCATTCCACAATAGTATTTAAAGACCTTTTTTTTTCTGTATTAAAAAATAGCACAGAATTTTAAAGTATGTTTGTGGTTACATTATCTCGCTGGAACGTGACATTTATAAGTATTTTCATTTGATTCTCGGTCTGAATTTTATTAAATCTTTTTCATGGGCCTGTCTTTTTATCCCAAATCGTATTTAAATGAAGGCACTAAATACACTCCCGAAGCATGTTGCGATTTTGTTCGGCGAACAAAAACTCTTCTTTGAGCCAAAAAATTGACAAGTGTCATTTGCATCATCCAATCATCAATTCTCCAATTTTTATGTTTTTGTGCATAAAGCAATCTATTATGTTTATCAAATGGTTTCATTTTAAGTTATTATCGCCATCCGTAGTATATTTTGGGCGGCCCGGTCTTCTTCTGTCCTCCAAAGTCCAAGTCAACTAATATTGAAATGCACCCCTTGATACAAAGATAAAATATTTATATCGATTGTTATGTTTCTGCATAAAACTCGATTGAGTGTCGTCAGTATTGTACATCATCATAATCATGATAATTTTTATTCCACTGCTCATCCAATAACATCCGAAAATTTACAATGCCGCGTGACCATACGGCAACGCTCGCCCATATTATTATTCGATGAAAAATAAATTTGCATCCAATTAGGGTCATTTTATCACCATTAATATGCCACGATCTGCATGCATTGTTTATGTAATTTTCACCGAGTTCTGCTAATTCTATTTTTGACACAGACGATAATCACAATATCACCACCCGACGATAAACACACTTCCGTCTGCGTGGACGAAATCGCGTCTATCTTTCGAAATGCATAAACGAATCTAGCAATAAATTTACATTTTGATGCGTTGTTGACGCTTGTTACTTGTTGCGTCGCTCTTTTTTCATTTGGATTCTGCGCTATGAAAGCTTCAATCTTAGTCCGTAAATCAAACGTTGATCATTTCGCCATAATCGTACAGTCAGACTCTTTGAACGCATGGCTGGGAGTTGTCATGCTGCAGAAGAACTTGTTTCCTGTTTTCTGCAGAGGAGGGAGGCACTCTTTTTTTGCAACACTCAAAGACCCAGTTGGCCCCGTAACAATGCCCGGTCGGTATTGTTTAACAGGCCGTTTTGAAGGGCGAGCAGACCGATTGCATTGCGGTCCAGGGAATCCTGTTTTCTACCCTCGGCCGTCGAATACGAATCGAGATCGTTGGCACATTTGAATCCGGCGATCCGACAGTTTTAAGAACCGGTTGTGCTTTTTTTCATCGCCCCTTTTTCTTTCGTTCGGTCGTCTTTATGTCGGGATTCTTACAATCGTTGAAATGTCGAGTACTCCGGCTCGCACCTTTCTTTGTTAGAAGCAGATGAATACCCTTTCACTCGATGTCCTCTGCATACCTCACAGAAGACTCATTTAGATCCATTTAAAACCAACATCAATGCGATGATGCAAATCGGACACTCAGTCTGACGTCCGATCTGTTGAACATTGCGCGTTTTAATTCGAGTCGACCTAAGCCTTGCGCAATATGTGCAGGGATCAAATATCAATTCTTCTGGATCGATTCGATCGAACTTAAGCCGTTGCAGTCTTGCATGATCACCTGATATAATAGACTGATAACTGGTAACATAAACTGAAGGTTATCTAATACACGTGAATAATTTAATAGTTGTGTTTTTGGACTATCATTGTGACAGTCTGGCGACTGAGTGCCGTTGGTTTTGGGTTGCCAGACTATTACCAGCTTGTTAAGATAGTATCAGACTGGTTAAAACTTGCCGAAGCTAACCAGAAAATGATGTCAATTCGAAAAAGTTAGAATAAATTATTTTTAATGCGCAATCCCTAACAACGGTCCCGACCCACGAGTCGGCTGCAATGAACGACGGAACATGATTTCATTCGCTCTATATCTTCTATTGTGTTGCAAAATCCCGGTGTTTGCATTGGTAGTTATTTGTTTAGATAATTGAGCTTAATTACTCGTTTATATTACCATCGTGTCCCCTTTTGAAAACCCACCGCTCTTTTGACAACCTGTCGCTATTTTGACGGTCTGTTGCTGTTTTGATAATTCGCCGCTGATGTGATGACACCTCATGGGAGGTCGGGAGTGACTTTATCATCCGAATATCACTACTCCCTTATATAAATATCTTCTTGAAAATAGAAAATCCAAAACTGATAGGTTGCGATTTTCCCTGGATTTCCATCCCAGCTATAAATACTTCAATTCAATATCGATTCAATGGTTCTCGATTTATGTCAAGTTTTCCCGCGTAAATCATCAATGTCATCGACCGTAGATAACTCTCGTTTGCGTCGTTGGCGTTATCTAACAGTATTTTTGCGGATTTGCAAGATGGAAATAGTTAAAAAGCATATTAAATAACAGGAGTATTCAATGCACATATCGCAATCTTGACCTAGAATTGTTTATCTTATGCATTTCATCATGCATTGTAACCGATTTTACAATCTTCCGTAAACAATGAACGGTAGCTAAATCTGTGCGGTTGTGGCTAGAGTTCGTGCGGCATTTGCGCTAAATTAATCGATCTGCGATTAAAGGACTCGTTTTATAATTATATTAATTCGACGCAGAGTCAATTGCAAATAAGCACTGTTGATAGCATATAAGACCACGACACATTGATAGCATATAAGACCAATATTCGATCATATCTTTGCGTAAATAAATAACAAATTTGAAATCGAAACCATTATTAGTCGATAGATTTGTGCTGACGATCTATACAATCATGCGATATATGCGGGGAAGCTTTCTGTCTCCCGATCTGCGCTACGTTATCTTTCTGTCTCTGTCTATCTCCGAGCTTAATGTACAAGAGTACTCTTTCTGATAATTGGAGTGGTGGATCCCAGGCCTTGGGATAGTACTCCTTAAGGGGTTAAATTCAAAGACCATGTTTTTTTAGTGATCAGATGTTACTCAAAGAAGTCTTGTGAGAACACTTGATCTAAACATCCTCATGGCTGTTTTTTTGCATTGTGAACAAACGCGGCCCCCATCTTGCGCACAGCTTTTTCATGTTCAAAATTTTTCAGTCAATAAGCAATCTACAGCACCTTTTGAAATGCCTAACACGTCTTCTAGTTAAACAGTGCAGTTGATAGATTTGTTGTAATCAAATCAAGAATTATAAATTGTAATCATAATTCTAATTGTGGAACGATATGAATCATTATTTCAGTGTGATCTTTAATCTAGCTGAAAGCTCTTCAAACTACTATTTCTATCCTTAACATAGGATTTTATTTCTTCAATCGTATTCAAAATGATTCGACGTATTTCATAAAACCAAATCAAAAAGGTTCGTCCATTTAGACTTCAATGATCTCCTTTTGGATGCATTTTATCAAATCCTCCGGAATGTTTGAATGATCGAATTCAAAATTTCTGCTCTCGTCTTCCAGAAGAAAGTCTTCACGTCGACGTTATTTTATTTAACTTATTCACAATTTTATCACGGATTTTTGTACTGCTCAAGGTGTAAACTACTAATGTAGCTGAGCTGTCAAATACAAGACAGAGGCGCCCTGCATACGAATCGATGTTTATCGAAATTTGTACAGGCTGTTAAAGGGTACATACCCTTGTGCGTCTATTTTTGCGCAAGTTCACATTCGAAGTACAAACAAAAATATCAGCGTTTATTTTTATTACGGCTCCAAAGTACAGGGTCACGAACATGGCGGGCAAATTGTTCAAACGAGGTTCGCATATTGAATTAGCGGATTTCAGATGTTGAAATTTCCATAAATATGTTGTTTTAGCCGTGTTACCTAACACCATGCACCTGTATGCCGATTTACATTTGCAAAAACGTAAATAGTTTGCTCAAAATTCAGAGATCATGTTGATCGACGACGAACGTATCCTATTCGTGCGAAGCGTTCTTTGTGTGAAACGATGCTGGGCGTTTTGTATGTCGGGGATGCTTAATTTAGTCCATAATAAGGGTGCTCATAATGGGGATTAAAAGCACTTGAATGACACTTGGCTAATTATACGGATGCGATTTTTATCTCGCTTGACGCAACGTATAAATATTAGAAGTTTTACTGTATTTTTGCGGTCTATAAGGTGTTAAAGGCAGCAGTGATTAATCAAATTTACGATCAATTGCCAATAGTAGTCCAATATAGGAGCTCAATATGTTACCAATAATGATGATTGGCGATGAAATGTAGTGAATTTTACAAATACAGTAGACTCTCGATTATCCGGGGGACTGCCGGTGAGGACAAACACAGATAACTGGAAAACAATGATAATCCAAATCATCAAATTTCCACTTGATTTCGATTATAATATCACATTTACAATACAAATTTATATTTCATAATTTTAATACTCACTATTAAGAAAAACGTTCATTATTAAGCTGTGTGGTAGGATGATCGCGTATTTGCGAGCGAATTCCAGTGATTCAGAAAGAGTGCTCTTGCACGTTGAGCTCATACACGATCATACAGATTTTTTTTAGTAATCAAGCTCTTATCATCCCGGGTCCGTTTTTAAAAAATAAAGAACACCATTTGAAATTGCATTGAGAAGTCCTGTGATTATGGTACTCGAGGGATTTTTAACGTCCGAGGAACATATCAACAGTTGGGCGAGAGAATTGAGAAAAATGTAGCAGGTTTTAATGGCAGGGAGTGGCTCAAAATAGACGTGAATGGTAGACCATTGGGCTGCTGATAATCATGATGATGATGAATGCCTTAATTAGAAATGAACACTTGTAAGCTCAAGGAAGCCGTAAAACATGAAAGCTTCGTACCGGCGAGATAAGAACATTCGTGGCTGTTACAATAAAGACTTGGCGCGAAGCTTATTTTACGCCCTGTTGCATTATATTCGGACGTGGATTATGTTTGTGCTGTAGTTTCCTTAATTAGTGAATATGAATCTCCGTGGCGTTTTTAGCGAATATGCCGCGAACATTGCGTGCTCTTATCTGTTCAAGGGCAGGGCTATACGGTAGCAAATAAATACTTTCCTTCCCCGAAGCATATATCCATCCACTCATTCATCATTTTAGGCCAGATTTCTGAAAATTTCCATGGCAGTCAACGCGTTAAAGATGATAGGATCGTCAAAAGGCAATTTCAATACAGGATCGATTTGTGACTAAGGAATCCAATCCCGGACAGTTTTAGGTGCTTATGAATCCCGGGATTAGTAAACATAATCCCGAAAAATTCGGGATTGAAATTTTTATCTAACAGAAATCATACACCTCACCGGCACGTTGAAGGCTACTAAATCGAGACATTCTCGCCGAAATCTGGACGCTTGGAAACAGTGGCGTAACTACTATTCGACGAGTTTGGGCGACGCCTAGGGGGCAGTAACTGTCTAATCTATGTATACATATATACAGTACATATATGTTTTACAAATTGTTATATTAACCTTTCCCTACCGGTGATGTATTTACTACACCTCGACTCTAATAATGGGAATATCGATATGAAATATAATAGATACGGGGTTCAAAATTTTTGTATTCCTCCGTAATATAATTACGAATCACATCAAAGTATTATAGTATATAAGTATTCATCCACGCTTAGCGTTTTGCTACTGTTGCAATGTCGAAATTGGCCAGATCGCCCACAAAATAATCGCTTTTTAATTGCGAATCGAGCCCATCAGAAGCACGTTGCATCATCGAATTGCAACCGATTTAAGAACACGCGCCCATGTGCTCGAATCGTACGGATTTACATCATCAACGATCGAATTACAAAGTTATCATACCTGCGTGCAATGCGCGGAGGGCAATCTGTTTCTTGCAGCGGAAATGTTGATCGTTTCACAACGCACTATTTTCGATTGGACTTAAAACTGAAAACACTCGCATGCAAACGCCACAAAATACAATCGACATTCGAAACGAATTCATTTATGGTTGGAGCACAACTATGAGGCGCTCTCGTATCGCTTGCTGCCTTCTCAGCACTGACTCGAGATAATAATTTGCTCTTCTTGTTTTTGTTAATGTTCCAAACCATTCGCTGATAAACTTATGCCTTTTCGTTATCAGACTGCACATGCTTATTTTGCAAAAATGGAACAGATTTCCGCCTAACCGGTAAAGTGTCATCGCAACATTTTTGCGCGCCAAATGCAGCCGAGCTCGGTTATAACGAGCATCAAATGAACGAATTTATAGAAAAGTTCGAATGAATTCGAAGCGACGGCATTTGGATGCGCCGTTTATTCCACTTTCCAGTTCGTGAATAATTTCCATCCTGTCGCCGATGGTTGCGATTTAAATAACATAGCAAACGTCGTTAACATATATATGGTTTTCAAAGTGTTTCAGTTCATATTATCATTTCCAAGGATGGCACACGTTTTTATTGTTTGTTGGAATGCATTGCCCGTTTCGTCTATGATTTGATGTGAATTGTTTGCGTTGAAAATACCCTTCCCAAGCTCGCTATATCCGTGATGTCTGATTTTTTTATGTTACGGTCAACAACATTATTTTAAGCTTGTTATAGCTATATGTCTTGTTAGGGTTTATTCGCATTTATAGGCCAAATGTGGCATAAAAACAAACAAACACGCTATTTATGTGCAATATCGATGTCAATTGCGAATTGGTCGCCGTTTGCTATGTTTCTGGTGTCGTCAGTGTTGGATTGAGCACATCGTCATGGCTGACCAATATGCTTGGCTTGATGATTTGCAGAAATACGTCAAAATCAGTCAGTCTATTTTTTTTAATGTTGCTTTTCTGTCTATTTAAAATTTGACATTGCATCGATTCGGAAAGGTCGTCATACTAGTTGTCAATAATTAAGAGTTGTTGTCTTAGTCGTCGTCGGTTTCGATCATGTCTTTATTTCGGCTCGTGCTATTTTCAAATGCGGCGAAAGGCCGAGCGGATCCCTTTAATTTTAGGGTAGAAAGTTTTGTCGGTCATTTATTTTTGTCTCTCTTTTGAACTGCTGTATATTTCTGCATCGTTGCACATTAGCGAATCGGTTGGCAAATTTGCCACAAATCCTAGGAGCGATCAATACACCCCAATCGTTCAGTGAATAGGGATGGATATTCGTTGCTTTATAATCGTTAATTGTGTCATAGCGATCGAAATAATTTACCTTGATGGCTTTTAATATCTCACATCCAAATTATAATAGTGGATATGTCATCATTATATATATATGAAGGTGCGTGATCATATGGCCACGCTCGTCAGGTACTTCTAAAAATATTTTTAAAAAAATCAGTTGGTCCCCGTTTGTTTGCAATAATTCGCATTTTTTAATTTTTAATCGAACATTTTTGTAAGTAATTTCCATCTAAAATGCGGCCTGGCGATATATAGACGTTAACTTTTACGTCTTGCATCTCATCATACACTCGTGAAGTCGTGCCATAAAGGTACCGCTACACGTCTGAACATTCTTAATATATTTTTATAGAAACTCATAAATATTCACACTTACTAATCGTATTCTAAAGAATATTTTAATCGTCATAAAATTTAGGTATAATTAACTGAAATCGCTATCGTCGGATCTATTAAGCTCTTTCAACAAAAATAAGGCGACTTTCGTTCGTGTTGTCTTGAGAGAAGGCGTTTGTTTTGATAATTAAGATATTCACATCTTTCTTATCGTCGACCAATTTTCTTATTCCACCTTGACTGTTCTGGAGTGGCGTCATTAGCAAAGTATCCTTTGCAAAATCTACTTCTTCAGGAGTCCAACCTCAGTTTGAAGGGGGCTACAGCAGACGACGAACTGCAGGGACTACTCCTTCCCCGTTGTACTTGTATCGGTTCGGTCATTTGTAGTACCTAGCCACGGAGACGAATCGCCGTTTGAGGATAGTGGTTAACCTTTGACACAGTCTCCCCCAACTACCTGTAATCGGCTGTTCCATACATCCCTTTATTGAGACGGCTCATTTCCGAGGATTGTACTAATTCCTAGAATTCCATAATTCTCATTTCCGAAAAAATCGGCGTTTGTCTATATGGACGCGGATTGACTCAACCGGCGAACACGAACCCGTCAGGAGGTTCGAAATGTCGGACACAGGTAAAAATTTAACTCCAATTTCGCCTTGTTTAAAAACATATCATCATCATCATAGTGCAGCCACTGACAGTCCACTACAGAACTATGGGCCTCTTCAATATCCATTCATAGGAAGGGGTTACATCCATTTCGTCTGTATCATACATTCACCTCCTCATTCGCTCAATATTGAAGGTAGCATTACCACCGAGTTTTATTTTGAACGCTCACCCAACGGGTATCCTGAGTGAACGTATTGACGGACACTTTCGCGAACGTCTCGATAAGGAGTTTGGGGGGTTTGTAAAGACTGAGTAGTTTTCATAGGGAGATGGTGGAAAACTACTCTAGACGACCTTTTTGACTCTACTGGAAAGGGCTTTCTGGAGTACAAGGAGTCCAGTCCCCCCTTTCCTCGCTAGGGCGTTGCCGGGGTAGGGTGAAGACATACGTGACGCTTAAGTGCATCTCGGATTCGCTCCTACACCAACTGAGGGTGTCTCCCCGTCACCGTACAACTTACCCGAGCGAATTCGAGACTGAGTGGTTTCGCCATTTTTAAAAACATATATGTATAAACATATAAAATATTCGAATGCCTAACCAATTTCTTGGAATAATTGATTTTACGAATATTTGGGACCCCCAACGCTGGATGCACTTTGCTACATATTGAAACATCTTAAACGCGAGCAATGGAAGAACTGTATCCAGTTCTTTGGCACTGAATAATAATGGTTCGGAATGTATTCCCAGAGAAGAGACTCTTTACAATTGTGTGGTATACCGTATCAACCGAATTACCATCTGGCACATCCTTAGAATTTTTAACAGCACAAAAAGAAGCTGTAAGCGTGCTGCACCGGAATCTTACATCTTGAATGCGACTTTGGAATTCAAATGCAGACAATTTGAAGCTAAGCATGTTCGACGACCATCAATCATAAATTCACACATAATTAGATCAATTTCGACTATCCCATTGTATATATATGTTTACTGTCCAATTTTTTAAAATTAAATTTTGCACCAGACAGCTAACAGCATCGAGCCCTTGAAAATGTTTGACCCGATGATTTTTCATTGGCCGTTGAATTACAAAGAGCGGAGGGTCTTTGAAACCTGCTGATGCCGAGTCAAAGGTCATAATTGACGCTGATCCACGTCAGAAGTACCAGGAAGATTGCATTGGAGATGGTTGTCAGCCAATTGTTTATGGCGAGACATTTGCATCGTACGGGGATGATTTAAATTATGCGTCAACTGTCGGCTAATCGTGATATGAAGTCGAGACAAAAAGCACGAATCGTTTTCGTACAAAATGTAATATTGCCTTTAAAAAGGACAGAGCTGAATTTATAAACAGAAATGAGACAAGATTATAGATGCCGAAAAGTCGGATTCGTTTGAAAATATAGTCAATACTTTTGCATCAGACGGGATTTGTTTTAATTTTGCGATGCTAATTGTTTGCTTTGTTTCGCAATCGTTGCTTAAAATATGAATCATTGGATTAATCATAGTTCACTTTCCAATGTGTCTGACGTGTTCTATATTTCAAAATGTCTACCTATTGTTTGTTATATGCAGACTGAATTACAATCGCTACATTTTAGACGTTTGACATTGGAAACTATTATTTTTTTCGCCAAGTAAGACTAACTGATGCTAATTAAAGCTTTTCCTTAGCATTCATTAGTACGATCCCTTTCGATATCTCTTGGAGTTCTTATAACTTAACACTTTATAGTCCGCACTAAACTTCGCCTGGAGTTCTAGCGTATTGAAACGATGTATGTAAACATCAGTCATTTTTAAACCTGAAGATAGTCAATCAACTGTGTCAGAATGTATTCTATAAGAAAATGTGGTTGGCGTCTTATCAGTTTCTTTGTCATTGGTTTTATAATATTAGGTTATCCTGGAAGACATCTATTATTTTTGTCTCAACAATAAACTTGATGACTTCGACTGATAATACGAATCGAAATGATTTTTGACTTCATCTACGATTTTAAATTTAATAAATGAACCGATATAAATGCTAGGAACGCAAACGAAACATAAATGAAAAAAAAATACAGTTCAAAGCCCTGAATTCCAGTCATATTCCACCTGTTTTTAAATTATAGTGATAATTTGCGGCACAAAAGGTTGCGTTCTTTGTCTTGATGCACATGTCGCTCTGTCGCAAATACACATCCTGCTCACTTTACCAATGCGTTTTAAATGAACGTGTACGGTCGATGTTGGAGATTCTGTATTTTTATATTATTAGACGAGGATCTGATATCTTCATTAAAATTCGAGGTTGGTTCTAATTAAGGTGCATCCTGTAATTTTCTGTCGTCTGATTGGCTTCGACATAATAAATTCACACAACAAGATTTTTTTACATAAGTTTCCTATGTCGTGTCTGCACACGAGCTAAAATAGAGCGTGTGAAAATAATAGATTTCTTTCGGGAGGACCTAATGCGTACGTTCGTGATTTTGCACTCGAATATGAATCGATATTCATTGAATTTTGCTTTTAAAATGGGACATCCTTATATGCATCTTAACACATTAACTGCGGGATATTTGCGCGGATCGCATATGTTACTGCGATTTATTTAGTAGAATACTGCATAGGCTGTTGAGAATAGTGGTGAACGTTTGACACAGTCTCCACCAACTACTGTAATCGGCTGTTCCACACACCCCTTTATGGGTACGCAGCACAGGGTGACCTGCGTACCCAACTCGTGTTGGCTGCGTTTGATTAGGCAACCGACGAGGCTATTTTCGCGCAACTCTACTCCATATCATTACCTTTTTATTATAGGTTGGCTCCCCCTCCCTGGGGTTTTATGGGTGAGCAACGTGGAGTACCCACCCGGAAAATATATGAGACAGTCTTCATTTAACACATACAGTAGAACCTCGATTATCCGGACTAATTGGGGATGAAAGTAGTCCGGATCACGAAAATCCCGATAATTGAAAATTATCATAATTTATAGGGAACTACAGGGAAAGTATGAATAATTTTCATTTGTCTAGATTTATATAAGTTATATAAGTAAGAAACTATGACAGAAGGCATTTAATGCCGAAAAGGCATCGGGGCTGGCCACCAAGTCCCTGTGGCCAAGAGGTCCAGAAAAAGGACCTCTGATACGGCACAGGAACGCCTCTCTCTCTCGGCCGACATGCCCAAACACAACCACATAACATGATCCGCATCCATGAAATGATCCCCGCACACACAGTCCGAACTATCTTTTAGTTTCATTTTTGCCCCGTCGGGAACTGAGAAGTCCAATGATCGGGGTTAATCCATTTTCTTCAGCTGATAGAGTGGAGTTACCAACTTTAATTATAGTGGCACGATCCCTGCAAGGACAGGGAGGCTGTCTGTAGCAGTTGCTCTGTACGCTCCAGTGATTCTTAGTATTTGCTACCGTTGTGCAATGTTTAGGCTTCGTCTCGCCGTCTTGTCTCGTCTACGGTGTCCAAGCCTGTCTGCCCATGCACCATATGTGGCAATACTCTTGTAGATGACTTCATAGGCAATCCCGAGGTGTCTGCCCCCAAGATCCCAATCAGCACCCGCCAGTCTGGACATTTTGCCAAAAGCCTTGGCCGCTTTGCCGGTTGCAATTTTATTTTTTTCCTCTGAATCTGTTCCCTTAGAGATGGTTACGCCCGATGTTTTTTTTAATAGAAAACAGCCAAATGCGTGGATAACGCATGTGTTTACTGAAGGTATGTCAGTAGATAGTTTTACTCCATGAATTTCAAGGTCTCTGATACCTTGTCGTCCTTTGAATTTTTAAAGCCAGCCCGAAATAGCTTTTAAGCATATGTTGTCATTACCGTTGAAGTGATCGACGGTATGATATATAAATATTTTGTTCAGGTTCAGACGTTTGAACTTGCGCCCAGTAGCGATTGAAAGTCGGTAGATAAATACAAGGCAATCACACTGTATTTAGTTGTTTTTATTTTTAAGCTAGAGCCGATTTCTTTGTGCGGCTCGTGTGATCTTTGGCAAAAATTAATATGCTGTTATCAGCTGTTTGACAGTTGCAATGATGTAAAAATGTTTGACGTATATTTTGGCGGGCTTTATCTGTATATAGGCGACTGTGACGCATGCATCAAGGCAAAGGTCATCAGCTGTGCTTGGAATCAGCTATCTTCAAGTTGCGTGATTCTATCTCAATCCATGCCAAAATGTATATTTTAGTCTTTCAATTTATGCGAAAGCTTTGTTCAAGGGTTGTTTAATGTGCGAAAGGTGATGTAATTTTTTTTTTTTCAAAAAATATTTCGACCACATCCATCGCACATCAACAAAGGAACTTGGTAGACGGTAGCACGAGTGGGCGCAGCGGACGACAACAGGTCACGCTATCGGTCACAACTCTGTCAAATAATTCATTCAAAGGACATTATGTATCGTCACGCCATTTTTCTGCAGCGATCGAAAATGTTAGTCATCACTGAATACAGGAAAAAATTAGCAGCGCCGCTTGGTGAAACTTGGCGCCTGCCCGTCGGATAATCGCTCACAAGGTGAATAATTCGGTAGCGACGAGTCGAAATCGATAATGTCGTAAGCCTCCAGACTTGCCCGTCAATCTGCTTGCAATGGCTGCAAATGCACATTCTGCGATGCATGGTGTTCCTGTTTTATCGATTTCATAATCCAAGTGCAACCACCGTGTGTATGCACGTATAGTTCCCCTGTGCTAATGCAGTTACGCGACGGGACTGCTCTTTGTGCAACCTGTCGGCAGAACGTGTGACATTGTGCAGTTTCAAGGTACCGGGAGCCAATTAAATGGTCAATGCCAATCAAATGCAATCGTTCGTCCTGGTGTCAGTGCAGTTTGCCATTGTCCTACTTACAGAGAACCTCGAACAGTTCCTCTTCCGTCTGATAATAAATGCATCCTCTCGACGTATTTTTTTTTTCTTTGCATCGATCAGACTTGTGAAAAGCCTACTAGCCCAATTTTTCGCGCTTAACACGTTATGCACGGGAAGCATATTTTTATGAATGATATAAAGAGCGCGTTCCGTGAGTGTATACATTTGATTTGCTTGTCAGACCTTCATGATTTAATGTGATTCGTATTTATAAACTGTACAATATCCAGAGAGTGTACCTATGACACGAAATAGAGGAGTGTTAAAAAAGGTTGTATATCAATGAAATGCTCCAGCGTGTATAGCCCTGTTTATATCCCTTCCAATATGCAACAATATACATGACGCAGAGAAATGACTTATATTCGAGCATTTTGAAGTAATCAATGAGTCAATAGCGATCGTTGTTAAAGAAGAAGAGACATTGAAGGATTGTCTACTTCAAGGGTAGGAAATCCAAATCCGGGATCTCAGATTTATGTATACATATATAGAGTACATATATGTTTTTCAAATTGTTATATTAGCCTTTCCCTACCGGTGATGTATTTACTACACATCGACTCTAATAATGGAAATATCGATATGAAATATAATAGATACGGGCTTCAGAATTTTTGTATTCCTCCGTGATATAATTACGAATCATATCAAAGTATTATAATAAATAAGTATTCATCTGCAGCGATGGAAATAAATAATTTGTCTGGAAATCGGAAATTTTACGATTTTTAATCGGTGTCTCAGCAGAAAGGAATTTTATCAGTCACATTGATGGTGTTATTCGAAAATGGGGGCTCACACGGTCATCAACTCGAACTAGCATCTAAATATGTGATGACTATACCTCCGACGAGTGTGGAGGCTGAGCGTGCATTGCTTCCAAAATCAGATCCAGACTTTTGGCCCGGGACTAGATTCCCTACTCAGGGGGACTAACAGGCGCGAAATTCGCCCGCACATAATATGTTAAACGATAATATAGATACGCTCAAATTCTTTGGAAATATTTGCGTCGTTTGTGAAACGGTACAAGATCAATGCATTATGTGATAATAAGATTCTATTAGTCAGCGCTAATCTATCGGCGATAATTGATTGATATCTTGAATCATATTATTAGAAGTAGGATCGGCTGAGTGGGAAAACCGCGCAAATCGAAGCGCACTACTCTCGAAGTGGAGTGAGCGTCTAAGGAAAACCGCGTGAAAAATCAACATACCCGCTGCGAAACATATGGCAACGTTTTCGATGCAGTTTGCATGCGAAAACGACATATGTTCCGCAATATGCATTTTTTTTGTCATTGATTTTAACACCTTATAGACCGAAAGAAAAACAATAAAACTTCCACGCAGAACCGCAAGTTTTTTAGTATTTTTTTTTACATACGTTAACGGTCGGATGAGTTTGTAACTTATAAGGAATCTTCTTCATAGTTTTTTATATCAAATTGCATTTATTGTTTAGTGATTCTTCGTCTGCATTACAGGCCAGTGAAGTTAAACAGTATTAAAAAAATATATTGGTCCACGAACTGTTATTTATATTCACAATACAGTCAACTCTTCTATAACGTCGAGATAGGGACCGCGGTATAGGAAATAGCGCTATAGAAAGTTAGGCGCCCATACAAAATTTGAGGTTAGGTTTTTTCAATTGATATGGGCGATTTAAAAAAAAAAGGCAATTTTACTATTTTTTTCATTTTTGTATTAATGATCTTGAACGTGTTTGGTTTGTTTACTAGCGCACTGGTTACGTATTTTGCCCAACTTATTTCATTCGCAGCAGTCAAGGGAGTTCAACGCGACACTTTTACTTAGTTTTTTTTTTATTATCTAAACTAATGGATTATTCAAACAATCTCCAGAAGCATTACTGCAAAAAACCTTTTACATGTCATAAACCAATTTTTAAATCGTATTTTATGGCGACGGACAGCGGTGGCGTCCATCGGGCGTCCGTCCGGTGAGCTCCGTTCGTTTTTATATCCATGCGTATGTAGGTATTTCTCGATCAAACACGTGACGCTGACCGATTCTCTCCGCATGTGGATGTATTAAAACCTGATGAATCGACGTAAACAGAACTCCGATCGTAAGCCTCTGCGTTTACATCACAAATATATTGCCAAATTAGGCTCGATCCATGCTAATACGGTTCGATCTCACTCTCGATCTCGGTCCGGTCAATTATTATTGTTTCTTGTGTGAGAATATTTGATCGGACCGGGATCGGAGCGAGATCGAACCGTCAACGGCACCATAGTGTGGATCGGGCCTTACTGTTTTTTGTTTGTTATTGTTGCATTCATGAGGTCATCGATTATTGCAATGAAGATGTAAAGCCAAACAATACTATGCATTGTGGTTTTTGAACACTATGACTTGTCAAGCAGGCATTTCAGTAAATCCTACCGCCTAAGAGGCGTTCAATGGAACGCGCGAATTTATTGTAACTTATTTGATTTTTCCTTGTCGCATTGGCCTTCTTGAATTGCAATAGTCGATCGGTTTTATTTCCATCAAACACTTTGGGCACCTTGATGTGGACATTTTTTATGTATCTGTATATTTGTACCGCGACTGAGAACTATGACATTGATTCAGTATGAAAAAACTATTCGATACGCAAAAACATGCGGTTCAACGCTTCCGATGTGGATTATTTATTATCTCTGTCGTGAATAAATTTACACTCAATAGTGCTGTTTGTTGGCTTTGTTGTATTAAATTTCTATAAACAATCAGGGTCGGACCCGCAGAAGGGCAGTGAACGAAGAGGGCGATTGTCCTCTTTAAAATGTTTGCCAGTGTGTACATATTTAAACAACTTGCAAAATTAATTGCCGTCTAAGACACTCGCCAAATTCTCAGCTAGACAAATTCTGATTCGGACCGTAACTACTGCACGCACATAACTATCTTCCTCGTTTATTCGTCATTGTGTTGATAAAATCACAGATATTATGTCACGTATATATTATATAAATAAATATTTATCACTGCTCAAATTGTAACATTTATGTATTATTGTCACCGCTTTAACATTGACAGGTAACGTAATATACGTAGGTATGTTAACGATTTGAGACGATCGTAAAAGTTCACCCAGGTGACCCGCTGGGTGAGCGTTCTAAACGAAACTCGGATGTCATGCTATCTTCAATATTGAGCGAACGATGAGGTTAATATATAATACAAATGAGACGTATCCTATGAATGGATATTGAAGAGGTCCTAGTTCTGCATTCTGCATTGGATGATTACATTAACGATTGAATTGATCTCAATATCATATTGTGAATCGTGTGTCATAGTGTGTTATCGTTAAATTTGTTGTTGATGCTTTTCAAATACACCAGTTAGTGATTTTGATTAACATACAGATTATTTTAGATATACATATTATTTTTATTTGGTGCCACCGTATTGATTAATTCAATAGTTTATTTCATCAACTTCAGATTCACTATGTCAATTAAAATGTTCTGAAAAATCTTTCACGTTCATTAAACAGGCGATATGACATTAATCCATATATCAATAGAGATTTGGGAAAATATTAATTTTAGAATGGTTTTGGCCCAAAATAAAAAGCATATAAACTTCAAAATATCTTATTCTGAGATGATTTACTAAGTCAATGGAAGATATCATAATGAATAATTGATTTGATGACTGTCATTAAAACACTATTTCAAAATGTTGGTAATTTCCCAACTAAATGATATACGCCATTCTAACTATACTAATATTTAGACGAAAGGAGGGACTGGAATCTTTGCATTCTATAAGGCCCTTTCCAGTAGAATCAAAAAGGTCGTCTAGAGTAGTTTTCCACTGTTTCTCGAATTAAAACTATTTAATCTTTACAAACCTCCCACACTCCCTATCGTGACGGTCATAAAAGCTATCGTCAATATGTTCATTCAGGAGACTCGAGCAAATGAGGAGGTGACTGTATGATACAGATGAGATGGATGTAAATCATCTTTTAAATGGATATTAAAGAGACCTGTAGTTCTGCAGTGGACCGTTTGTGGCTGCACTCTGATGATGAATATGATGAAGGATATTTGTAAAGCTTATGCTTATGATGCATATGGATATTATACGCATCCTTACACGTTTTGATTAAATAATATATATATAGACGATCATCTCAAAGGATTATTATTCGAGAGCAAATCACTTAAATTGATTTTTCTTGTTGCAGGGGTGCTGGAAATGACCGCAACGGATACCCCTATCCGTTTTAGCGGCCATACCTTGGACAAAGCCACCAAAGCCAAGGTCACCTTGGAAAATTATTACAGTAATTTAATCGCCCAACATTTAGAAAGAAAACAAAGGTGACATTTCATTCAGTGAATTCGGTTGGTTTTATTTACGATGCGCTCACAAATGACGCTTATAATGTTTCAGGTTAGCAAAGCTCGAAGAGTCTTTGAAAGAGGAAGGCTTAACGGAGGCTCAGAAAACTGAGAAACGACAGCAACATGCTCAAAAAGAAACGGAATTCCTACGACTTAAGCGATCACGGCTTGGTGTTGAAGATTTTGAATCTTTGAAGGTGCCGATCTGTCAACAAATTTATTTCCATTATTACATAACAATTTCATGATGCGCAATTAAAATTTAATAGGTAATCGGCCGGGGTGCCTTTGGAGAAGTAAGACTTGTACAGAAAAAGGATACCGGACACGTATACGCTATGAAAATTCTACGCAAGGCAGATATGCTTGAAAAAGAACAGGTAAGAATTGTTTTATGCACTGTGTATTATTCACACGATCCAATCTTTAGAGTGTTTATTTAATTGTATAGGTAGCGCATGTTCGAGCCGAACGGGATGTACTAGTAGAAGCTGATCATCAATGGGTCGTAAAGATGTTTTACAGTTTTCAAGATCCAATGAATCTCTATTTAATCATGGAATTTCTTCCTGGCGGTGATATGATGACGCTTCTTATGAAAAAAGATACCCTAAGCGAGGATTGCACTCAGTTTTATATGGCCGAGACTGCTTTGGCCATAGACAGTATTCACAAACTTGGTTTTATTCATAGGTATATATATATATATATATGATCTTAACGATTGCTCAATTGTATTTTTTTATATATAAACTGTGATTAATTGCTATTTTATTATTTTCAGAGATATTAAACCCGATAATTTATTGCTAGATTCGCGAGGACACATTAAGCTTAGCGATTTTGGATTATGCACTGGATTAAAACAAAGTCATCGCACCGATTTTTATAGAGATTTATCACGAGCGACACCCTCCGACTTTAGTAATGTCATTTTTTGTCTTAAGAATATCATTATGTTTATGGACGAATTTAATCATTTTTTTTTTTGTATAGTTGTAACAAGCGGTAGCCCAATGGATTCCAAGCGTCGAGCCGAATCATGGAAAAAGAATCGTAGAGCATTAGCATATAGCACAGTAGGAACTCCAGATTACATTGCCCCTGAAGTTTTCCTTCAGACTGGCTATGGTCCACAAGCAGACTGGTGGAGTCTCGGTGTTATAATGTATGACTTTTCATTAAAATTTATTTGATAAGATTACTTTTTCCTAAGGAATTTATAAGTTAATTTGTAATTGCGATGATTGTTTCCTTGAATGCAGCTTTGCAGCGATTATTATAATATTTTTTGTGATTCTATATATCTTTACAAATTTTGAATTACATTTTTACGTGTATGAGTTAATATCTTTTCTTAAAAACGTAAATGGGACATGCAATATTCATATGAAAAATTAATGCATGAAAGATCTATGATGACTTTAAATGCATTTGTAATAATTTGAATTTGATTTTAATATCTTTGTTCTATTGTAAATCTACCATAAGCTTTAAAAGGTTTTTCCCTTGCTCCATTTCTTCCCTTGTATTCCTACTTCATGATGACATTATTTTTGAGATATTTTGCTATAAGTTCATATAAATATTGTGCTAATTTTGCTGTGATGCTGCATATGTATTTTATGCATGTCTGAAAAAATAGTACAAATAAATATTCCGCATCAAATAATAATTCATAAATACAGAATTACACGCGTTAAAAATAAGAATTAGAATCAACTACACACAACTGATATGCTTATTTTCAAAAAAATGTGATATTTAAAATATTTGCGTATAGATGTTCTAATTTTTGTTTTCTATAAAAATACTAAGAATCTTTTTAGTATTTTTAAATTATAGCAGCGATAAATATGTGCGGCAAACGCCTAAATTTTTGGCATTTTATAATAATAGACTTACAAATTTATTGCAAATATTTTGTATTTATTGATCGGTATCCTATTTAGGTATGAAATGCTCATCGGATATCCGCCATTCTGTTCCGAAAACCCACAAGAAACATATAGAAAAGTAATGTCATGGCGAGAAACGCTTGTATTTCCACCGGAGGTTCCAATTTCAGAAGAAGCAAAGGAAACTATCGTTCGATTCTGCTCAGAGCCCGATCGCAGGTAATGAACGCCAAATTTGATGCACACACACGCTATTGAACTCCATAAATGCACTTTTTAAATTTATATACTCGTTTCAGATTGGGCGCCGGCAGAGGAATCGAAGAAGTTAAATCAGCAGCATTTTTCCGCGGCGTAGATTGGGGTCATGTCCGCGAGCGACCCGCTGCGATACCAGTGCAAGTCAAGAGTATCGATGATACGTCTAACTTTGACGACTTCCCAGATGTCACATTGGAAATACGTTAGTCATAATGCATATATCAGCGGTATATTTAAACGTTCAAATGAGACTAATTGCGTATTTATTTTTCAGCGTCAGCTCCAATTCCACAAGACGGCGAAGTTATGTATAAAGATTGGGTGTTCATTAATTACACATTTAGGCGCTTTGAAGGTCTCACACAGCGTGGTACTCCAGTCAAAAAGTGAGAGTATCTGCCGTAATTAGTTTAAGATAAATCCGTTGAGAGAAGATTTATGTATAAAGTTGTTCAAGAAAAAAATCACAAAATAAAATAGTTGGTTATTTCATCACTAAATTCTTTACACGTTTCTCAAATTCTTGAGCATCTGATGAATTTATTAGATTTTAATTGAGATTTAAATTATATGCCTGATTAGTTGCATGAATTAGTTCTTAAATAACACATTACTACAGCTCTCTGTCGTTAATTATTGATTGTATTAAATAATAATATATCGTTGTTGCCACAGTTTCATAAACATTTGTGGCTTGTACATACTTTACTTTAATTTCAAATATAATTGTATTTCATGGCATATAATGTTTTTTATTTCTAACCTTAACACTCCATGACCATCCATCATAACGTTGACTATAAAATAATTGAAATTTTAACAAACACAGTATTCTATATATATATATATTAGGTAAAGCGGAAAGAAATGTAATTTTTTTGTTATTTGGAGAAAAAATTTATTTTAATAAAAGCTGTACAATATTACTCAATTAAATAATTTCCATTGTTATTTATAATCGCCCTCCACAGATTAGGTAGCTTTTTAATGCATCTTTCGTAAAATTCGGCCGGTTTTCCACTAAAGTAAGAATCCAAATGATTTGATCCACTTGTTCCACAGAAGTGATTTTTTTTATCACGAAGCGAATGTTCTGATGACTTGAAAAGATTATATCTGAAGGTGCAAAATCAGGAGAATATGATAGATGTTGCAGCATTTCCAAATCCAGCTCCCTTATTTTGTTCTGCGTAATCCTTGCTGCATAGCTCTGCTGTGATAGTTTGGTCAGGTTTTAATAATTCATAGTGAATTACGCTAAAAAATTCCCACCAAACACAAAGGAGGATCTTTTTCAAAGATAATGACAATCGAGGAATAGAAACGGGTACTTGATTTGAAGAAAGTCACTGTTTTTTCCTTCTCGAACTGTTGTAGAGGACCCACTTCTCATTCCCAGTAACGATCCTTTTTAAAAATTGGATCGGTTTCATACCTGGACAATAGCTTTGAACAAATGGTTATCCGTTGTTCCAAGACCGTTGATGACAACTCGTGCGGTACCCAAATTCCCTGTCTATGTTTTTTCTCGAGTCTTTTCAAATGGTCTTTTACTGTCGACCAGGGACAGCCGATGTCCAGCGATAATTCCTTTACTGTTTTTCGAGGATCAGATTCTACCAGAGAATTTAATGCGTCATCATCGATTATTGAAGCTCGCCCTGATTTTGGTTTATTTTTCAAATCTCTGTCGCCACTTTTGAATTTTTTGAACCGCGTATGGCATTTTCGAATATTCAATTTGTTGCCATATGTATCACAGATGCTGTGGGTAGCTTCTTTTGCTTTTAATCCTTTATCGAATAAAAACAGTAAACAAGATCGCAAATGGGTCTCATCAATTTCTGGCTTTTTTACTGTGGCTACAAAAATATAAAAATATTTGAAAAAGTAAGACAAACAACAGAGCTTCAAAATGAAACCAACCTTGACGTATTCACTTGACAGCAACCCGAGGCAAACTGATGGCAATTTCTTTCCGCTTTATCTAATATTTATTCGAATTCAATTCAGCGATTGTATTATTTAAAATAAGAATGTGCATGTGATTTCTATTAACCAAATAATAAAGTACTAGCTTATTAATGCAATTTGCATGCCGTCCACTTGTATAATAATCTCTGGAATACAATACATAAGGAATAAATTATATTTGTATAGTCTAAAATATAGCAAATGAGATAAAAGTGTTTTGTTCTCGATTTATGTGAAATTATACATGTATGCATGTCTAGGAGCGTACCCTTCCAAATGCGAGTGATTTTCATTTAGATAATATGTATAAAGATAAATATAACACGATCGTTAAAGAACAATGCAGAACTCATGTACCATGTCTTTATTTTTATTATCCAGCTAATATCACAACTGCCTTCTGAAATATTTCCTTTCCCATATGTATACTTAGTCACGAATAAAATATCAGGCATGTTATTCTTGAATCTATGTAAAACACACGTGAGAGTAATTACAATTTATGACTGCAGGTTTTATTGTTTTAAGGCAGCAAATTTTGAGCAAAACAAAATTCTTTCTCTGTGTACGACTTTTTAATGATTCCTTAAACATTAAAGTTCTTTATGATTAAAGCAGATAATTGCGTAAATAAACTGACATTGAATTTGCTTGAGTTGATTAGGATATGTTTGGGTTAATTTGAAAGGTCTTGTAATAAATGTAAAATGTAATAAATATTTCAACATATCATCCAAATTATCCAATATCACCTCAAATATGTTTGAACTGTTTTAACGAGTACCGTGCTATGTAATATAATGACATATTTCATATAAATGCATGTTTACTTATCCTGCCCTTTAAAATGGAAGTGGACGATTGGATTCCAATGAAAAATATTTAATTACCATCATAAATTCAAATAATATATAAATAGACACAAACAGCAAGAAATCTTTAAAATTATTTATAAAAATAATTAATAATAATTAACGCGAGTCACTCGTAACATCGGCGACTCGATAGAAGAGGGAGAGAGGATGGAAAATGGATCTCATGGATTTCAAAGACGATGTCTTCCTTTCAACCTCTTTATTAGCTCCAACAGGCTGCGTCTGCGAGGAATCGAAGGTCGAAGACCGTAGCTCAAGCTGCTGTATGGTGACCCGTACTTCTTTTATACTCGGCTTAATGCATCCCTTCTCTTGTAGCAATCTTTCTGGAAGACAATTCCATTACTTGTGATTTTGACCGTGAGAACGTTTTGGAGTGAGTCATTCAGCCGAGTATCATTACTCTCTTGTAAAAATCCTTACCTTAAAAGGGAAATCGAAGTCAGTCATATTAAATACAGAAGAAGCAACAGATGATAATTATACTGATGGCACTGGTGGTATTCGAATTAATTAATATTTTTATTGCGTTTTCCATTAATGACACCATAGAAAATATATTTCCCAGATATCAATATTTGTTCGAGGATGGTGCGGCAACATCGCATTGAAACCTTACTATGGAAATCAATAGCTTGGGATTGAAAGCATCATCGAACCAAAATACAAACCATCTGTTTATATTCGACACACCATTCTAAAACCCAATTCTTTAATTGACGGTTTTTGAAGCGTTTTCCACGAGGTATGATAAAAATCAAAGCTGAGGTTAACGTACAAATGTTAGACCACGTCTATAGCGTCTACTTTGTTTGCGGCGTTGTTTACTTAAGCATAGGGTAAAATATGTAAGCTCAATGCTTCATTGCTCCTATTAATTTCTTGCGCTTGTTAATAAATTAAACGTTGACTGTATTTAATAACTTTAGTACTATAGTGTGTGTTCCATTGCTTTCCATATATGGTTAAATTGTAATAAGATCGTTCGAATAGGAGCTTTTAGTTAGGATTTATGGACGAATGCAGTCAGTTCTCAATGTTAACATTAAATAAATACATATAAATATATATTTATGCCCTAGCGCGGAAAGGAGGGATCGAAATCTTTGCATTCCGGAAAGCCCTTTCTGATAAAATCAAAAAAGTCATCTAGTGGTTTTTCACTGTTTCCCAAACAAAACTACTCCGGTCTTTACAAATTTCCCACACTCCCTATTGAGACGGTCTAAATGATACTCGGAGGTTATGCTAATTTCAATATTGAGTGAATGAAGAGGTGAAAGTATGATACAGACGAAATGGATGTATGATCATTCTGGCAAGGATTTTCATTTAATCTTTCTGATATTTTTTTTTCAAGAAGAAGTACATCGGTCGCCAATATATTGTATGGTTGGGTTTTTGTGGTACGTTTGATATTTTTCAGCTTGAGCCTCATATCAGCGCACAGTAGTTGATGATCGCTGTCACAGTCTGCACTCGGCCGGGTGCGTTTGTTGAAGATTGAAGATCTCCATCTGTTGTTATATGTATAGTCTTCTAACATCATGCCTGAAACATGTATTTGTGATTATTAGGTTATTTTCTATACAAAATTGGATGAGTTTTTCTCCTCTTTCATTCCTATCTTCCATACCAAATTTCCTATTGTTTTTCGCAGGTGATTGTCTTTCTTTGTATCTCCCACTTTCACGTTTAAGTCGCCTTGTACTATGGTGATATCTTTATTCGGTAGTCCTTTCAGAGTATTTATTAGTTGTTGATAGTATTTATTAGTTTGTGAATGTTTGATTTAAATTGACGTAGATGGGGATATAAAATTAGAAGGAGATTGAAGGCAGAAAATGAAAGACACAATGAAACAACTTAACGTTTATTTTTTAAAAGCAAATGATATTTTTATAATTTAAACATATTGATAAAATCAATAAATGATCATAGAACATATACATAAAATGTTTAAAACTAAAAGATTTCGACTTTGTCTATAAATGTATTGTTAAATACTTAATGCATAACGAGATAATAAAAAAATCATGATTTCAAAATCAAATTTATCGTACACGATGATTAAGTATTTTTTCTTTCTTAATAAAACACACTTCCTGTAACCTTAAATGTAAAATTATACACATATGTGAATGAGTGTTTCGTGTTTGTGTTTACATTAAAGAAAAGTTACATTTGTGAGTGACACAATATAAATAAAATAATTAACAATTGCCAATCAAGCAGTCGCCAGTGGCTAAATATTTAAACGTTTAAGTAAATTTTAAGTTAAATTTTATAAAATTTTAACAAATAAAAAACTGAATAACAACTTAAGTTCTTAACGTGAAAGCTCTAAGGATAAATTATATGTTAAACTGTAAGAATCGTAAAATATCCAACTCTCGTGTATGCGGTGCGCGCATATTCGTTTTATTATTGCGCATAAATATTTTTACTTTAAATGATATGAAGATAAAGATGATATCACATTGTCGTAAAATGCATTTACAGAGCGTAAACTTCTGATCGTTCGAACACAAGACTGTAATGTAATTAACAATTACGTTTAAATATTCATATTCAAAACTATAATCTTTTTACCCCGTTGAATCGAATTCGTTATTTAATGCCTAAAATGTGATATGTTTGAACCGGATTTTAAGATCGGTCGCCGTCGACACGACTGATTAGACTATCTACTATTTCAAATCCGAAAACAGAAGCAATTTTTCAATATATATTACGAGTAGCGGTGTGAAGCATCAAGGCCGTTAAGAATCATCAGTAATTTACGGCGCGCTCACGTTATTTAAATAATATTTTAGACGACTGTCGAAACCACACATTTCTGATTTGCAACATTATTTATTGAACACTTTGCAATTATGTTTATTTAAAAATCATTTAATAGTATAGTTAATCCATTAAAAAAAAATATATATTCTAATCACAGATTAAGTACAGCATACTGGATGCTTTTCCAGCGTCATTTTAGCACTAAACGTTTGTCTTATGAAAAAATTCAATAGGTGTTATTATTACTCTTTAAGAAAAATATTTACCGACCCAGATTCGGGTTCCTATTAATCGTATGCGCTCATTTCGCATACTTTTTTTTTCATTTTCTACATACCGTGTAGTTTATACGATCGCTCTATCGATTGAATAAATTCAAACAAGGAATCGTATGCTCGTATACCGACTGAAATTCTGTGAATTGATCTTACCAGCCTTCTTTTAAAATGTTTTCCAAACACCCGTTTAAAGATTCTTACTTCTTGCTTTCTTAAACAGTTATTAAACGTTAAAAATAAATCCGTCGATGTTTAGATCATTTAATTAAGAAATAAGAATTGTACGCTTACTAATCATTTAAGAAATATTTAAATACCTCGAATTTTTATAAATTTTGTGTCGACAATAACATGTGCAACAAACGTGCTTCAACGTATTTTGTTATTTTAAAAACTTAAATATTATATTGTGTCGAGTTTATGTTCCGATTCCTCAAGCGTCCGTGGCTCAGACTGTTATAGGACCCAATTATTACTTGTATTTAATATCATAAAAGCGTAATTAGTTAGTCATTTACAAACAATTTGATTGTTGATAAAAAATCTCATTGAATTCATTGCGACTCATCAAAAGATTCACTCGTCGATGTCGATTTTTTAACAGGAATAACCGATTTTTTAAACATTCAAATGATATAGGATAAGCAAATTTATAGAACCGTTGAACTTTAATACATTTTATAATAATTCACTACAAGCCTCTCGATAAATAAAGTCTATGACTTATAATAGTGATATTTGAATTTTTTTTTAAAGAATACAATTCAAAAAAGAGATCAAAATTGCAGTTAGATTACTTGTAGTTCTTTAATATTTTATCTAGTAGCCAATACACATCCAATTAGTTTTATTGATTTATTATATAGAGTTACGTCGCTTTAATAAGTGGTGAGAATCTTCGTTGAGTTTATTTTGTACTTGATCTTACTTGCCGTAATAAAAGTGCACCAAATTAAATAAATAAGATAATTTATATAACAAATAGTTTAAATTCGTTTCATTATTGTGAAATTCCTTCAGTAAATAATTTGTATTTGTTGAAATTTTACAACAAAAAATAGATTTTTATTTATATTGCACATTTGGTTATCCAACGATTTATTGCTACGTAATGTAATTCGTACATTACAATCCGCTCGTATATATTGAAAACAAAAACCCAACACATAGAGTGACAACAACATATCAATATAATATTTTTACAGTTGCGATGCCCGATCTATATCAGGAGATCACAGTACTTCACCTTACTAAGTTGTGAATTTTTAATATCACATAATATAGTTTATGAATTAATGATGAACACAGTCATACCATGAATTTATACATTCCGTTAGTTTGAAATCATCGTTTTGAAGTGTGATGAGGGTGAAGTAGTATATTTTCAAATATATATTTGTATATATATATTTTAAGTGGTGCTCTTTCCATATTCGATTACATAAAACCGCTTACCTTAGAAATGATTGTCATCATCAGAGACGTGCGACAAAGACGTTTGCTTACAGAGAAATCACATATTCACAAATACACCACAGTATTTGTTACACTCATAATAAAAGAATACACAATAGTCATCTTTTTATCTATACCCTAATTCCCCTAATGTTAATATAAACAACCATTATTTAAATGGAATGCATCTACGGAGACAACACTGTCTATACTGAAGAATTGTGCACATATAATCAGAGTATCTGAAAGCTATGCCTATTAAATTATATAAAATTACTGCTTCCTCATAAACCCTCGGCCCGTCTTCAAATTTCTTGTATCGGTGTAGTTGTTCTATTTTATTCCTTTAATGCATACATATGTTTTTAATTGAATCATACAGAAACACACGATTTTTCAGTCGAGTTCATCTTAACATACGTTAGGCATTATTTTTACACCTACATTAAAAACTAGTCTAATATAACAATTTGATTAAATGATTCAATTCTAGATTCTTTAGGGTTTAAATTATTGATATATCCATAATCCCTATATCGCGCTATCATCTATTCATTCAATGTGTATTAATTGAGAATCAGGTTTCATACGCAACAACGATTGTAGAATAGGCGATTAAAATTAAACTATTTATAATAGGTTTTCTATAAATTATTTTTACAATATACGCTTCATGTATATAAAGATAGTTTGTACTCTAAAATGAAATTTAAGTGGGAAATACCTTCCACCGATAATTTTACAAAGGAAAGAGATCAGAAAACACTGATGAAATCGCACAGAATTAAAGCAGCGATTATATTTAACTAACCTATTCACATACATTTTTATTCCGAGTTTAGAAAGGATTCTTTTAGAAGTTCCCGTTGGCTTTAAATTAATAGTCACGCATAGTGTTTACATCTATGAAGCTGTTTATAACAACGAAAATTTATTGCACACTGAATTTATTGTGTTTGTATTTATTTTGTATCAATTCAAAACACCGAAAGTCCCACTACAAAATATATTTTTTAAATTAATTGTATTTATTTATTTGCATTTGATCAAAGTGCCCCAACGAATGCAATATGATTTTAATCGTGATATAATGATTTACGAGTTTTAATAAAATCTTGATATATTTTTTTTATACAACTATAAAAAGAATAGCACTAATGTGAATAAAATATATTGTTATTAATAAAATTTATGAAACCCTGAATATTCCATTAGAAGATGCACCGATTTACATCTCTATAAGGATAGTTTATTCATAAAAATCTTATCTTTCATTGCTTTGTCAAATAAGCGTAATGTTTTACTTCAACACCATTCTTTCACAATTTTTTCCACCCCGTCTATCACATAATATGTATCTCTATAGAGAGACAATTTATTTAAATCTAAGCCTTATCAATTTCAAATAAAAAATCAATTTTATAAGATATGTTTACTTCATCAGAATTAACATATCCCCATGAGTACAAAAATTTACATCACCGAATAAACATTAAGAAGCATGCGGGGGACACTTTGTGTACGTATTTATTATATGATAAATTTTCCAAATCAAAGATGATTGATATATACATTCAAATGTTTATATTTCTGCAAATGTAGTGATATGTAGAATGCACACAGCACGGTGAAATCGCCTTCTCAGATAAATTAAAAGAATGACTAACGTTACAATTTGGACGTGTATATCGAACGTCCATTGCTCGCACACTACATACAAATCTGAAAATTGGCAAAGCACCCTGCATTAATACATCTAAGCTAATAACGATAAACATTTAACATATGATTGAAAATGTGTCATAAGAAATACGATAGAATATACTTGGGTAATTTTTAATTGCATTGCTTTTATATAATGAAAATTTTATTGAAGATGTCTCGGCATACTTGCACCGATTCACTGAAGGTCTTCGTCACATTTAGGAATGTCAAAAATTTCGGCAAAAAGTGGCGGAAGACGAAGGCTTGTCCAGTTGGCACGAAACCAGTCTAGTAAATGTAAGTGGTGAGTTCCAACGGCACGCAGCTCTCCGAGTAATGCTTCTACACTCAAACCCTCTGCTCCTGGGTGTCGACGGGATATCTATCATGTATAATAAATAAAACATATTGTTGTTGTTATTTTAAAATTTAAATTGTATATAACAAAACACGCCACTGAGATTCGAGACATTCATATTTGTTCATCAATATTGGATAGAGCACTTTTGCCTTTTGGGAAATTATTTTATTATTATATTGATGATTAAAAATGCAAAGATTAAATGCATCGCTTGCAAGTCAAGCGATTTGATCCATCACTAATTAAACAAGGAAATCTAATAAAATCGCATATTCAACGAATAAACAGAAATATAAATAAGGTCACATCAGAAATAAATACATACGGAAAATCTTTATCGAGTCAATTATTATATATGTTTAATTTTACAGATGAAACGATCGATATATTCATTAATCGTTGTAATTGATAAAAAATTTCCAGTATGAGATAGACTTGACTATGCACGAACCTGAAATTTGAGAGCTTCCACAATACGTTCCTGATGAAATTGCACAGCTTTTACGTCGGTAACGCCGGGACGGTCAGGTGTCACCAACACAGCAGCTGCAAACAATCCTATCTCCGTCTCATTCAGACAAGTGATGTTCAAATTTGTCATGAAACCGAGCACGGATGCAGCGAATTGTACCTGTAAATATTCCAAATTTATTTTCAAAGTTGCACCTCATTATTTCAGCGCGTTGAAATTTTAAAACGCTCTCTACTCACATCGTACATTACTTCCAACTGATTATGAGTCACATAAACTCCATCATCAAAAGTAAGCATCGACTCGGTGGCAAACCTTGCTGCATGACATAACCAGATTTCAAAGAAACCCATCTGAAAGCAGGTGCGGATACAAGTAAAATATATATGAGAATTTCAATATGGACATTATCTTATGAGCGCTGCAATGCAATTTGCTAATATTAAAAGCACGTTGCCAATTATTGTTTGGGGTAATATTGTTATATAAATAGAGCATGTAATATAATAAAACAGATTTAGCTTTTAATAATGTACAAAAACAGATTTATAATAAATGAAACAGGCAATAAATTCATAGTTAAAACATGTCTTTTGATATTAATAGTTGTTTTAAAACGGTGCACCGTCTACGTTCTAATCAATTGTGTGTTTGTATGTCGGATGTACCAAATTTAATGGTTGTGGATGTATTTAAACGCAGGTTCTGCATAACATATTTATGTACCCGCTGCTAAAATATAACGTTGCAAATAGCCGCATAGTTACATTCAAGCGTGAATGCACCGGGTTATCGTTTATAAACTGAGTGGATTCTATACCTTGATGAGAATGAGTTGGTCGTCTTGGCTGAGATCAGGGAATCCTGGCACTCTTTTAGCGAATTCGACAACGCGCTGCACGCTAGGAGTGGCGCGCACGGCCAGTTGTTGCCACAACCAAATGCGCTGAGAGTCGACCGGAGTCAGAGCCGATGCAGTCGGTGGAGATGGATCCACCGGAGGCGATGGTGATGGATTAGTCGGCGACGGCGGAGGGAGAGGTCTCCGTTGCAATCCACGCGTCAGTTCTTCGGTGAAGGCACAGTATGCCCGGTGAGCGGACGCCACGGCTGATACTATGTCCGACGAGTCTTCGACTACGCTTGCTGCCCCTGCTACGGCGACTGGCCCCGCTTCGTTCAATGCTTCCTCCATGCCTTTTTCGCGAGATCTCTTTGGAACACGGCCGTAACGAACGGCTGCAAATTTTCAACGTTAACCATACAAGACATTTTCATCGTCGATTTGATTCAAACTTCATGAAACTTGTGTACAATCATTGATTTATGAGATGAAATAATATTTATATTTAAATAAGAATATAATAATGTTTTAAAAAAATGCAAAATTATTTAAATAATCAATATATTATGGTATAAAATTATGTTTTTTAAATTTTTAAAGTGACTTTTAGCAATCCCTTTTATGGGACTATTACCAACTATTTTAACATGGTTTCTCATGGTGTTTTTTAAAAATGTGGTTGCCAGCCATATCTCCTGTAGAATTTGAACACTTTGGTACAATAAAAGCATATGATGAAATTTATTAAAAATCAATTTTAAAAATAACTATTGTATTATAATTAATGTATTTAAAAATATTGTTAGTTCAGGTTGTTTTTTTGCACTTTGATAACAAATTATTATTTTTAAAATGATACATCTGAATTGCTTGAAGTTTTTATCAATACATCTACATGAATGCTACAGAAATGATATTCATATTTTATTATGATTCAAATAAAATCAAAATATTTTAAGGGTTGTACTCACAATCACGGCTCATACCAACCGCCAAGCACTTTTTGAATCGACAAAATTGGCAACGATTCCTGTTCAATCTGATCACTAAGCATTTACCATCTCGCAAGCACCTATATTCAATTTGCTTTTGTATGCTGCGGCGAAAGAATCCCTGAAAAACAGACAGAAAATAAATGAATCAATCGGTGGAAAATATGCCCTCATGACGACCATGTATGTTCAAGTTGGACCTTCAACTTCTGCAGTTGCACTTTTGTTAACGTCGAGCTATCTCAACGGCTGCAGCGTTAATGTATTCCATTTGGCGCGTATACGAGTCGTTACTATTTACATTGCGAGATCAGCATTTACTAAATAAGCGTCATCTTCTGAATACTTTCAATAAGAACTGTGAATGCATGGATGAAGGCTGATGATCCAATGGAAGCAGATCAAATCAGCTCGCTTGAATAATACAGAAACAAGCCCATCATACATTGTACTCAATGAAGATTTGCTCACCCATCGATATTTGGGGAGGACTTCAAAAGTAACCCGTAATTATTCGTTTTGATAAGATCTGAGGCTCAGTTCGGTGATGTTACTCTAAGTAAGACCCAAGTGTTAGATTGAGACTCGAAAAATATTCTATTGATTGATTTTCTGCATGATAGATTGTGAATGTAGCCAACTATTGCCAGCTAAGGATGCTTAAATGAACGATTATGCGTTGCGCAACAGAAGATGCTACAATCAAGAAGCTACCTATCCGATGGAATAAATGTATTTACAATGAAGGGAACATGTAGAAAAATAAAACAATCTTTGTACAGCAATATTCCGGTTTATATTTGAATCACCCTCGAGCTTATAAAGATCGACATTTAGTCCACAAGTCGCCTATTTATATTCATAATAATGATGGAATATTGGCAATATTTATCCACGTATCGTTCATATTTCGGTAAGAACGCTTGATAAATAAAATAACTGGCATTTTGCGGTATTTTCTTTGAGATCATCGATCGCTTTAATATAGTTTTCATTGCGTATTTCGTTTGATACTAAGAATATGATTTTAAAACTGAGACAAAATTGCCTTAACCCTTTGCGGTCTCATGTCTTACACATTGCGACATCGATTTTATTCCCATGCGAATTGACTGTATCATCGATTCTATACCAATATAAATAAAAATGTTTTTTTCCATATGTTAACAGAAAATGTAGGCTAAAAGTTGTGTGTTGTGTAATATATAATAAAATAGGCATGCTCCTGGTCTAATGGTTGTTTTATGTACACAGTATTGACGGTATATGTGACTGATAAAATTCCTTTCTGCCGAGACACCGATTAAAAATCGCAAAATTCCCGATTTCACGACAAATTATTTATTTCCGTCGCTGCAGACGAATACTTTTAAACTATAATACTTTGATGTGATTCGTAATTATATTACGGAGGAATATAAAAATTTTGAACCCCGTATCTATTATATTTCATATCGATGTGTCCATTATTAGAGTCGATGTGTAGTAAATACATCACCGGTAGGGAAAGTTTAATATAACAATTTGAAAAATACATATGTACTGTATATATGTATACATAGATTAAACCCCTAGGTGTCGCCTAAGCTCGCCCATTAGTAGTTACGCCACTGTTTCCAAGCGTCCAGAGATAAAAATTTCAATCCCGAATTTTTCAAGATCCTATTCCGATAACAAAGGCTGGTTAGAAATAATTTAACTGGGCCTTTGTCTTGCGCCCATCGATCTGATGATGATCATAAAGGCATGTTTATCTATTGCACTGGAGCAAAGTGTGCCAAGCTTACGGTGGGCCCTTATTCCACGATTTTATTACGATGGTAAATCAATTATGACGATCGTCACACGGCTTTGCTTGCACATTTAATGCACTTGCGGTTTTATTATGCGGCATTCGCGAGTAGGAAATGCGTTTCATTGCTTTGTTTGTCTTTTGCGCGTGTTAAGTTGGTCTTCGTTATCGCTGCATACAAATCTAGGACTTCATCTTCGAGCAAAATCAGGGCCAATTAAATTTAGATGCGCCAACATGCGCTGCGGAGACGGAAGAATCATCAAATTCAGAAGCAAGGAAATACCGCAGATATATTATAGGACAAGGTCGGCCACGCATTCATTGATGATCGCTCATCCTATTTTCAGATGCGATGAAATGACCGCCGAACGGAACAATAGATTATATTGGTGTCCTGAAAACATACGGAAGCAATGCAGAGAAATTTGGCTTTGATATCGACGCCAGATTTATGATCGTTTATGAGGAAATTGTTCGGTTGGCATTGTATAATATAATGAAGGACAGACGGATAAACAGACAGACAGACAGAGTTCAGCTGAACGTGTCGATCTTATGATACGTGTCCTCGTCGTCGTAAACATATTTATCACGGATATTTAAACATATTCTTTGCAAAAATGCATCAATCACGTATTATTGGAAAAACATAGGGCAATGGGTTATCGTTGTTTTCTTGACAGTGATCGTCATTAAACAATATAGACTACACGTTGAGAAATTTGCAATAAATAAGTATTGCACTTTTTAATTTTTCATAGATATAAGCATGAAAATAAATAACACAATGATAGCTTTAACTCTTTCGCGACGGGAGACTCACATGTGAGTCTTACGTACGGTAAAATATTTTTGAATAGATGTCAATAAAAGGACTTAATAATTCGATTTTATGTTGAATACATTTATATATACAGAAAATATGTGTATTACTATCATTATAAAAAAAATTGCATTAACATTCACAGCGGATTTTTTTTGTGTTCATGCGTATAAAAGATTGAGAACCGCTATGAATTTCCAAGTAAAATTAAGGAAGTATTATGTGGTAAACTATTTTATACATTTCCCCTTAATTATTATGAAAAACACCGACTAGTTTTAAAATCATATCATTTTAATGAATTTAAACCCTTTTCTGTATTTTAAATTTTACGAATTCGCCCCGCTGCCAAAGAGTTACTATAAGAGCATAATGACAAATATAATTTTATTTAAAACTTATATATAGTACAGTTATTTAATTTATAAGCAATACTACACAAGAAACATCGTCTTTAATTCGTTTCGGTTCGGTTCCAAACATTAATATCGATTCGATTACGGTTTTCGTTCCAGGAAAAATAGCGTACTCAATTGATTATTAATTTCATCAGCTTTATTATTGATCATTCTGCTTTTATATAGGGGTTATTAACTTTAATTTGATCATAGTGTATTTACTACACCTCGACTCTAACAATGGGAACATCGATATAAAATACAACAGATACGGGGTTCAAAATGTTTCCAGAATTTCATATTGTGTACAAAATACATATCATGCAAGTGCATCTTTAATCACGTGATTCATTAACATTAAAAAAAAGATCTAATGCGATCACAAATAAGCCCAGGCGAAAGATAATACCATGCGTAACCCGACGGGAATGTGTTAATTTACAATTTATTTATAGAAATTTTATTATAGAAAATTTTAGAGTAGGCGACAAATATAATCTAAATACTCAATTAAAGGTACATATAATAATTAGAACCCAAAGTATATGATAATAAAATTTATTAATCCTTTCCGGTCCTATGTCGAATCTCATTCGACATAGATTTCTACCGCGTGGGTCTCATGTCGAATGTCATTCGACATATTTTTTCATCGTTAGTATTATTGAATTAAAATGCAATGCAACATGTTTTTTCACTTGTATCTATTAGAACAGTATGTTGACCATAGGATAAATGATTTTTTGCTCATTGGAATGTGTAACTATCTACTTGGAAGACACCCCCGATAAAATTTCCGGCGGTAGGAAAGAAACCAGCTACATATGCCTGTGCTTTGCATTCGTAAATGCTATGAGCGGTATCACACTTTATAAATTTTTAAAATATAGTTATTACGGCCTTCAGTATGTATATTTGATAAATAAAATAATTTTTTACCACAAATCGAGTTTTTATTTTTAAAAAAATGAAAATAATAGTTTTTCTTAAAATTCTGAAAATCTATTGTGGGGTTAAATAAAATTATTTTGATTTGACCCTTATTGGCTGAATATTTGATCCTTATTCAGTTCCACATCGGAGTATATTACACTAGGAAACAAATTGAAATCTGGGAGTCCCAGTTTGGATACATTCCAAATATATAGAAAGAGATGAGTTAAACAAAATACATAATAATGACATAAGATTACAACCTGGAATTTGAACTGATAACAATATTATCTGAAATATTGATTTAACAAGGACAATTAACAGGATGAATAAAAAGTAAATATTACAGTACTTACAGATAAATACAATCAAAGAAATTCTGCATTAGATCAGTGAACAGGTCACATATTATATCAACATAAAAAATCAACCAAAACATGTATCCAACCGAAATAACCGATATTTCCGAGCCGTTTCAGTTCCGGAAAAAACCGGTTTAACCAGTTACCGGTTCAATTTCGGTTCGCGTATCAATTTCAATCTGTCTAGTGCCAATATATAGTAGCCAATAACCTCTTCCCCCTTGTTATATCGATAAAAATCCCTGTCTGAATAAGAGGAGTATAAAAATGATCATCTGATTTGATCGGTTGATTGCAAAGCAGCGTTATATATTAGATTTTGTAACTTAAAACTAAAAAACGAACTAAGATAGCAGCATAAATATATAGCTTTTATGGGTTATAATAAATGTATAGTCTAAACTCGTTCGCGACCTCATTTGGCGCGAACCGCCTATGTAAATTAGCCTATGAGGGAGCTTCCGTGATCATACATATCATAGAAAATTAAGTAAAAAGCCTTAAAAGAGGACGGAGTGGCCACAAGACCTGTGTGTCTAATCGGTCCGCTTTTCGGACCGTTGTCCGAAGACGACTGATCGAGTGGGTTGTTTAAATTTAACAATTGGTTGAAAATATTGTTGTCTTTATTTTATTGCGAGCTTATGTCGTCTAGGTCGGTCCAGATGATTGCTTGGATGCACGTCTTTGAAATCAATAAGATTTTAATCGAAGACTTTTTAGCCTTCGTGTCGTCATACTGATTGGATGTATATGTTACAAAAGGTTATTTTATGGCTCTTAAAATAATATTTACATGGATATGCTTGCTGTGTAAATATTTTGTCCACATCAATCTAATCAATGTTTCGCGTTATTAGTATGAGGAATGTCTGATTATCCTCACAATCAATCACACGTACAATTTGTCGATATAAATGCGTCGTTGGATTTTTAATCACAAGAACGCCATTATCAACCGAGATGATTGAATGGCGCGACATTCAAACCGTGCGTTCGTTTTGAAACTCGCTTGGCGCCAGGGCAGATCTAAACGAGGTACGAAAGCGACCATGGCCGCGTGCATAAATGTCGATATTTTTGGCCGTATTTTTTCAGCGTCGGCAATAATTTGACATCGAAGATGAATCATATTTGTACCTATGTTCTTTTGAATTTCGAAGCCCACCAAGCGAACACAATACGCAGTGACACGTTGTAATTAATTCGCGATGCGTTCTAATCGTGTGGGTCGACACGGCTCCAGAAAATAAATAAAAAAAGATTAGGCTATTTTTGGAGATATTTGACATTGTGAAAAATATAAATATCGAAATAATTAATTTGCTGATATTTATGAAGCGAACGGGCCGTCGATACGAAGTGCATTCTATTTATGCACATCAAAAATATGTTATTCATGAGCCTGAAGAATTTATCATATCGCCCTTCTTTGAATCCTCAACACATAAGGTTTCATACTATATTTCATACTAGAAATTTGAATATGACCAATGATTAGCGAAATGAGCTTTAATCTGTTTTTAAGACAGGTTGAGATGTATATCAGGGATTTCAACTAAAAATAAGTTATATTGTACATAATCGTCCAAATATGACGCCTAGATATCAGCACTGTATGATGTAAATTATATAAACCATATTACAGGGCGAAAATATTTTTATTTTTTAAGCTGTATTTTCTCGCAATAAGAATGATTTTTTGGTCATAGTTTGATATAGAAAATTTAATAAATCATTTTGAAAAATTAAATAAATACACAATCATTCAGGCCATCCTATATTGTGTATTAAATTCCTCAATTCGAAATAATCAAAATAATTTATGATGATGCAAATAGTAAGACTCCAGCGCGTATACGACGATATATCGGCATTGGCACTTTTTTGCAAGTTTTAACATCGACGCTATATCGGCGTCTAGCCCTAAAATGGTTAATCTACCACAGAAGACTCATTCTCTAAAAATCTATTTAAACGATAGATTTTTGTTGACTTCCCATTGAAATTGTCAAGTGAGGACCTTCCATTACATAAATTTATCAGAAGATCTCAATCTGAAGAAAACTCCAAGACTTGACAAGTCGGATGGCAGAAAGATCAGGAGTGCTTACATCAATTTCAAAAGTGCTTCAAAAGCGGGGTCTTCTCCAAATGCTGGAAGATCGGACTGGCCATTGCGCTTCCAAAAGCTAAATCAGATAAACCATCGTGGAACCCGAAGGCGTATAGGCCCGGTTGAACCTTGTCTACGAGGGCATGAATCCGCTCTCGGAAAGACAGTTTGGGTTCAGACCGGGCAGATCTACGGTGGACGCAACAAGGTTCTGGGAACGATCCAAGTGAACAGGGAGAAGAATAAATACGTTTATGCCCTGTTTCTGGACTTCCAGGGAGCTTTTGATAACGCGTGGTGGCTGATGGTTCTACTCAAGCTGTGGAGAGAAGGCGTGCAGCCTAGCGTCATCGGCCTTATACGGAGCTTATACTTCTGTGATAGACAGATAATCGCGCAGGTAGGAGGAGGGCTGGTCTACAGAGGATTGACGAAAGGCTGCCCCTAGGGCTCCGTACTTGGTCCACTGCTATGGAACGTTCTGCTCAATGACATCTTCGAGCTGCAACTACCGAGCAGATGCGAACTGATCGCCTACGCTGGCGACCTCATCTTAACGGTCACCGGTAACTCAGCAAGAGAGGCTGGAGCGTCCTGAGCAAACTGGCATTTGCCCCGAGAAAGTCTACACGGTACCAAGAATCAGCACGGGTGGAACACTACTTGTGAGTCACCATCGAGAGAGGATGCAGATTCGGGCAACATGTCAGTGAAGTCTCTCAACGTCTTCGGGAGAATATTGCAACTGGCGGGCGCCGATTGGGACCTCAGCGGGAGCAACATGCGCACATCATACCAGGCCCTATATGTCTGCATTGTGACGTATGGTGCATGGGTCCACAAACTGGAACGACCGGGTCAGTCTGACCCCACGCTAACCTCTTTGCGGAGACTTAACTTGGCGCAGCGCTCGCCACTGATGCGGATGACGGGAGCTTACCAAACGGTGGCGACGGACAGCTTACCGGTCTTGGCGGGAGTCCTCCCGATGGATCTGAAAATCCAGGTAATGACCGCAGTTTACAGATGGCGGAAGGTTCACGCAGTGAAGGGTGGCGACTCACTTCTCGCGGTGGAGGAGGCGTCGTAGATAATCAACGATAAAGAGTCTCTGAGGAGATGGACTGAGGACGCGGCTACAAGAACATGGCAGAACAGATAGTCCAATTCTACAAGTGGCCGCCACTTATTCCGGTTCTTCGACTCCGTCTAAATGAAGCCTAAGAACAAGGGGATTGCGCCTAATCATTGGATGGCGTAATTCCCTATGGGTCACGGTCATTTTAATGCCCACTTAATGGGACTTAGGCTGTCAGATGGCTCGGATTGCCCATGCACTGCACTGAGCATGGACGCATGGTCATGTTCTGTGGTCGTGCCAAGGCATGGGGACTGAGCGGGAGGCGCTTCTATGCCATGTCCGCAGGCCATGTGAGGGGCCAGTTGGGCACAAAGATCTAGTGACCCGTCTATCAGATCTAGTGCGTCGACGGCGGCTACTACGCCAAGCACTGGTCCGCTCCAGAGGCTGTCGGGACTGATACCGCCGAGTAGAATAGAGTCACACCCACATGTCGTTCGTCGTCGTCATTGAAAGAATTATGTTTGAAAAGTTTGTAAGCCATCAACTGCTATTATTAGGGGTCGTTTTTCGAGTCGATAAATTTGATTTGAATGAAACAATCCGCTATGATCTTTAAATAGAGGGGACGAACTCAAATTAAAAAGTGTTTCAAATTGCAACTATGTCCGGTAGAACCTCCTGTTGACGGGGGCAAAAATAGCCCGCAGAGGGATTCTCACATTTTCAATTTGCAGGCTAATGCTCATCCTCCCCCTTATAGTGTCTGCCTCCCGATATTTTCCAAATATGTAAAATATCATCGACGAAGCAGCGTGTCAATTACTATTCGAGCTTCATTTAACGACCCGATAATTTTAGCTAATATAATATTCCGCACTCTTTTAATAATATAAATTGCGAAAAATAGATAATAGACATTTTGCATAAATATATTGTGGATCAAGTGTTTCGCCGCATTTTTTTTAGTCAAATAAAGCTGATCATAACACACAGGCAAGATTCTGGGAATTCGTTAAAATACATTTAGAGTTTGAGATCTGTGTCATTTTCAGTCATGAACTAATCTCCGCTTCATACGTAAGCTTTGCTTTCGTCGCCTAGTATTAAAAGGATAAATACATGATTTCTCAGGACCGAGATCAATACTCCGTGCTCCAAATGACGCCTTGATGAGATCTTTGCAGCCGAACAATGCGGCAATCGGTAACTGCCGCAGCGTCGAATGCAACTCGGGGCTCGAAGTAGCGGTCAAAATTTCCAATTATAATATATTAAAAACAATTAAGAAATACATTTAATTCGAATTTATAATAATTTCATATTCTTTTATTGATATGATTTCACAAACAATGAAATATATCAAAAGAAATCGCCTTTAACACATATCGCGCGGGAGAGTGATATCTCTCACAAAAAATAATCGCGGGCTAGCGATATCTATGAGTACACATCTAGCATTTCAAATTTCGTTTGAAACCTTATTAATGTTATTTCAAAACATTTATACAAAGCCAGTCTATGATCAAAGGGTGCTGAAAAAAACAATAAGATGCCGTATAAGTACTGGAGACAATCACCGAAATTTTGCGCCCCTTTCATCAAAGCCACTTTTTGTTTCAGTCAGTGGTTATGCAATGCAAATCAGAAAAGTTATGGTCTACCAGGTTTTCAACGTTGAGTATGTATGTATGTACAATAATTATACATACCGGCGTTAAATTAAATTGTACAAATTTGCTTTTTTGTCTACAAGTAGTTTACGCCAATCATTGTCAAATAAACGTCATCTCTTTTCGATGCAAAGTGGCTAGAGATACGGGAAACGTGGTTAAAGTTGTAGCGCGAGAATTCGATTGTAGTATTAATAGTAATTCAAAGATTCGAAGAATTTATTAGTTTTAAAAGTGTGAGCTTTCATGAAAATATTACAATAATACAGAAGCAATACACTATTTTGATTGAATAAATTATGTTTTGGCGTTTGAATTCCCGCCTACGAAATCCGAACGTTAATGCGGTACACCCTAACAGAACAAATTAATCGTAATTAATAAATTCACAATTATTATCTGTATTGTTTTCGGTCATTGTGCATTATGTGTTGCGATCTCAATTAAATTTGTATTGTACGTTTTTCTACTCATTCAATGCTTTGATTAAAAAAGTTCGCCATCGAATATTCTACATTGTGTGGCAATAATTACGTAATAAAAAAAATAAGGGTATCAGAGCCTACCCTTAAAACCATTGCCCAAACAAGCGTTATATAACTCTTTTTTATGTAAGTTAAATTGTACCGCGAAAGGATGCCATATTTATGCAATTTGTTTTGACGAGTGACGCAAAAGCACCCTTCATTCATCGACTGCCTTTTTGGATGGGAAATTTGAGTTTTTAACCATTAAATGGACGATTAAATCTGATGAATGATGTTGATTTTGATATATAAAATTGATGTTGTTGGTTTAAAAAATCCAGAGTTTTGGATCGGAACAAAAATCGATATCCAATAGTCAATAATCACATTAAAAACAGTTAATGAAGACATAGAATTGGTTATTAAATTAGATTTATTTTTGATAGAAAATGATATTATGATGGAAAGAAGTTTAAAATTCAAGAGAAAATTACAACAGATTTTGGAACATATGGAATTTACTAGGGAAATGATTTAATGTGATGGTTTCCCGTTGCCTTCCACACGTAATAAAGCAAGGATAGGATTATTTGAAAAGATAGGAGAGGAGAGAATCTATGAATGACTTTATTAATCGCCTCAGCATTTACTTTTTCAAATCCAGGAAATCAGGGTAAACCTGGATTGAGACGATCGATCAGAAATATTAATATTTCTGATCTCCCAAATATGTTGGTACGGTGATTTTTTTTTTCCACAATCTGGATTTGAACCCGAACCTTTATAATAAGGTCCAGGATCTAATCTACTATATCAACACTTGGTCTTTTGGGTACATGTACATGTGTGGCACATGTCTTGGGTACGTGTTCATTTAAAAAAAAAAATACGTACTTATATTTAAATATCTTCGATATTTTCTTGGAAGGCAAACCTTAATTTTGTATTAACTTCAAGCCTTGTATTACACGACGATTTTGCGGAATCATATAACCGTTTTATACGAAACCGAGTGTATTATCATAAAAATATTATTAGTAAAATATTAAATCAAATTAATTATACAAAGAAACCCTTTCCACTCGCCATATTATGTTGCCAAAATTTTAAATTCGAGTAAATACAATGTATCATTTTCTATTTATTATTTTTGCTATTTATTATATTATGTATACTATTTTACTATAGAAACACAGATGAATGACGAAAATTTTATCATTTTCCGATTTTTATAGAGTTTTAAAATTAAAATTATATCCAAAATACGAAATAAGTGCTTTATGTACGCTGTATAAATTTTCTGTTGAACAAAAAATTGATAAAAAAAAAACGTTTCGTTTTAATTTTAAATTTCGAATATAAAAACGTGAAAAATGCACGAAATTAATAACAAACCAATGCTACCCCTACACGAAAAATATGCGAGCGAAAACAGTTAATAATTAATGAAAAGCTGTACATAATAACGCGCCACTCAATAAGTCCGTAGGATTATTTTCATGAAATTGCTATAAAACGGCTCTGGATGATAAAGAAAAATGTTTAAATTGAAAAATAAATCCTATGAACTTATTGAGTTGTATTAATGTGATGTATTAAAATGGGGAAAAATTATGAAAAGGGGGACAACGAACAGATGTGTTTAGAATGAAATATGTTTGGGGATTTGTAGGGGTTTCAGATTAAATATATATATATTTATATATTAGAAATTAGAAATAATTGTATTAAAATAGAGCTCGAACTACGAACTGTTGCAGTTTAAAATGTAACCGCAGCAAAATTATGATGCGGTTACCGTTAATTTTGTCTGAAATTCTACGGAATTTTGCAGCAGATTTACACAAACGAATGTATTTATTTGTCAATCAACAATGCTGGATGAATATTATAAGTCCTTAATAATTATTTAATAGAATTCTGGTACCTGGGAACGAACCCGACCGGTGGGAGTGACACTTCTGACGAGGACCACGTCCGGATCAAGTCTGCCGCTGGTATTTAAAACGTTAAATCACTTCGATTTATACGGCGTATTTGCATGCTAATAAATTGCCATGTAGAAAAAATGTTCTTCCAGATTAGCCCTTCGACGTCGACGCAAGAAAAAAGCCTCCGCAGACGACTCAATAATATAAATCCATACACAAATATTGTGACGATTGACTTAATTATGCTTATGCATTATGTGTAGTACTATAATTTAAATATATCGTTTGGTATAATACGTTTTAATTTATTGTTTGGGATAAAAATCCAAAGCAAATGGAATATCCCGAAATAAATCATGTTTTTTTCAATTTCAACTTAAAACTTTATTATTTTAATCTTTCCACACAAGTCAACATAAAATATAATATATAATATAAAAACGATTTTATTGATTTTATTTTTTTGCATTTTTTCAAAGCTTAGACGTTTAAAAATATATCCTCCAAAGTAATTTCGAAAAAATCCAATTATTTACGGAGTTATAGCTATTTTAAAGCGAAACCACCTTTTTAAACACGGTTGACACGATATCTCAATTTAAAATTAACTGAATTATTTTAAATTATGTATGAACCTTTATATATTCTCTCTCTATTGTCCCTACCAGATTTATGTCAAAATTTAATTTGTCACCATTTAAAAAAAAATTAAAACTGCGAAAAAATAAAACCAAAAATGTTTTATTTTTAAACAGTCGCCATTTTGTGAAAATTTAAGTTTTTTTTTAAGGCATTCGAAATGTCATCCTTAAAATTTTACCAATAATGCGAGACATCCTTAAAATGTTATTTTTTAGTTGCCTTATTATTTTTGAATAAATGATGATAAAATGATAAATTTTCTCAGCATAGTTCGTAGTTAATATAGGGTGCGGCAGGGAAATTACCTTATTTTAAAAATAAATAATACAAACAATATAAGAAATATCACCTAATCGTTTTTTTTATGTTATAGAGAGAAATTTAAAGTTTTTATTTTTAAAAATTATATCATTAGGGTGGTCTCCACAAAATCAAATACACGAAACAACTTTCCAAAGTGACTTGTGTGTCATTGTGTTGACAACTTCTTCCCACTCACTTTATCAATACATTTTAACCACTCAAGCGCCAGCGACAGGTGAGTCATTATATTTCTTCAAAGAAAAATAAATTACTTTTTAAAAATTATTATGCTAGGAGCACATATTGTCGACTCCGAAAATGTCTTCACATTTTAATGGATCTCGTCGTTTCAATTTTATTTTTAAATGAATTCAACAGAGATCATCAGGGCTGCCCATTGAATAATCTTTGCTAAATGTCTTCTAAAAAACTGTTCTTATTAGTATTATTAATAAATAATGACAATTATGTAAATAAAAATGATTTGGGTGTTGTTCGTTCGATATGGGCTGCCATACCGTTCATCGATTAGCAATAAAACTTCGTTCACTTATTGTTAAAGATTCCGCAAGTAACATAAGCACAGTCTGATATATAAAAATCAATGTTTGTTTGTCCGTATTTAATGCGCTGCCATACCGTTCATTCGATTGCGATAAAACTTTGCCAACTTATTGCTTGCACTTTCTCAAGTAATATAAATATAGTACAATCAACTTACAGTAAATTTATAATAAAAACAACAAATGATATTTTAAGAATTATAACTTCTGCGGCGGCAACGCGCTGGGTATCGGCTGGTCTTAAATAATAAAAAAAAACGGTTAAATTAACGTATACGGTTCATATTGGGGATGAGAACTTCACTAATATTTCTATTTATCCATGGGGATCTGATCATATTTACATAATTTTTATTGATGACGTTTGCCGTCCGTGATCGCGTTTAAGCCCTGATCAAAAAGATTTATGATACAAAAATCAAAGCTGATAAATCATACAAAAATAAAAATAGAGATGTTTCGTTCATCGTGTCTGGACTCAATCGAGAGCGTTCTAAAATAATGGATTTCTTTCAGGAGAACCTAATATATTGATCAAGGCTCGACCAGTAGCAATTCATCTATCCTCGATGAAGTCTGAATAACAAATAAATTTTGATCTTGATTGAACTCAGGATAAATCCCAAAAGTCAACGATGATCTGCTGAAAGTCCTGATCGAAAAAAGCATTAAGATAAATAATGAATTATTTTTTTGCTTTAAGTAATAACTGAACGATGAACTGAGCATACAAATGATGATTTATGAATTCAAATGCATTTGATGAAATACATCGATGATGCACGCTAAAATTGAATGGAACGATTATTGGAGAGTTTTTCCGACCACATTTACGGGGGATCAAACAAACAATAAGGGATATACGTTAAAATTTAACCAAATGAAGGCGTATAATTCTCCACCACGACCATCCGAGGGCAGAAAAAATATAAGAGTGGAGCTGGGAGATTATACGAATGGAGTGGTACTTGAGGGTTGGATGGTTTTATGGTATGGCCGAAGCTGAAATTCATCCACTATTTGGATTGTACGCCTGTTTTTTATGAAGAAGTGGTTGAAAATTTGTAAAACAGCTGGAAAATATGTCGCTCAGAGAAATGAATATCAAACCGAATATGTCCGTAGGAAAACCGATATAGAATACATGCACCGTGCAATTGAAGTAATATTTTATAATATATACATTTAACAAATTTTTGAGATTTTTAACCGTTTGAAATTCAATTTTTTGCATTTCAACTGCTTTAGGGGGAGCCACATATGTCGGTGCGCGAGTGATGACATTCTTCACCATGGAAGTCCTAAGTCCTGAACAGATGATTTGCAACAAAAACGTTAAACATATTTTTACTTTGTAAAATATTGTGTATAGCTTAGACTACAATTAAAAAGAAATATTGAAAAATAAAAAAATAGTGAGCGATCGAAAAAAAGTTTGTGTTTTTGCCAACATTTTTTGTGGTTTTTTGTTCATTAAATAAACACTTTTGAATATTTTTGGATAATTGTAGTTTATACGATGAAAACATTTATTATACAAATGCTTGCCAAATTTCATAAAGAATGCTCATCTAGGACGTGTGGGAGCACTTCCATAAGCTTGAAAAAAGTAGTTTGGAGAAAAACGCGTTTAAAGTCTCTCCTCTCCTCGCAGCTTCTCTTGTAAGTCATCTCATATAAGTCTCCCGTCGCGAAAGAGTTACAGCTATCATTATGTTATTTATTTTCATGCTTTTGTATCTATGAAAAATTAACAAGTGTAAATTTATTGCAAATTTTTCAATGTGTAGTCTATTTTTTTCAATGGCGGTCTCAGCCAAAAAAAAATCGATTATCCATCGCTCTATGTTTTCCTAATAATATGTGATTGATGCAATTTTGCCAAAATTATGTTTGAATATCAGTGATAAATATGTTTACGACGATAAGGACACGTATCATAAGACTGACACGTTCAGTTAAACTCTGTCTGTCTGTTTATCTGTTTGTCCTTCATTCTATTATACAACGCCAGCCGAACAATTTCCTCATAAACGATCATAAATCTGGCTTTAATATCGATACAAATTTCTCTATATTGCTTCTGTACGTTTTCAGGACATCAATATAATCTGTTGTTCCGTTCGGGGGTCATTTCATCACATCTGAAAATAGGATGAACGATCATCAATGAATATGTGGCCGACCTTGTCCTATAGATATATGGTAATTTTAAATGCGGTAATTTTAAATAAATAAAAATTAATCAATCATAATGATTTCATTGTAAGTGCATTTTCATTATCACTTTATGCATTTTATGTTTAAAAAACGACTTCAATTGTGTTGTTTCTGGTCGTTTTGATCTTTAGATATTATTAGTATTGAAGAATGGGTACTAAGCATAATTGGGTTAATGGTAACAATCGATTAAATCCGAAACTTGCATTAAAGACAAACCTTTGAATTTCCACACCGATTAAAGGGCGAATATCCATGATGCTTAACCTATTAAGTGGGCGTGACGTATATATACGTCCAACGTAAACGTCCTCGAAATATATGTTGAATGCTAAAGCAGGCGGGACTTTTTTTTGTTTAACGAATGTGTGTGTTGTCATTTCATGTTTTGATATGAATTTAAGATAGGTAGCAAATCAGTTGCACTTCACTATTGTGTTGGAATGGACGTGTATTTAGTAAACGGTGACTAGTAGCATAAGGTAAGATTCAAAGGCAAATTTATTGATTTAAAATGGAAATACAAAAAAGACGTATTGATGCTCAGTTCAGACGACATAGTAAAAAGCCAACCTATGCCATCAAAAAACAGCATTACATCTAAACCCTCACGCTTATTTGAAAGGCATTTTCCAAGAACAAATGAAAGGGAACTAAAGCCAGGATATGTCGATTTTATTACAAAATAGGGAAAGAATCTACATACTGGTGTCCAGATTGTCTCTTTTCTAATTCTAAGCATCATTAAAAAAAAATATGAACTCACGCCAAATGGGCGGGACGTATATATACGTCATAACGAAAATGTGCGCACCCACTGTATGTTGCGTTATTGAAAAAGAACTTCCCCGCTTAACAGATTAAAGGATGTTAACAATCATTCACTACTATTTTAATAAGTAGAGGAAATTCACTAAATATTGGTGCAAACCTAATCGATGATTTATTGTATTGAATTTAGACTAAAATAAGACAAAACATAACTAAGACGATGATAATGAAATCATTGATGATCTGTTTGGACATCCATCTGATTAAATCCAGGGCTTGAAATGGACCGAAGTCGACCAGCACGGCGCACCGCTTCACAAAATCATCCATGATATCCAGAAAAAAATTATAATGCATGATTAATACATTTTAATCGAGAGGATTATTGCAATATCGATCTATTAATGTTCTGAATAAAATGACGTTTAACGGGTGCGCAATTTTGACGCATATTTGTCTGGTGGTTGCTAAGGTAAACAAAACCTAGCAACTGTCATTTTGTTATGGTCTTGCCAAGCGTTCGGTCTTCGGTGGACTATACCATGAGGCGGTAAGACACAAACGTCATCATTTCGATTCATACCTGGATCAATTCGTTTGGCGAAAACAGCAACACATCGAAAACGTATTCGAATCACTTTTAAATCCTATGTTTGGCCGCCATCACATCGTTTATAATTGCGTGTTTTAAACAATGTAACAAATGAATAATTAATGCATTTTTTTTAAAGCAAATAGGCGGTTGCTATCATTGTTTGAAAAATATATTAGGGAAGAAATGATTATCGACGATGAAATGAATATTAAAATTTCTAAAACATTTACACTTCATAGTCCGAGTGTTTAGCACTAAGCTTCGTTCAAAGTTTGGGCGATTTCGTAAGAAATTCATGAAAGTCTACTTTCTTTCATAAAATTGATGTAATTTTTAAATCAGTCATTGGATTGAAACGAAATTTTAGTGATGCCTACAAAGAGCTTACGTTTTTAATATATGGTACGCATATCAGCGTAATAAAATGCAAAAGTGGCTTTTTTAGTCGAATTATATAAATCCACCACATGTAGCAACGGTACCAGGTTTTTAGTTAAAAATATGATGAATAATATCATCGAAGCTACAATTTTGAAATTTGAAATGGAAAGTTTCAAGAAGAATATGTTGTGTCCCAATGATTCCGACTGATATGCCATTAAAATTAGAGCGCGTATAGTTTCCGGTGCGAGCATCAACAAAGCATTGGGACACACAAGGAATGCGTGCATACTACTCATATGGACAGCTATATGTGGACTGTTTACGCCCAAATCATTTACTAATAGATAGTACGCACCACACGGAAAAATATTGTGCATCCAAAAGCACTTCATTCGAACGGCACGGGTACGATCTTTGGGACGGGAAAAGAATTAATTAAGAAAATATAGGTCTTCTGCTCGACAAAAAGAACAAAGTGAAAAACGAATATCAGTTTATGAGATTGAATGCGCAGTCTGCATCATGTCGTACACTTAACAAATCGATAGACAGATCATCCACAGGGTGACAGATCATCAGAACGCAGTCTTGCAATTGGATTGCAAATCGGCAATACACGAACTCGGTAGAAATGAATAAATATTGCATCAAAGTCAATAATTTGAATCGGAATTCATGATTTTTCGCTATTGCATTAACTGAAACCTGATGTCTTTATGCCAGCACTTATTTTTTACAAATGCAGTCTTTCAATCCTAATTTAATCATTCAGATGCTGCAGTAAGTCTGCATAATGCCGATTATTACTTTTTGAAAATAATCGATGGAAATTATCTCAAAAGATCCAGAATTTAATTGCTTTTTTAACGTTGTGATGCGTTTTATAGCTTGCCGAATTTTCTCCAAACGTGTATTATTACATTCGTCAATTTTGAAGAATATTTTAAAGCTACTATTCGTGTGCTCGATGCATTTTTATCAAGTACTCTTGCCGGCATCATTTAAAAAATTCACATATGGCTTTATGTAAATTTTTAATAATCATAAATGTAGGAAGTCAGGTAATGTATAGGGTTCAAACTATTGAAAGTTGGGTTGGCAACCGTATTTTCAAAACATTCAAAGTGTTATGAACACTATACACTAAAAGGGCAGATAATGTGTGTCTGTATATGGGGCTTTAAAATTTTAATAATTGAAGAAACCCCATGTCAACATATGGTAAGTTCCCATTAGTTTCTACTTACGGAGTAACTGGGATGAGGTTAATAGAATAGGTGAGTTCTACCTTTTTTCTTTGCGATATCGATTGGAGTACATTGAAAATCTACAAGATTGAAATTTTATGATTTATTTCCCGTTTTGTCGAAAAAAATACATTTCCAGCACTGAACAAATCCCAGCAAGCCTAAAATTCATATTTTTCGGGGCACGCGGGATAAATTCATGTATGGGATGAAAATTCGTCAGCAAAAGTATTATAATATTGCTTAAATAGAAATCGAAAAACGAAGAAACTCCACATTCAACGGACGAGACAACGGCACTAGCATACTTAGAACTTCACTACCAATTTTATCGAAAGTTAAAGCACCAATAACCAAGCAAAACAATCTGAAAGTGCAAACAATCTACCACGAAGCGACGGCAATGCATAGCCCAATATAGCACTGGACGGAGGATGTTCACAAGGAGCATCACCAAGGCGCCGGCAGTTATTCCGCGTCCATGAGTCCGACAGGAGACTCGAAATATCGGAAAGATTTATATTTTAAATCTTAATGTACCTCTCAAATAATTACTAAGCGCGATCGTATACCCGTTTTTCAGTGTAATTAAAAATATATAAATTCATTCCAATAAACTAAATTAAAATACATACACTTTATATCTTTAAATGTGGCATTGCAATGCATGCCGGGTATTCGCTAGTATATAATAAAATAGACGTTCTACTAGTGTAGTGGTTGTTTTATGCTATGTATACATCTTCGGGCGTTCTGAACAATTGATAATTGACATTTCGCCGTACATGTCCATGACCTCTCGATTGGACCTCGTGGCATCGAAGCCTGAGATCTCATCCCGGAGGTTCGATTTTTTTTTCTTTTAGAACCTCTTGAGGCGCAATGACACTTTATATTGCCGATTTTTTATCAATCCTCAATTTTAACATGCAATACAGTGAATTTTGGCCGAGCAGTGGCCCTGCTCCTGTTCATTTTTACACCTATGGGTTGTAACGCGTTTCATAAGCTAGACATGATAAAATAATTACATCCAATTGCCTGAGGACAAATTATCTTACCACCCTGGTATCGCACATATGAAGCCTCATAGATTTTACACATGGATGATTAAAAAGATGAACCCGAAATCGAATTTTAAAATTCCAGCTAGCCTTAATGAAGTTATTCCGGCTATTGGCAAACTAACAACGCTATTATTACTTTTACAGTTTCGTTACATTTTTTCCCATTAGATCTATCTTATCCAGCGATAATATATGCATAGATGTTCAACGATTTTAATACATATTTGAAAGAATCATTTTTATTTTCGAAAATCCCAAACCAAACATACAAAATAATTTTCATTCATCCCCTTCGAATCTATCCCCCTGCAATATCGCATCCAATATTTAATGGAAACTCGTGGGACAATAGCAATTAATGGTGTGGCTGGTGACTAAAATCTAATTTAAAAAACATATATATGCTATAGAAAAAATCTGGAAAAAAATTCTATTCGATATTGTTTCTGCATCCAAGAAATAAAACAATCCACTTTAAATTCTTCCTGGAAAAAGCTGTGACTAGAAACAGTCTCTGGAGAAAATGTTTTACCGTCAATAGAAGATGAATACCAGAAGACAATAAACATTTGTTGTGATATTGATGGAGAAAGTTTTGATGACATGGATATTCATGACATCCAAGAAATATTGGAGGATCGTACGTTCAACAAAGATGTACTAGTCGAAATTTTAAATGGATCTATCATAATTTCTGACTCAGAAATCAGTTGCAGCGAAGTAGCTACATGTTTTACATTAAAAACAATTAATGAAAGTATAGAATTGGCTATTAAATTAGAAAACAAATATAGAAAATGATCCTATAATGGAAAGAAGCTTAAAATTCAAGAGAGGATTACAACAGATTTTTGAACCTTATGATGAAATACGTGAAGATTTATACGCTAAAAGCAGACAATTCCTTATTACCGAATTTCTGAAGGCTAAAATTAGAAATACTCCAGAGTTCTCTGATGATGGAAACCCACAACATATCTCGAAAATAAAATAAAACATATAGAATTGCAAATAAGAAAAAATATTAATAAAGTACTTACTTATATAAACTTCGATATTTTTTTGGAGCGCAAACCTTAATTTTGTATGAATTTCAAACCTTGTATAACACGACCGACTATATAGCCGTGTTATACGAGGTCCAAGTGTATTTAGATTTATTAAGCTGTCCAACTGTATTAATCGTCGGAGTATTTACTTCGAAAAAATTAATTTAAATGAAATATTAATGTTTCTCTTCCTTTTAAGATGCCACAACCATTATCGAATTTAAGTGATCCTCTTGGAGATTTTTCATGGGGATTGTTTTTTTTTATGTGACAATTTCATTGCCTTTTAGATATGACTAAGTTTGGAATTGATTATTGACGATGGCTGGTGATATTACCTTTTTAATCCAACATTTATTCATCCAGGCTATCCTTGTAAATGAATATCAAATCGAGGTTAAATAAGATTTTATTATAACGTTTTATGAATTTGTTTGAGTTGAGGGCGCCATCCATAACGATTTATAGACGTTGGCACTTTTCGCAAGCGTTAATAATGACGATACATTGGCGTCCGGCCCTAATGGAGTTAATATATGCTCATCAATGAATGCGTGCTTGTTACTTATGATTGCATATAATGGCGTCATTTTTGTGTCAATTTGTTATTGTCATTCTGTAATTGATCATCAAATAATCACTCAAAATTGTTATAATTCGCCGTGTTTTGCCTTTTATGATACTAATGACTATTTCAAGATTCTATGGCGAAAATTATGAAATATCCTGAAAACAATGCAAGAATTTGCAAATTCAGCCTTATTTGTGCAAGCAATTTATATGGACGTCTATGTAAGGCCATAACGAAGAGCGACAATTCCACATGGAGTTTGTTTGTGTTTAATCTCCAATGAGTTCCTCAAGCAACGTGTTGAAGAATAAATTGGAACTGCATATATATTAGAAATGCATGCAGAATACTTTTCCATCAATTTAAGCTTGTTATTGAGTACTTGTAGAATAATAGCATTAGTCTGAAATTACTATTAATTTATATATCATATAGAATCTTTAGATCGTTCTCAATGACAACGTTACAGATTATATAGTAGTAAATGATTAGGGATATACAAAGTCTACGTTAAATACTGTCGAGACTAAACATTGACATTATTTATCTTTTATACAAATTAATCTATATTTCATCGAAAGGTCTTAAACTCATCATTATGATTGGATATTGGCATGATATTGATATATTCGAAGGGAAATGCAAAAATACTTAATAAAATTAGCTTTCATAGGCATGGAAGGCTCTGTAGGAAATTGCAATTAAAAATGATCTACTAAGCGAAACCTAATTTGATACAATTAGTGTTCGTTGAGCGTCCTGTTTTTCAAAAATTTTACATACACTGCTTCGTGATGGCGTGATAATCAGAGCTCCTGATTTAACCGGTTCTGCATAATCAAACGTTGAACTTTCCGGATTCTTGGTAATTTTTCTCACGTTCGTAAACCGTATAGAAACGAACATCGAAGACGTTATGCGAAGGCGTTCCGACGAATGAGGCTTCCATCATCGTCGATTTTTTATTTCGAATTTGAATGAATCCGAACTAAATTGCTTCACAGACATTAAACGTCCATCCACTTCAGACCATTTAGTCATTCTAAGTGTCTTGAATCCTACGAAAAAACTATGAATTTATAACAACAAGAGCGAAAAATCCAAGCAAAATTCGTTCAATAAATCCTATGATGATCGACATTATTCAAAATCGCAATTAATTTTGGAGACAAAAAAGAAAGACCTGATGAAAATAATTATTTTTACAGCTCAATTTATCATGCATTAGGGGGACCAATCATTTTGACACCTTATGTTTGATTTTTTTTTATTATTAAGGGTTACCACAAAAGCTAGAAAAACACTCAAAGATGTTTATAGTGTATTGGTTCCAGAAATTTATATCCGGCAATAAAAGCTTAAGGGATGAACGTAAACACACATTTAACCCTTCTGTCAATAAGATGGTCCAGCCAGAGTTTTTTTAATAGTAGCTATGTATTGATCTTACAAAATCTCCCTGACTTTGTTAATTGAAGGGTTTAATAGAATTTAAAGTTTTAAAAAAATATTCGGGATCCTTGTGTTTCAAGAAAAAAGGACATTTCTATTTATACCTAGAGTTTGGTCATACCTTAATTTTTTTTTTCATAGAATTTTATGGAAAATCACGTTTTTATTTATGATCTGTAAGGAAATTTTTATCCTTTCGCTCCATAAAATATTTTATCATATTTCTCATGTTGGACGCTTGGAAACAGTGGCGTAACTACTAATGGGCGAGCTTAGGGGCAGTAACTATCTGATCTATATATACATATATACAGAACATATATATTTTTCAAATTGTTATATTAACCTTTCCCTACCGGTGATGTATTTACTACACCTCGACTCTAATAATGGGAATATCGATATGAAATATAATAGATACGGGCTTCAGAATTTTTGTATTGCTCCGTAATATAATAACGAATCACATCAGAGTATTATAGTATATAAGTATTCATCTGCAGCGACGGAAATAAATAATCTGTCGAGAAATCGGGAATTTTGCGATTTTTAATCGGTGTCTCAGCAGAAAGGAATTTATCAGTCACATTCATGGTGTTATACGAAAATGTGGGCTCACTAGCATTTAAATATCTGATGACGATACCTCCAACGAATGTGGAGACTGAGCATGCATTTTCCGCAGCAAGTTGCCTGGCTTCCAAAATCAGATCCAGACTAAACGACACTTGATGCTTTAATGTTGCAGCTTTTTTTTCTGCAATATGCTGAATACTGCAGCATTGGTATTATTCATAGTTTATAAGAGTTAGAACCAGATAACTAATCATCCCACCGATGGTCGCCAAAAATGTTTATAAATCCTAATGGATCAGCTGGTGACACCAAATGTAAAAGAAATGATGAACATAGAAATGGTCATGCAGAATTGACCGGGTGAACGACAGGCTTCAAAGAAAACTCCGATTTGTTGTAAGAAATGTGAGGAGTCAGTTTGTCAAGAGTATGTAAATGAGTGATACATTTTACATCGTTGTGAGTTTGAAAAAAAAATCTAAAATAAAAAAGAGAAACTTCCGTTTTTATTCAACATAAATACAATGCAGCTTCGTTATAGTGCGCGCCCTCATGAAGCAAAATTGACATCGGATGAAAAACGGGAATTCAACTGGGAAGTGCCACCGTTTCCCTTTTATTCATCGGACCTCTCCCCGATGAATTTCCATTTTTTCAGATCAATGGAGCACAGCCTGAGAGGAAAACGTTTCGAAAACGCAGCTGAGGTGGAAATGCATTTAAAATCGTGTTTTGCTTTTAAACCAGGAAGTTTTTAACAAAAAAGGAAACGGATGTGTTGGACAATCATGGGAATTATATTTTATAATGGGGTATATAAAATTTTTGTTTTTAATAAATTTGAACTTCGCTAAATTTTTGAATACTTTCGGATCCCTCTAATATTTCGTCCTAATATTTTTGATATAAATCTAAAATATTATAAAAATGGTATTGTATTTATTAAAAACAAAAATATTAATCATGATGCAACGTTTGAGAATCGCTGGTGTACATTTTTTCACACCTCGTCGATAGGGGCGTTCAACTCTTCTGCGTAATATTTGCATCACAGCTTCTTCTCAAGCTAATATTGTTTAGTTTAAATAATAAATTTAAGACGTTTGTGTAATTTCGCACATATATATAAAAATATACATATATGATAAATAAACTCAACCGATTAATTAAAATTTTGCACTTTTTCTTCAAAGCTTTCCTAATCCAGATTGTGGATTTTTTTCATTTTTTTTTTTTAATAAATTTGGGAGATCGGAAGTATTAATATCTTCGATTTAAGCTTAGCTTGATTTCTTGTTTTCTTTGCTCCGGAAGCTAATATTGAGAGGATTAATCCGAGCAGAGCCGCCTATGAGTTATAACCAACATTAAAATACTCTTTAAAGTGTAATTATACTTTTGTTACTCGCTCATAGATTTCGTTACTCACTCTATCAAAAACAAAAAAAAACACATTAATCAATCCTAATGTATTAATCTGTATAGTAATTAATTGCAAAAAATATCCAAATGATGACACAATATAGTCCTAAATGATCAATCGAAAATATTTACATGAACTGGATTTGAATACAAAAATAATTCCATATACCCTTCATCGATGATCTCTACAATGCATGCTCTCTTTCCGATGTAATTTTGCTAATACAAAAATGATATTTACCTTACATCCCTCACATGATGTAACTCCATAATGGTAGCCAGATGCCTTGTCTCCACACACTTTACACGGGACAAAAGTCTTACTCCCAGGCAAAGGATTGGCACTGTCCGCCACATATTGCTGCTCTGAAATGACACATTAAAACAATTTCAATAACGCATCTTTGAATCATCATATAAATAATATTGCATTAAAAGCCACCATTGATCATTGCATGATAAAAAATTACCGATAAAAAAATAAACACAAATACCTCATCTTGCGTCTTAGATATAATTTAAATCATCCTGCATGATCATTTTTTATCAATAAAATCGTTACGAAATCTATACGTATTATATAGTTTTTAAATCATTTAAATGCATTATGATTTTTTGAATGAACTCAGACGGCCACTTTTTCATTGCTTTCTATATTTGTGAAATTATTTATCGGATAACAAATTTAACTTTTATTTTATAATTTTTTATTTAATTTAATTTTACAACGACCTAAATAATTGATAAAAATGACTATTTCACGTGGATCTTCTTTCTAATGTGTCGATCCAAATATGAATAAGGCACCGCGAGATCGCTCTTGTTACAAGTTCCGAAGACAATGAAACCACACTGGGTTGAAACGAGGATGAAATTGAGATTGCTGTATCTGAAAATAGAGAATTTGAGGAATGCCAATGAGATAAATATATGGCGTTTTAAAAATCTTTAGATTTATACGATTTCACATGGAAATAAATGGCCAAACAACACAAATTAGGTTTATGTCAATCTCCATTTTTTTCGGAATAATTGTCGTTGCAAGGTACGCGTTTTTAATAAGGAAGTTTCCCTGCTGTACTCTGGCGAGAAGCGTCACAAATCGAAATGCATTGACCAGAATGGTGATCATCTCAATTGTATATAATTTAATAACATAATAAATAAAAACTATAAATGTCTCTTTGTAATATGGAAAATGTGTTATTCATTATTAAAATAATAATAATGTATTTAACATTTAAATTCAATTTATTTAGATGAATTCACAAGGGATTCTTTTAATCAAATATTCTGGATGTTGTATTCGAAAAGTTGAATTCAAGGAGTTGCAAAAGCGCCCGTCGAGACGTGCTGGGTGAGCGTTCCAAATGAAACACGGAAGTTATACAACATTCAATATCGAGCGAATGAGGAGGTGAATGCATGATACAGACGAGATGGATGTAACCCTTTCCTGTGAATGGATATTGGAGAAGGCCATAGTCTGCATTTGATTGTTTGTGGCTGCACTACGGCGATGACGATATGATTATATAGTCCAGGATGTAATCTACCATATCAACACTTGGCACATTAGTATTACTTTATTAATATTATATAAAACTGAGCCCATAGTTATCATCCGTTCAAATTTTATACATTTATATAATCGGACTCTATATATATATAATGCTTACAATATTACTCTCCATTTTGCGGAGATTTTGAAAATGGCCACGTTATTGACTTGTATTTGATATTTTAAGAGCATTTGTAAAAATGAATATGACCGCGGTCCCCTGATTGACGTTCCCTGGCTGATCGCGATCAAGAAGAGCACATTTGTGTGAAGCGATCACGGTCATTGCCGCCTACACGTCAGCGACCACAAATACGCTTCCATGTTGTTTTACCGTTACGCACAGATATATCTATTTATTTTCAAATTAGAATTATGCTCATGGTAAATTTTGACTGCACATATATATTTTGATCGTCTCTTTGCAAAAAATGACCATTTTAATCACCGTGGTCATTTTTTACGCTCTTCCTCTGGTTATTCAAATTTGACTGTGGATGAGGTGATTACATATCCGCCCCATTGGAAGACCGAAAGAAGCACTCTGAAGAACGTGATGATCATTTTTTTGTGTTCATCATTGTCAATTCTTCCTCATCGACATCAACATTTAAAAACATTAATCAACGCCGGCAAAAATTATAGCAAAATTGCCAAAATGAAGATGACACATCACTCAATAAGTTCGTAGGATTTTTTCACTTTAAACTTGTTTCTTCTTCATTTGGAGTAATTTTTTCATAATTACTTCCAAAAAAAAAAACTTTTATAAGCATTATTTGCAAACTTCATCAAAATACCAGTAATTAATCATTGAAATGAGCTGATGGTAGAAATTTTGAGATGAATTCCCAACAATCAATGAGATTTAAATGCTCGATTTGCATGAAAATGATACTCTTGGATGAGAACGAAGTAAATATTGTCGAATATGGTTGGAAACAGTCAAGAATTAACAACAATATTGACTTTGAAATCCATATATTTACACATTGACATCTTGTGCAAATCAATATTTAAGAGCAAACTTGAAAAACATTAAGAGGCAAACAAGGAGGATCCTTTATAAATACTTCAAAGCATACGGTCCTTTGGGAAAACTTCAAATATACACGCCTCCAGATCTCACTTAATACTGTCCCGCTTAACGCTGTTTCATTATTACGCGGTAGAATTGGGATAATATTTATTTATAAACGTCGGGGATCAGATGAATATCTTTGAAGGGCCCGTGGGACGTAGTTTAGTCACCGTTGCAATAAAGGGAAAGTCCCTTAAATTGAATTGAACAATCGAGAAATTTTCGAATAAGCTCGCTTGTGCTCAAACTCTGATTTACTCACTGCGAAATAAAAATTATGATGCAATGCAGAAACAAACCAAGTAGAAGACATATTTATTCACTGTACCGTTTGCAAATATTTTGTGATAAAATATTGATCAAGTTCGATGACCATCATCAGAATATTCGGATTCGGATTAAATAAAAAGTTGTCTATTTATCGCTCTTGTCAAATCACTGGGCTAAGTATTAGGGGGACCCATAAGTAATCAATTATTTTAAGAGCGTGTCGTTACATCCCAGTTATAGCTGACACGTCGACTATTTAATTGTATCTTATTGAGTAGACTCTAAACTTCATTTATTCAACAACAGATAAAAGTAAATTCGTTATCTACACCATGTCAGACACACAGCCGTCAGAAGAACATATTCGTCATCTTATGCTCATCTTATCCGCCATATTCGCCAGATATTGCGCCGTTATATTATTTATTCAAAGCTCTAGGCACTCCTTTGAAATGATCCACTGGCTGCTTTATGATAATGGATTAATTCTTGAGCGTGCACCGTTGCCGGTTGGGTGGTGACGCGCAGGAGGCGGGTATCGATGAAAGTCGCTGGTTAGCCTTGGCTGCGGGAGGATGTCCTTCCCGTAGCCAAATCTCTTCCGTGTTGAATAAATAGTTATCTAGAGAAGAAAGTCTCTGTCCGACGCCCGTCTACCCCCATTTATCTGTCCTGCTACATCATGACCCGTAATTCGAACGGGCAATTTGCCCTATCGCGCCTATACAAGCTTCATTTTAAATCTTCCAGTAGGTCATTTAAAATTTATCGATTATTTAGCAAAAAATAATTGTAACGCGTTGATGGAATTTGAGATCCTACTGCTTTTTGACAAGAGAAAAATGTATATTTGGACAATAATCATCATTATTGATAACATCTTTCCATATTGGCAAATTGAAATGTATTTGATCGAAAATATGATTCAACAATGCTGCTGTACAATCTGGAAGTTTGGGTTGCATTTACAGGAACCTTAATGTCTTCATCAGAGTCTAATACGAAGGCGAGATATCATAGCCTGGAAACAGATATATATATATATATATATTTGTTTTTATTGTATACAATACAAGTGCCAATTCAGTCAATATACTTGTTATTTATAGAGGACAAACTGAATATTGTATCTGAATACGAGAAGTAAAAAAATAATCATCTTTGCAAGAAATTTGCTTTAAAAATGCGGCATGACGATAAATAGACGTTGAACAATATATGAATTTTAATGTTGTTTTTTTTTTTTTGGAAGTTTCAGAATATATCAGGATGATGATGCAAGCATAACAAGTATCTCACTTCGAGCATTCACCCTTTCATTCCGGCCAATTTCATGACGCAAATGCGGACGTTGAGTGGTCGTTCGGATCATATATACTATCATGCAGCGGGTCATCGGGTTATATTGTCAATCTCTCCATTCGTAACATTGGATGACAACAATGGTTGGTTTAAAGACGTTATTGTACCAGAAGTATCAGTTCACAATGAATTCGCAGCTTTGTGTTTAATGCAACATAAGGCTATTACGATAGAATGGACGTTTATTAGTGTGATGGTCTTTGAGATTTATCTCAGACGACTTTTGCTCCAACGATCGACGTTGTAAATTATGCAATAAAACCTCATAGGAATAGACATACGTACTATATTTTCTACCAAAAATGTATTGCCACGAAGAGAAAATTGCCTCAGCTCATATGTCATGTCAATAAACGAGTACACAGGTATACACTTATGGAATGTCTTTAACAAACATTTTTATTACGGATATCTTAATATATAAAAGAAGAGGAAGCATCTATTTCAGGGCTGTAGATAGTAAATCATTAGCATATGGTTAAATTTACACTTATTTAAAAAATATATATATATTAAAAATACACCGCAGCTGCCAAAGGGTTAATGATATAATTTTTAAAACATAATAAATAAAAACTTTAAATATTTCTCTATAATATGAAAAAATAAATAAATTGATATCTGGTATACAGCTTTTTTAAATAATTTTTAAAATAAGGTAATTTCTCTGCTGTACCCTGTGATGGCGCGCCTATTTTATTATATATTACACAACACATAGCGCAATATTTTAGCTAACATTTTTTTAATGATTGCAACTGATCAGACCGACGAACAATCAACCAGTCTTTGAGTGCGTCGTTGTGGAAAAAATATTTATAGCACCAAAAAGCTATAGAGTTATTCGACGAAAATTGCTAAAATGGCGCAACGACTTTTATTTTATCGTGCTTAAAAATGCATTTTGCCGTGTATGAGCTATTTTTACGCGGTAATGGATGTCTCACACGGGGTTACAGATAAGCACAAACATATAGAATACATCAATCATCACAATGTATGTAATTGAGAATTTCTTCTGGTACTTCGTGAGCCGCATCATAAAATAATCGCCCACGTCAAAATACACGTTGAAAAAACCTCCATATACGTTATGAGGTAATCGTCAAACATTTCTGCAACACGTGTCGGCCAATCTATCTAGCCAGAAAAAAATACTTAAGGTAAAATGGATAACCATCTCATATGCCCATTAATAATATTTAATTATAGGCCCCTCGGATGATTATAGTTTTTTGCTCTGTAAATAATTAATTACAGTTCTTTTATTGTTGTTAATGACCACTTTCAATATACGGAATTAAGTACGCTGTCTAATATCCCATTGTTTGATATGTCCGGTTGGGAGAGACGCTCAAAAGTGGTCATTCATTGGTAATGTGCCAATTTATGGTAAACGACCATATGAAATGCACACGAATTAAAACTATCGCCGATAAGCTCCTGATGGATGTATGAGGGAGTCTTACATCTTTGAAAACTTTTAACTAAGCCTTGCTTGAAAAATGCATTCGTAATTTTCCATCAAATAAATAAATTGCAGCCGCCAAACCACTGCTAGTGACCCTTTCATTGTTTACAGTTGTATATTGTCTATAGAATTTTAAACGAAGAGACGAAAAGATCCAAAGCAGATGAATGATTAAATTTAAGAGCCGATTAATAATCAAAACTTTTGTACGTCCCTAGACAAATAAATCCACTGGTGTCAGGTCTGGTAAGACCCACAGAATAGGGCACGTCCCCAGGCAAAAATAAATCCAGTGGTGTCAGATCTGGGGATCGTATAAGCCATGGAATAGGGCAGCCTAAAAATTAATTTTCACGAAAGGTGTCTAAGTGAAGAAAAAAAATCTTGTACGACCCCCCTAATTCAAAAAAAAAAAATTGTCAGTCCATTTATAAAACACCCTGTATATATATACACAAATGTTTTTAATCACGTTAAAACGTTAGGTTTTCGATCGTATTTTTTGGCATTTAAGAGGTATATTTAGAATAAATTGATATCTCTATCCGATATTTCGAACCTCCTGTCGGGTTCATGTCCGCGAATTTAATCAATTTGCGAATCGGCATCCACACAGTCAAATACTGATTTTCTAGAAAATGACTCGTTTGGAATTGACAAAAGTCTTCAATTGCCTTTCAATATTGAATCATTTTTGATATCTATATTGTTTTCAATGACTTTCAACACAATAGCATCAACAACAAAAAATACGCTAATTTTTGGGCGATTTTTTTTTGAGATGGCAGATTAAAAAGCTGAAAAAGTGAGTGCCGCACGAATTGTCAGAAGGCTAAAATTGAGACGCTTGGAAGTGTTTTCTTCGTTGAAAAATTCAAATACATAGCAATAGTAATAATTGGCACTAAAAATAAGTGGAAGAAATTGACAAGACAGTTTCTCCCCTCAATTATCAAAAAAAAACCGTACAAAAATGTCTTTGAAAATAGTATCGACAGTGATTTTTTGAATGAAGTAGTCGTTTAATTGGAAATATTAATACATCCAATGGAAACAGCAAAAAACACCCTTGCGCTGTTTTCGAATCGTCATGCAACAAAGAAACATCAGGGGTTTACAGTAGCAGTGATGAATCAGATTTTCGATCAAATACATTTCCTCCAATCGCCAAAAGTAGTCCGCTTTGAGAAGATGCTATCAATGACGATGATTATAGTCCAAATGTCTACATTTTTCTATTGGACAAAAATCAGTAGCACCTCTAATTCCACGAATTTCCGCAATGGACTGAAACCATCGACTATTGGCGGAATTGGTGATACTTGATTTGGCGGATCTTTTTCATCGAAAATAGATTTTTCGTGCAAGTTTGCTCATTGAAAGAAGGCTATGGACTTCGACGCGCCGAAGCATCCCGAAAACAGCAAAGTCGACGAGTCTGTACGCATTCATTCATTCAATTTCTTGGTAATCCATAGACGGTTATTATGCTGCAGTGCGAGGCCGGGTTGGGTTGAGCGGTCTGTCCCGTTACTCCGGCACCACTTCTTAACTAATGCATTTATTTCCACTTTTCCGTTATGTTCGCATTTTAACTATTATTTTGTTTCTTCGTCTGTGAGAGAAGTCTGCAATTTACCACCAACTCCTTTGTTTCCAAGCGCCAAAAGAAAAGGTGGTCGACTTCTCCAGTTTACTGATCCTAATGAAGTCAATACACTTTAAATCGCGATAAAGAGCATTTATGCGCTGTAACCTATATGACGACAAACATAAACCCTTTTAAAAACCGATCTTTTGCTTTTGGACATAAGCGTAAAAAATACTCTTTTGATACAATAAACATTCAGAATATGTGCAAAACACGTTTAAAGATTACAATCTGACAGTTTTAGGCATTTGAATATCGGATATGTTTAAAGCAAACAGTTCGACAAAAAATGGCAATGATCTTGATGAAAATGTGACGCCTATATATTAACATTATATAATGTTTACACCTAACAATTTTTCAAATGATATAAGCCATTTTGTTTTAGTAGAAGGTAGTACAATTTTAACCATGGACAGATATACATCGCAACAACGAGTTTACAGCATTATTGAACAATGAACGAGAGATCCATTGTTTTCAAATAAAAAATAGATCGATAATCCTGAATATCCATTATCAATAAGATATATGATTCCTGTAAGATGAAAATATTTTAATATTAACAAAATTAAATTTATTGCATGTCATATCATTGTCCTATTGTCTGGAACAAATTCAGGTACTTATTTAAACAGTAGGCGATCAGGTTGTCTATGAAATATTGTATTGAAGAACGACAAAATCAACGCTAATATATCTGAGATTGTGGTCGACTTTTATATCCATTGGTTTGAATCCCATGTAGAATTTTATCGTTATATGTATCGTTCTCAAGTACAAAATTACAGATAAATAGTACCAAATAACATGATACTCAAACGTTTATGATTGAGTGATTTTATTAGATCATGCGAATTAGAAATGTATGTGTTTATTCGCATATAGATCGTATTTGGGATAGTTTTTAAATGCACTCGGGCCTCGTATAATACGGTTATATGGTTCCGCAAAAACGTCGTGTCATACAAAATTAGGTTTGCGTTCCAAAAAAACATCAAAGATAGTTTATACAAGTACGTATTAGTATGTGTTTTATTCTTTGTCGAGATCTTTTGTGGTTTTCCATCATCAGAGAACTCTGCTTTTAGCCTTCAAAAAATCGGTAATAAGCAATTGTCTGCTTTTAGCGTATAAATCTTTACGTATTTCATTATAAGGCTCCGAAATCTGCTGAATTCTATGCCTTTATTAATTGTTTTTAGTGTGAAACATGTAGCTATTCAAATCAAACACATTATCTTCGATTTCCATTTGTGTCTTTCAATGATTCAACCATTTTTCTCTTTTAAGTGTGAATTTCATTCACTATTGAATCTTATGATACACTTTATGAAGCTTATCTTAGGTAATGTACCATTTTCAATGAGCTTTCTTAATTTTGCTTAGGATTTAGTCTTCATTGAATTAATTGGAATCATAAATGGTTCTATCAACCATATTTTTAACAATCGCGTAGGATTTACAAGCCAAATATGAGACAATCAAATTTGAATTCTATTGCGAATACTCTTGGTGTTGAGGATATTTTGTCCCTTTTCTTCATTTAAGGTGTGGCTATTGAATATAAAACGTATGATTTTCTTAGTGGACAATTCCTTAGCAATTCTCATTGTTCTCCGGTGCTGTAAGGAAGTCAATGTTGCGTGTATACGACTAGCTTCTTATATAGATCGAGTCACAATTATCAAAGAAGGCAGTGGACGGGTTCCTCGGGTTTCCTTTCTTCTTGTTTATTTATAAACCGCCCGGTTAATGAATCAACTGGACACCTATCAGCCCCACAACATTTAGAAGACATGCTTGGAAGAATCATGTAAAGTCGACCGATTAAAGCAAACGACTGCCGGAAGAAGTTTATAGCCAGAAGCTGCGCAAGCAATTGCAGTCCTTGATGGTGTCGAAGAATCGTGATACGGGAATAGTACGATAAATCTTTTTCAAATGGCATCGTCATGCATTCCAAATTTGATTTCCTAACAACCATAAGCAATCAATTTACTGAAATATTTAAATATGTATCGAGAACTTGAAATTTATACATGCTCAAAATGAACAATGAGCCAAACTTAAATTCTTTGATTATAAAAATGATTTAATTCTGCATTGATTGTAAAATCAATCGTTTTGATACGATTTTGTAAACATATGGATATTATATACATAAATTTGCCATATGATTGCAGCCAAATCGTTCCGTAATGTTACATTTTCAATAACAAAATATGTTTTGGAACGATTCTTGTTGATATTAAAAAAAACGTATGATGTTTAAAAATCTCGACAAACGACATTCCATTGGAGATTAAAATTTTAAAAGGGCATTGTAACGAATTAATGAACCCTTCGAGATGTCAGAATACGATATGCATTTATTTACGCATTAGATCTCATATTTATTACCATAAATATTAACACTCTATGCGCGGGAAACTTTCCAGGCATCATCATTATTGTTATGTCCAAAATGAATACTAAATATTTAATTGGTGGTGAAAATGCCATAATGCATAGACTTGTTAGGAATTGACTTCGTTTAATCAATTGCAGATATAAAAAGCACCAGATCAAGTGTTACTAAATTGGGTTATTTAGATTTGGTATATTTGTAGACCTTGTGTGAAAATTTTCTTAAAAAATAATTATGACTTTGACAAAGTCTGAATAATTGTATATACCGGCGTTAAATTAAAATCTACAAAGCTGCATTTTTATCTACAAGTAGTTTATGTTAATTGTTGTTAAATAAACGTCGTCTACTTTCGATACAAAGTGGCTGGGACTTTGGTAGACGTGCCTAAATGTGAAGTAGTATGCTTCTCGCACTTAATGTATTAATAAACCACGGGTGTCAGATATTGGATCGCTTAATTTGTCTCGAAGAATCGATCCAACCACAAACTTTTATTGCTCATTGTTTTGAAGTGGATTAAATCGAAAGCCTTTGCTATTCCATTTTCTGCATTCGATTTCATGCACCGAATCAATTTTGAATTATCCCTCAATTATTAAAGGCGATAAGTTCTAGGCGCACTAATTCCATTCATACGGATTCAAAGGAGATGCTACATAATGATGACGTAGAGATACGTGTATTTTGGGTAGTACTCAAAGGATAAACGGTCAAAGGTTAAACGTGAATATCTGTTACTTAGACTTAATTAGAAACATCTATGTGGTTTGAAATGCATGGCTATTCTATGAATCGTATCATATACAAAAGCGTTCTAACATAATAAACGAGAGAAGATTTGCTACAGGTTGAATGTTATTAATATTTAATCAAACGTCTGGATTTAATCAGATTTTCTCTTTTTAAAAACGTAAATATTGACACAATTTCGCGAAATCGCTATACAAAAATCCTTCAGCCTTAAAAAAATATCTTATAGGGATCCTATATAAAATATGGCATCTTAAGAATAGGATGATTTTAATGTTTAAGTATAAGAATTTAGATATTTACGATCAGCTATGCTGGTAGTTCGTTGTTTTTATGATCGTTAAGTCCTCTTTCGTGCCTCATGGCGAATTGTTGTATCTCTTCGAGAGCATTTTCCACTCGGTGATCGCCGTGCATGTCATCATTGCGTGTATAGTATGGTGCATTCTATATATTTGCTAACAATATAATTGTTGTTTAAATTGAAATATATCAAAATGCAGTGCTTCTGGGGGAAGTTGGCTTTGTATTAAGATATTGGCTCGATTTCAAGCTTCACGGGAGTGTTTGGTTTCATTAGGGATCGATTAAATCTGGAAATGTGATCACGACGAAGCAATTCACTTGGAATTTCCGTCAACAAAAGGTTTGACCTCATCAACGGACAAACAAATACTTCCAATTGAACCATACAAACGAGGCAAAATAAAGCACGACGCAATTATTTCGATTAATTAGAGCGACTTAAGTCCACTACCAACAGATTAGCATTGGCCATTTTGTGTATTTAGTGAATTTAAATCCCTCATTAAATACACCCAAACTGCCTCTGAATTTACATGCATAAGCGAAAAGATACATTTGAATGGGGTTTAATTTATTTTCTGATATTATATAGCGATGTTGGCTGGATAACTTCTTATAGAGCACGACTAATGATTCAACAAACTAAAGCTTCAACATATTGAAAGCTATTCAATTAGAAGCATCGAATATAATTAAACGCGGTGATACTAGATTATGAACGATCTTGATATGTCTTATGTACGATTTGTCAAAGACAAAGGATGTTGCAGAGAGCATTAAACGTCTCTCAAACATGGGAAATGGAAAAATAATCAAACTGATATCTCCTATATTATTTGTGCCATTCATTTTAAAAATAATATAGTCTGCCGCACTCTGTAAAATCACTTCTCTATTTACGCGATTTTGAACGATCGGATTGAATGTATTTATTAATACTTTGATACAAATTCGCAATGAAATTCTTGTCGCAATGAAATGATTTTAAACTGATTTCAAATCAAAAAAATATTCTATAATAACGATAAGCTCAAAAAGGACCCAATTAAGAACAAATCAATTGATTGTTTTGTTTGGTTTGTTATTGCAAAAGTGCTTAAATTTTTGAATAGAAAGTATAGATAAGAGAGAATCTATAAGGGTGAAATGAAAAGTTAAATAATAACTCAGTTATGATTGAAAATCAGTCAATCATAGACGTTCCTGCAGGATATTATTAATCGTTTCAGTGTTCGCTCAATAAATTCATTCTCCCGGAAGTCCCTTTTCTTTGTTTTGCTTGTATAATCTACTTATGCTCGTTATTAAAGTACTTTTCTATGCACTGTAATTTAGCCTGGCAATGGCTTTGGTATTAAAATATCAAAACTAGGACTTCGAACCGGAACTAAACTAAAAACCGGTAAACCGTTATTTTTGACACAGCGAAAACTGGAATTGGATCGGTTCTACAATATCATTTTTTTCAATGCGACACACTTCTTACGCGAATTAAAGATTGCTTGATTTTTGTGTCGTTCACTATTCTTATGCAGAATTTGTTTGATTGTATTCATCTGATAATACTACAGTATTCACTGTTTGTTCATCCTGTTAATTATATTTTTAAGGCATTATAACTACATATTTGTTATGCATCCAGACTGGGACTCATAAATTTCTAGCCAATAAGAAGAATCATCAATAATTGAAAAGAATAAATTCGACAATATTAATAATGTAGAATGTTTATTATAATAGAAGAAATAAAATGCTCTAAATTATGCTAGAAAATAGGTTTTAAATACAAAAAAACTCGGACTTGTAACTCAATTATCTTGGGTTCAAATCTATATGGAAAATAATGAACGACTTATATTGCTTTGTAAATAAAAATGAGTTTGTACCAAATGTTGGTTGGTTTTACATCATGGATGGTTAAAAAGTACGACGAAGCGACTTACGACCTTCGCTCCATTGAGACACACCGACTCCCCAAAGCCGATTTAGATTTTGAACCGAGTGGCAGCAGACTCGTCGAAAGGCCTCGGGTAAGCTGGGCTAATCAGGTAGGAAAAAAAAACGCCGTACATCACCAAAAGTAAGTAAAGTAAGAATGCTCTAAAGTGCTGTGAGATGTCTCTAACAAATACATTTTAAGCTGTCAGGGAGCATCGACATACATGTATGTCCGAATTCTCATGTCCCAAAAAGAGCACTCTTGCACATTGAAGCTCGGAGACAGACAGAGAAAGAGAGAACTTATCGCAGTTCGGGAGACTTCAAGTGTGTTATTTGTTTACGCAAAGAAACGACCGAATATTGTGTGTTATCGAGAGTGTTTATTTATTTAACTGCTTGCCGTTCTTCTCTGCGCGTTGAATGAGTCTTTGTTCAATTATCATTTCCTTCTAAAGGAGGAGCAAATTAATCGATTTGTGCATTGTTTATATAAAGAAATGACGTGGTCTTGTATTCACTATCAAGTGTTCATTTACAGTTGAAGATTGTCTTGCGCTGATTGGGAGCTGACAGAAAGTAATAGGCGTAAAGCGATTATGACATCAACGAATTCATCGATTTTAAATTTGCTCGCTCCTCAACAGGTTAAGAATATAGCGACCAGCATTTAAATATGAAGTTTGCGACTATAGACGCGTATGGCCTGTCGCGTCATTAGCTACTTTTAACATCGCCGTGTGTGGTTGAATTTTCGAAGCAAAAATGTCAAAACATCTTAATGAAGGAACGAAAGATAGAGAAGTTCGAGGAATTAAAAAAAGGACATTAACATGGGAACCCGACTGAAGTCAAAAGCTGATGCAAAAGCCAGAAAAGCATTGCTTTAAAAAATATCTAAAGCTTGAAGACTCCATTTCTTGGCCAAGATATAAAACAGCAGCTCTTACCAAATTTATAAAGATTTATCCATAGATGAATTACTTCAAAGATGCTTGGGTGGCGGCGATACCCAAAATGCTAATGAATGTTTTAACTCGACGCTTTGGTAATTGGCTCCAAAGCAACTGCATTCTGATCATTGAAATATCAACGCATATTGCTGCTGGGATATTTAATAATGATATATACATTAAATATAATTATAGGCACCTACTGTAAAATCTTTGCTGAAAACACTGTTGAATCCGAAAACAACAGCTACGCGAAGATAATCAACTTTTTGAGATAGCTGAAGATCTATTATGTGCGCTTGGGATCACTGATTGATCGGCAAGTCACTAAAATTGATAGTTTTATCGCATTGATTTCGAAATTATCTCGAAACTGCATTTTCAAAATGTTCGCCAGTTGTAGCTTAAAAAGTTGTTGATCGATCTGGCTGAAATTTTGGGATGTTTCTCATTATAATATTATCTAGTAAACTAAGCTAAAGTGTTCGCGTAAATATTTTTTTTTAAACTAGAAAATGGTAAAAAATATGATAGTTTGACTGAAATGCCTACTAAATCTTAATTTTATACTTTTTTAAATTTTTATTGCTTATTTAACTGCCTACATATATTAATAATCAGAAAATATTTCCATTTTCGATTTCAGTTCAACAGGAAGCCTTCCACAAGTGGCGAGCCTTTTGATAGGCGGCGAGAAAAGGCGCCTAATAACTCCTCAATTTTGCTTTTTGTTTTTAAAAATTAGGACTATAAGGTTGTAGTAAAACAATGTCCAAAATGTAAAATGATACGATTATTTTATCATCATTAAAAAAAATCATGAAAAACGACTCATTTTCTAGCGTCTATAGGGATTGCCCCCCTTTAATGAAGTCGTTTTAAAATAATGATTATTTACCTATTACAACGGAGATTACCTGCATCCTATAACGGATATGGTATCTTTAAAAAGGAAAAGAAGCAAACTGTTGGCATATTCGATTGGGGAGGGTTGGAAGGCGTCCGGTAAGCACCGCTCCAGTGCAGCGAATGGCTGCAAGGGCGAGGCTGTGGTAGAGGCGCGTGGGTTCAACGCTCCGCGCGCGTTCTGTCCGTTGAACCCAAGAGCCTGAGGCGATTCGCACTCGGCGTGGGCAAAAACTTAAACCCACTATTACATCATTCTTACGGCCGACGAGCTCTCCAAGGCGAGCTTCTTCGGCCACCTCGCCATCATTCACCACGCTGCAGATCCTCACTCCATTCAGCAGCACGCACGTGCGGCGAAGACACGCCAGCCGACCAGCTTCGGAAATTTTTAACACGTCCAACCCAAATTGAAGCTCCATATGGAAAAGCATCAAAAGCGGGAAGTGAATTTGCCACACAGACTCAGCCGTCGGAGTAACCGGTTTGTCTGAACTGAATTTCGGAATGCGTACACGCAGCGGTGCTATTTGTCGATCTCCAGCCCGCCTGTCAATGTCACAAACATGACAAATTCGAAACATTTATACCGGCCGAACCTTCATTACAATAATTCAAATATCAAAATATGTCATTAAAAATAAAAATTATAATAAAACGCGTGAAAATTTCGCGCGGTAGAAATAACACTTCATAGTTACTAGAAAAATCGCTTTTAAATATAAATTATCAGCTAAAAGATGTAGCTATTCATTGTGTAATATATAATAAAATTGGCGCGCTATTGATCTAGTGCTTTCTTTATGCTACGCACACGCATGCGCATACACACAGTAGATACGGGACGACGCATGCGCGTAGCATCTCTATGATGCATGCCAACACAGCTATTCCGCAAAAAGTTAATAGATGCCAACTTGCAAACTTAATGATATTTCCGATGCACATGAAAGAACTTGTCCACAAATGCCAACATTTTGAAGCCGGTTGCTGATAAATATTGTTTTCAGATCTGATCAAAGGTTTTAAAATACGTTTTAAGCATTCAGCATACTTAATTCTGGAGCAAACAAATCTGCTGGATTATTACCTATTCGTACAAGTAGGTGTAAATTACGGCATTACGTCTGTATACTGGAGCGTGGAAATATTTTTCCATAATCATAACAATTAAAACCTAAATAAATAATAATTTCTGCCGTAATTATTAAAATCGATGAATGATTTTTCCTAACCTTTTTAGTCTCGTTACCCCTATAATCTATCAGGAAAACTGATTTTACCCCCCTTCAAAATTTTGTTGAAAAAACAACATATATAATACATACAAATAGCCTTTTTATCATGAAATTGCACAAAAATATATGAAATTACTTTTTACTTTACTTAGTTAGGTTTAGTTTCACCCAACGCACATTCTTAGAGCTATCAGCTATAACAGGATATTTAGCACTTATTTTTCACCAAAATGTACAGAAGTCATAGTTTTGAAATTCCACTTCTTTGAAAATGCTATTCTGGAGTAGTCTGAGAAATTCTACTTTGGCTGACACATCTTCGCCTTTAAAAATTTCACCAGCCAACTCCTTGAACATTCTCGAAATGTTCTTTAAGTCTGCTTGATTTCATGCTCTTTGTACCAAGAACTTTATTACAAATAACACACTGAGGCTTTTCCATATTCCTGTCAACAATATTTGTGAAACCCCATTGTGGAAATGCTTCTTTATACAAGCGCTTTTTTCCAGAGCAGAAGTCATTTCACTTAAAATACTGTCACAGAGTAAATTGAAACTGTATCGTCTCTGTCTCTCGTCTCTTCATCCCTCTCCTTGCGAGAAGGATTACTAGAAAGGCATCAGAACACAGTGAGAGACTTCTTGGAAGAGAGTGCAAGCCATATGACGCTCATGTCATTTTATTATTATATCTACATACTAAAAATGAATATTGTCATTACCCCCGCCGAAAAGCCGTTTTACCCCTCGGGGGGTAATTCCCTCCAGGCTAGGAACCACTGCCATAATCGCTTTACGCCGATTACTTTATGTCAGCTCATATTAGCGTATTCTTCAATTCGAGTCAAATTGTAAATAAGCACCGTTGATAGCGTACAAGACCACGTCATTTTTTACATTCAAACAATACACAAGAAATCGATTCGTTTGATCCTGCTTCAGAAGGAAACGATGATTGGACAAAGACTCGTCCAACAAGCTGAGACGAACATCAAGCGATTGAATAAATAAACACTGTCTATTCGATGATTTCTTTGCGTAAAGAAATTACAAACTTGAAATCGAAATTATTAGTCGATAAATTTGGGCTGACGATCTATACAATCGTGCAATGTACGCGGGGAAGTTCTCCGTCTCTGTCTCTCGAACTGCGCTGCGTTATCTACGTCTCTGTCAGTCTCCAAGTTCAACGTACAAAAGTGCCTTATCTGAAAAAGCGGAAAGGGATCCCGGACCCTGGGATAGTACTCTTTTAGGGATTAAAGCGGGTCGATTTTTATGCTGTTTGGGTTTTGCACCCGCCGGTTGTTGCCCGCAAGCCTTAGGAGTAGATCCCATGGATTGCAGGACAAACAGACTATCTATTCTCTCTGGAAAGTGTTTCCCTGTATTTTTGCGCGTTTCTTTTTTTCGGTATTGTCGAATGAGCAATCGGAGATAAATAGCCTCATCTACAGAGATAAAATAATACATTTCGTCGTATGCTGCGAGTCCGTGTCGAGGCTGCGGAGCCCCATCGATACTAAAGAGTGGACGCCCCCGTTGTTTTCGTCGAGATTTCTGGTTAAACACAGGAACTTTGACAAATGGTATAAATGACGATTCGCTAGATAATTCGGCAAATAGTCACAATAGCCATCAACACTCATTGTATTTTGCATGGGAAGCAATAGTAACAAACAAATCTACAAATTTACCGTTATGCAAAAGCAGTAAAAATAATAAACAATGCAAAATCTCGACCACTTCAATCCAGATTATTTAAAATTTTGTACGATAAATCGGTTTAGTCTTCTTTAAGGTACAAATTTTATTGAATTCAAATTACAAGGAATCTGTTTTTCGCCCTATATTGTTTTACTTCCAGGATTGCAGGATATTTTTGAAAATTTCCAGCATTCCAGCTTGGAGTTTCACTTTTCGTGACGTTGAAGCAAATTTGTTCTACTGCGCCTATGCAAGTTTCGCTTCAAAAATGAGACTTTGATGTATGAAGTTAAGAATGAAACCGCAGAATAGAAGGTAGTTTCAATCATGGACAGGTACGTTGTACATACGAACGAAAGATTCATTGTTTTCAAGCAAATTTTTGTTTAGCGATGAAGCTCATTCCACAATGGATAAATTCGTCAATTATCAAAATTGTCGTATCTGGGCTGATGAAACTCTTCGTGTTATTCAGGAAAGATATCATATTCTATGAGGTTATTTTAAGATAAAGTTTTCTCTGAGATAAAGATAAAAAGATTATGATTGATTTTTTTGTCCAAACAAGTTCAAAGTACACATTATGAACTGTTTTATCGTAATGATCGTCCAATTTGCTAACAAAGAAGACTCCCATCAAACGTTAACGCATGCCGTGAATTCGTTTAAGAAATCTTGGAGAATTGTATGTTTAATTCAACGGTTAAGCATCTTGTTTTGTATGTAATATTTTGTAGCTCACAAACCATAAGACAAAAGAGCATCACAAATATCCGTTGTTACATAAAACCTTCATTGCGTGCTAAAAGTACCCTGCATCCATACTTATGTAATATTGCATGAAAGCAAGTAATAGTCCTACAATGGAGCACTTATTACTATTATACAATGAATATTGATAATGATATAAAAATTGATATGGATGTTTGCAGTAGCTCTTGATAATTTGGACCACATCAAGGCACTTATGATATCTTACATTGAGGTGAAAGCCTTTTTATGGCATAATTTAGATTCGTACTTTATTTCCACTTTAAAATTACTTTGCGAGAATGCACAACCCTTCAATAGCAACAATGAAATGTAATATGTATTTGCGCATGCATTGCAATATAAAATGCATTTGAAATATGTGAGTTTCGTATAAATTTGCAAGTACATAGTCATAACTTGATTATTAAACACCGTTTGTAAATAGTCGAGTTTAATCATAATATCGATAGTGCCAAAAATACGTGCCGTTTTAAACCGCAAAACAGTCGTTGTTTAATTTACCCTGACCAGTCTTCGTGACGTTTACAATATTCGCAGAAAAAGGTCCTACAAATGAAAACAAATCTAACTCATATACAACATTTATTTTTAAAAGGCAAATCTGCCTCTATCGGGTAATTTTTCGTTGCTGGATGAATCAGATCGTGGGAAGCCAAAAACACTGGATAGTCGTGTTCTATAAGATTTGGTGTAGACAAATCCATGTTTTATTAGCTGAGAGACTTGGATCATCTTATCAAACTCGTCAATAGGCACAGCGTTATCTTGCACCACATACATTAAAAAAACGGCACGCTATTTCGGCACAACCGATACAAGAAATTCACTTCTCTGCGTTGCACTCAAAATAACGTGAATTTATAGCCGAAACAGCTATGCTATAAAACCGAATCGATAATTATGAATTTATAAAATCTATGAATATTGATTATGCATAAAATTTGCATAGCGACTTATAACAGTCTATAACTGTATACAGCATCATCATAATGCATTATAAAAACAGCAACACACGTCTATTGCAGAATTATTTAATACTTATGCAAATATGACTGAACATATGCTCGATGCTGAATTTTGATGATTAAAATCGAGCTCGATATTACGAGGAGGACTCAAATATAACCTGGAATTTTGCTGTACAAATTTATTATCGATATATGAAAATACAGATGGAGTATCTTATTTTTGTATAAAGTTCCCTTCATTGGCAAGAAAAAAAGATTAAAGTTCCCTTCATTATAACAGAAAAATGTAGAAAAGAAGTAGCATTCTTTGTTGCGCAAAGCGTAATTATTCATTTTTTCGTAAAAGAAAAATCAGGCGAAATTTTGTTGAGACTTGGGGCACAGTTCAGCGTTGCTACACGGGCAATTTAGAGCATATCTTCACAGATTCAGGATTACTCAATTCTCGGAATGCCCATGCGGAGATCCGTTCATGGACGCAGATCATGTTCCGGGGACGTATCTTTGCATGGCATCCGATCACGAGGCACTATTTTGATGTATCAGCGGTCCAAATTTTGGACCGGTTGGACACGGACATCTGTGACCCTCCAGCTTTAGGGCATTCAGGTTTTTTTGCAATAAATTTAGGCGAAAATGTATTCATTGCGCCTTTTATGATTTAGATACACATATAATATAAAATTATTAATTATATTGCGTATATATTTATGTATTTATAGCTAGTCTTAGCTAGTTCATCCCCCCGCGTTTAGAGTGCAAGTGGCCATAAGTAGTGAATGATTTTAAATTTTTCGATTTTACACCCTAACGTGCACTTTTGTTGTGCGGACTGACATGGCTTCGAATAATAGGGTCAATGGAGGGTTCGATGTTCTTCTTTTGCAAGATAATGCATTCAGTAGCCGTAACTCATGATAAACTCACCCAATTATCCTAGGAATACCCACCTTACATTTCATACTTGACCCTATTTGACTACCATATGTTTATAGAGGCATTGGGAGGGCAACGATTTCAAGAAAACGCTGCGGTCGAACAATACATGCGCAACTGGTTTTCGGAGCAACTGCCTTTTTTCTTCAGTGGCGGGATCAAGAAGCTTTCTATCCAATGGAATAAATATGGTAATCTATTTAAAGTATTATGCATTCACTGTTCATACACTATGCATTGATTAACCGGATTACGCGCTGTAATTGGATTCTGTGCGAATCTGCAATATCGCTCTATATGTGATGACGTTATTGAAGTTTGGATCTATTGAAAGCCGATTTCGCAGCTTCCGAAATATAGGTCAAATTCTATCTCGAGACTATGTATAATAGGGAAGACAGGGTGTTGTGGTGCATGATTAGTTTTGACATCAGCACGCCATTTGTTCAATATTTAATAAATGTGGCATCTAACCAATATTGGACAGATGGAATCCAATATGCGAAAACAGGTTCTCTCAATGTAATTTAATAACGCTAGTAAACATCGTATCATTGTCTTGAAATGTATGCCGATTTTGAGTAAACGGTATATTCGTTCCAACGAATAGAGTCCGCGCAGAATGCAATTTGCGTGCTTTGGAAATGCATCGAAGGCTTCCTTGTACTATATTAGCAGACTATGCACATGTTGCTGATCATATAATGTGAAAGGGAATATGCTAATTATATTTGATAACTATATATATGCAAATTACAAGCATTAATAGGAAATTGATGGAATAAATTTGAAAGGCATACTTTTCGAACACAGGATTCCATATAAATTATTAAAATATTTGATTGCGTTTTGAAACATAAGTTTCCCACGGGAACACTCGGAAATATAAGTGATGGTAAAATAATATAAAGTATTATTACAAAATCGTTAATTCTCAACATTTATGATTTAACTATTTATATATAAGCGCCCCTTCCAAAGCAAAAGACTCTCATCAATGCAAATGCTTTCAAATCGATACATTTGGGACACATTATAGTGTCTCAAATAGGATCACTTCTGGTAGCATGCTGAGTTCTATGTATATAATTGATTTATGTGGCTTTCTACTATTTATAATAATTCGATCTCAAATCTTAACCTGATGATTTTCAATGGGATAAGTAGAAATTTCATTAAAATTTTAATGTTTATGTTGTTATCTACTAATCATATTTTGTACTATATGAAGAAAACAATCGTCACGTCTTTATATAAATACAAGTGATTCTTTGTGTTTGTATGTATGATCTTTAAATTATAATTTGGAAATAAAGCGCTATGGAATGCTGAACGCCACATTGGCGTTCATACTCTCATTGGATCACTCGAGTGAGCACGCCACAGTGGCACTGATACTCATTCGTTATTTATAGGATTATTTGATAGAATTATTTTTTCTACTAAATGCTACTATGTACTTACTATGTTACAAATTTGCTTACGATGATTGCAACTTTGTAAGCTTGGGTCAAACTTAAAGTTTTATACGACTGAAGAAGAGGTGAGTCGCTTTAACTTTTAACGACAAGGATCATAACTTCGACGCAAAAGAGTTCCAAAATGTTTACATGTTTACGATTAATAAAAACTTTACACTGACTAAATTTTCTCGGAGATGTTATGCAGATCGTCCGACATTAATACTTTTTTGTGATGAATTATTGCAACATGAAGCGATCAAGAGAGGATTGAAAGGACTCTAAACATATGGGAGCCACACATTCACGGTATTATTATATATCCATGAATAATGGAAGAATTTATATAAATACATATTATGCTATTAGAAAAACATACAAAATGAAGACGTTTAAAGCTCCTTTTAAATGCTGCTTGAATTGTTGATTGGTTGTTTAAAATTCAGACTAAATAAATTTGAAGATAAGAAATGCTTAAGATTGCTAATAATATTTTCATCCAATGATAACAAACATGAAGCCAATTGATATCTATTTTCCACATACGTCTTTAACACACGATCTGCAGGATTTGCTACATTATCAAATGTTATTTTATTGCATTTTAAGAAAATCATGTGAGCATTATGTTGTGTCGTCATATTTGCGATGATCTATGGTGAAATGATCCTATTTTTAAATGATAGTTATAAAACATACTAACCCAAAATAACCCGAAAAAATGTTTCAATTGAGTTTTTTTTATTCCAGTTAAGGTCCAAGCAAAGTATTTTATATTAAAAATTTATTTTCTTGTCTTCTTATTTTATTTGAAAACCATCGAATTTGCTTTTATTTGAAGATTTGTAATCAATGAACACAAATATTGTTGAAAAATGTAAATAATTTGATTGAAGATCTTGTCTTTATATCATTCTTAATCTTCATTTAAGCTGTCAATTAAAAAAATATTGCCGTGTGTGTAGTTTAAAGGCAAGTCTTCAATATTAGAAGCATATTTCAAAGGGCATTTATCGTATACGATATAATATGTTCATCCATTCATATCTTCGTAAGGCGGCTATGTTGAGCAATGAGTTTGGATTTATAAAACATTTGATGTTGAAAAAATCGTCATATTGCAATATATTTATGCGCAATTTGTAATTTGATATAGAAGAAAGCAAATGGATCGAAATTTAGTTCGTTTACCTCGCATTTCGAAACGTCTCACATATGTGATAATAATTTCAAACCTGATTTGTATTTTATTGGACCAAAACGTCTTTTAACCGAAATTATGCACGTGATATCGTACGTTTCAATTCGATAGACATTGCCATGGATGCCGAGGAACGCGTCGAAGTCTAAATAGGTGAGCATCGCATGATGGTAGAAGAAAATCGGATCTGATAGATGATTGAATTTATTTTCGTTTTCAAGCGATGATTATTTGATTCGGAGGCATCGCTCTTGTGCACGTCTAGTTTTTATTTGTATTTATATGGTTTGCTTCGTCACGGCTTTGAAGTCATCTTTCGTATCGCGATGCTCAGCGAAAGAGTTTATGACCGCAAACCGCATGGTAGCAATTATATACGACCAATTATGTATATAAATTTAGTATAATATTCAAAATTGCGTAAATGTGCGACCATCTATGCGATTGATTACTGAATTGGCTTCCTACAAACCTCCAGAGGTCTACGACTTAATGAAAGCCTTAAATGAGATAAACCTTGTTTGAAAAATGATGGAGATGCGAAAGTTCGTTAGTTATCTAAAATTTTTCTAAGGCTTGGCTTAAGATTTGGAGACATTCTTCATTTGGTTATCCCCAATTTGGTATTGGATCTCCAACAAACTCAGATGATTCCATACGTTAAGAAGCAATTTATTGAATTATCTACAAACGAGGAGCCGCAACCAATGTTTGAACAAGGATATTACATATTCTGATGGCAAAAACAGATGCGTTTAGGGTCAATTAGATAAAAGTAGTAATTAGATAATAATTAGAAATTGAAGTATATAATATTATCATTTATTATGCGGTTTTAAAGCATATTTTCGACATTAACTGAAATTCGGAAAATATACAATTTTAGACTGTTTAAATCATGTTGCATCTGTTTATTTTAGTCTAGAACTTTGAAAAAAAATTTTTTTGCAGTTACTCAAAGTTTGGACGTCTAAAAATATATGTTCCAAAGAAATTTCCAAAAATCCATTTACTTACGGAGTTATAGCTATTTTAGCGATGCAGCAACTAAGCCGCTACTACGAGAATAAATTCTTTAAACGCGTTTTTCTCGAAACTACTTTTTTCAACACGGTTGACAACATATCTCAAGTTCTAACTAACTAATTTATTTCAAATTGAGTACAAATCTTTTATTAATAATCTTTTATTGTTTCTACCAGTTTTGTGTCAAAATTTAATTTTTAACTATTTAAAAAACAATTAAAACTGTAAAAAAAAATATAGCCAAAAATAACCTTTTTTGAACAGTTGCCATTTTGTGGAAATATTTTTATTTTTGAGTTAGAGACTATAGCGACATTTTTAGTGATTAAGAATTATATTGTTAAAAAGAGAAAATCTACATAGAACAATGATGATATTGTTTAGAGCATACAATTTATTACGAAGAAGAGAGCGATTTTGAGTCATCTCGGAAATCCCATCGAAAATTATCATACAGCGATGATAGTTTGTAATTAAAATAATTATTATTTCTTTAGTGGATGTCTGGCATTAGGGATGCCAAATGCCAGACATCCTTAACCTTTTCAAACCTGGCGTGCACAATTGTAGATATAATTTTTTTTATATTCTTCTTATTATACTTTAGACACATGGAATTTACAAAATCCACGGGATGAAAAAAATAGTTCAGGTCTGAAAGGCTTGTGCACAATTGTAGACATGATATAATTTTTTTATAGTCTCCTTATTATACTTTAGACACTTGGAATTTACAAAATCCATCGGATGAAAAAAATAATTCAGTTTTGTAAGAGTTAAAATTATATTTATTTTTTAACTGCCTTATTGCTTTTTTGATTTTTTATTAATTTTTTGTGCGATTTTGGCTATATTTTATATAGCAGTTTCAAAGTAATGCGATATTTAAAATCCATGGAACGCATCTTCACTTTTTTCCATCTAAGCAACCATGGAATAGATACATAATCATATATATAAATATGAATCGGATTTTGTTCGTTCGAAATGCGCTGCCATACCGTTCATTGGATTGCAATAAAACTTCGTTCATTTATTGATAAAGATCTTGCAAGTAACATAAGCATAGTTTAATATATAAAGATCAATTTTTGTTTGTCTGTATTTAATGCGCTACCATACTGTTCATTCGATTGCAATAAAACTTTTCTAACTTATTGTTTGCATTTTCTCAAATAATATAAGTATATTAAAATAAACTTATGGTAGGTCTTAAATATAAAAATCGATGTTTGTATGTTTGTTCATGTTAATAATGAAACCAACAAAATAAAATAAATTTCCTTCTTTCTATAAATATATAACAATTTTACTAATTATCAGCTCGGTTCCGGTTCTGAAATAATCTCATATATCTCGTCAAATTTATCCATTTAATTGAAAAATAAATGCGATTTCGTATTATATTTTTAATATCAAAATGCTTTATTCACATTTAAATTTGTGTTATTTTCTATTGTGCAGCTATGTAGATCTATTTGGAGGTTCATGATTAGGTCTTTGCCATAAGAAAGGGTCCATGGACATAGTAAGTTTGGGAGCCACTGATATACGCAATAGAAGAAGACTCATTTAGCATGCGCGACCAAGTTCAATCACCGTTGTGGGAACTCAGCACCCGTCTAAAAAAATATATCGGTACAAATGGAACAAAAAATGCATAGAAAAATAGCTATGTATCCGTTGAAAGTCATTCGAAGTGATCCACATAATTCTCACAGAAAATTGATTTTAACATCGCTATTATGCTGAAATTTAATTGCGCTTATTTTAAATTGGCTTTATTATTAAAAGCAGATTTTTGGCAATAATTTTTATATCAAAATAGTATTAATTCCGATGAATAATCATAAAATTGTTCGTTGCGAGCGCGCTTGGCAGCAGGTTTCGTGCTTCCCCGCTCGTTCAGTACCAATAAATTATACGCAAGCTTTCTTCATCGTACGCACGCCCATTTAGCTTTTCGTCGTCCCGAGCAACGTAAGAAGTTCTTGTTGATTTATTAACACGTGTCTGCACAAATAGAACCCAACAATGGTCCAATAAAGCTCCGAGATGAATTCACCGACCGACTCCGATGATCCTACAAAATTTATAGCCACCCAAGGACCGTACTTGAATCTTAATGTCTTCACTTGCTGAATTGGCGGCGTGCGTGCTTCGTGGAAGAAATCACCATAAGTGAACTAAAATGGACACGTCAAAATATTTTTGGGAGTGAGGCACGAACTTGCTTCATCATGAAAAAAATAAATAAACCAGTTGCCCGGTTAATTTTAAGTTCTAAAGACGAAACCTGCTCGGACTGTTTCAATACTCTTCCATTACCAAATATTTTCTCAACGCATCCAAATGACTCCGAAATAATATTCGTTTCCATTAAAGCAGTACTCAAACTCGTTGTAAGCGATATTCCACTAATAAAAATATTATTTATACTTGAGTTACGAAACGTAAACGATCGATAAAGATCCACAATACAATACGCTATTCCGACATATTTAAAAATTGAAATTTATGAATAAAACTCAACCAAAACGAACATCAGCACACACAAAAGCATATTTAAACATAAAATTTCAATTATGACTAATGGTAACATTTGATTTTTTATAGTTTTTATGACTTTCAACAGAATGGCATCAAATGGTTCAAATGAACCTTTTGACTGCTTGCGATTTAAAAAATATTAGAAATTGTGTTTAAAGTTGTTTGACTTATATATTTTATTAACTGAAGGTGTTTACCACATTCTATTCTACAGGATTTCCAGGATTGTCTCAACACATAATGATTATATTTATTTTATAATTTTAGAAGTATCAATCAATTAATTGGCTGGAAGTTTGGGAGACCCAGCTTTATATAGCACTAGGAAATAAATTAAAATCTGGGAGTCCTATAGTCTGGGTAAATAGCAGTAAAAGAAAAGATGAAATATAAAGATCCATTAAAATGAGAAGACATTTTTAGGTAATAATTTTTTTTCTACGAAAAATTATAGGGACTCACCGGTGATTCGCTGGTGGTTGAGTGATTAACAGAACATTCAGAGATTGATTGATTTGTGACAATTCAAATATGCTAAAATGCCGTACAAATGGATGCCGCATGAACTGTCGACCAAAAATTGAGACGTTTGAAAGTGTGTTCTTCGTTGATATTTTATAATCTACAAAAAAAAGTACATTTTTAAATCGCATCATCCAATTGAATAATGGATTTCATACGACAACCGTAAAATATATGTGCAGCGGTTGAATGCTGATGAATCTCCAGGACATGAACATTGGCATATGGTTGCTATATAGTGTATAAATAGGGGAATAATACCTTATTAAAACCAGATTAAATCGTTATTGGTCGATAGCATTGTCGTAAAATCTAAAAATGAAGCGGCCAATTCTAATAACTTGGCATGGGCCCATACTGCTCCGAGATTATGCACGGCCACATACCAATTTCTAAATTAAATACTCGAAATTACGAGATTTTATTACATCCATCTTATTCATCGGCCCTGTCTTAAATGGATTTTTACATTTTCCGCCATTTGGAATATTTTTTATGTAATAAAATGGTCTGAAATCGGAACGAGGCAATTTAAGCTGGTTAAATGCTATTGAAGCTAATGGAGATTATTTTGATCGAATAATTTACGCTTTGTAAAAGTTGTGGCTTTTTAGTTGTGTGGGATTAATGTGAGATTTCCGCAACTCAATCTATCAATTTTAATAGTATGCGCTTCTAATCTTTGGGTCTTTGGAATGATAACGAGCATAAAAATTGCATATTTATTCAGGATATAAATTATCAATGCAATGCACACTCATATGGAATTCAGATGATCATATAGATTTTACTGAAATGGACTTCCTGTAGTACATAAAGTTTTCAGAGTATTTGCCTCACAATGCCTGGGATAAAGTTGCATAAAGCGCTTGAGAATTATTATTAGTTCAATTGTATTGTATTATTAAGTTCTTATACTCAAATTGAATTGATAGATCAATTCATGATTGATTTTCTACAGCACAAACTAACGCTTATATTCAATTTTTTTTAAATGCGATTAGGATTTGAGAGCGATTAGCAGTCTATCTTTCAAACTTTTGAACCTTCAAGCGTTATATGTCAAGCCATTGTGCGATGTGATGAGTATCACAAATAGATATCACTGTAACAGTTTATTCTTGGAACTTGAGGAATTGGGTCGACGTTTGGATGAGTTGCTATTCAGACTCCTCTGACTATCAAGTCAATTAATTAACACTTTGCGCTACACAAACTTCTATCGATACAAATATATGATTTTAATTTTCAAAACGTTCGAAAAAAACTGGGTATTCGAGAGTAGTAGAGAAATGGTTTGCAGATTTTAAAGCACTTGTCGTATAAACATCAATGATGTTAAATAATCTCGTCGTGTAAATTCGGTACTTGTTATAGAAAATATAAAAATAGTTTTGATCAAACATAAATTGAAGTTGCATGAGATACCTGATATCTTAAAGATATCAAAAGGCAATGTATTCATCATTTTGCATTAATATTTTTCTATGGAAAAGCTCCTTTCGCTTGTTATTTCTAATAGACAGACTGTTATAAATGATCGTATATAAATCCATATCTAAACACGAGAGAGTAAAATAATGATCATCCGATTTGATCGTTTGAAGCAGTATAAAACCTTAACGAGCGAAAGATTTCCGACAAAAGTGCGGTGCGGCGATATATAGCTATCAACGTACTGCATACATTTTTGTACCATTATTTTTAAAATAATATGATGATAAATGATATAGCATCCAAATAATTATATCGACGTGAAATGAATTAACCCTTTTAGAGCGTGACGTTCCTGGCGTGATCCAGATGCTACTTCATCAGAAACAATATATCACAATGATGAATCAAAGTCGTCAAAAAATTTACTCGTTATCATTTCTTTCTTGATGGCCTTGAATCAATTGCACTCAACTTCCTCAGTAACTCTTCATTCACGTCAATGACTCATTTCCATGCGTCAGCAACAGAACCGATACAAGATTGTAAATTGCCATATATTTACATTAATTATATGTAACGCGTGTCCATTCACCTCAAATCTCAAATTTCCCCCACACAATAAGCTCCGATTATTCTCAGAGCCATTTATCATACTTAATAGGGATTGACGAGCATTTTTTACGTCCACTATTATGTTAAGCTTATGTAGACATTTGAACATTTATGACCGAGTGCTGATTTAGTTAGATAGTTATTGGTCTTTCAAAGATTTGAATCCGAGTCTTCATAACAATGAAAATTTCGTTTTTAAATAAAAAATCAACTTAAACATGTATATTAGCATATCAATCGCTAATTATATATTATCCCTCGATGGCTATACATTTCTTCCATCCAAAAATGAACGTCGAGACTCGCTTTTACTTCGACGATATTCTTAGACAAAAAGTACTGCATTAATCCAAATTAATGGTGATCAAAATAAGCAAATTTGGATAGATAAGTTAGATGAATAATTATATTCCTTAGATGTCCTAATATTTCATACGGTTTTGGCGAAACTATTGGATTTGATTTAATTTGCCAGCAGAGCATATTTTTCCTTTGAGCAATTCCGAAACTATTCCATTATATTAAGGATGCTTCCATCATATTTTGCACCGAACAGCAGAGCCTTAGAATATTTTAAAAATGTCTGGAGCAAAAGTGCATTTATGACACGTCTTTATGAATTTCGCATGTACATATTACAGAAGCATCTGTAGGGATGCAAATATGGTTCGACCATCCCAAAGGCTAATTTAATATTCGGAGATATTTGAACGGTTGATAAACTATAGAAAAAAAATGATACGCATATTCGAATATTTTATAAATATTATATATACGAAAGCGATTGAAATGTAACCCGAAAATTTGCTGTAAAAAGTGATATATTTGTTTCATCGGAAAGGAAATTTCTCGATCCCGTCATTGAAGAAATACGATGAGAAAGGACATTTCCTGTTGCGCAACGCGTTTTCTCTTAAACAAAGGTATGAAATCAAGTAAAATGTTGAGGATTTTGGTTTCAAGCAAATTTTTGTTTGAAACCAAACAAACAAATTTTAAAAAATCAGAAGTTTATTTAAGTTTAAAAAGTGTATTTTTTAAAAATAAAAGTGCATTGAACGTTTTTACTTTTAAACTTTGCTGTAATTTCGTTTTTATTGAGCCTGCAGTCAATAAAAATTATTTCAGTTGATTTTATTGAGAGTAGAAAATCGTAAAGAATATTCTATTCGCTTATTATTTGCACAAAATTCTGATCAATGTCTTGGATGGAAACTTTCCCCATTTTTAAATATAATATTAACGTGATTAGCGTTGTATTTCTTCTTTCTTTCGTTTGCGTTTTAATATACATTAACATAGTTTTACTTAAATCAGTATTAATCCTTTAAGTAGTGAGCTGATTTTAAATCATCATGTAAATTCTTAGAATAGAGGTCTTAACTAGAAGGTACTAAAAGTGTTGGTATCGTTTCGACAGAGCGTCAGTTATCATCAGTTTGGCTTTGGCCTTCCTAGTATGTGTTGAAAGTTAGAAGTCAAAATATAATCTTATTCGAAAGGAAAGCAGGAAATCGACACATCAAGAGTCAATCAAGTGAAGATGCAAGTGCCAGAAAAAAGCTAAAAACATCTCGCAAAAAATTACGTAAACGCATGTACTCCAGACGTTTGTGTTACACGAGGCGTTTCACCATTGTATGAAATTATTCAGAAATTACGATTCACAATTGCGACTTAGGTCGTACTGTTCATATTCATGAATGCAAAAAGTATCATTTAGTTGGAAATGCTTCCGTCTGTGCAATTTCGTAGAATTTTGACACGATTCGGTGTTTTAATACGCGTAAAGCTTAAATTCGCTGCATATTTTTACGACACAACTGCTCTTGTTATTTTCACGCTATCGCTATGTCTCATTTTGAATTTGCTCTGTGGAAAGCTTCAATTTGATTTGACATTTTTGGAGCTCGCATATTAAAAATCGTATTAGGCGCTGGGACAGAACACGTTAATGGACATGACTTCATAATCGAAGGACTTTTAAATTTGACCGCATCCATTGACGGATGAATCGCAAATTTAAATATATGTCCAATGATGAAGATGGCTATGTTGAACCATATATTATATATAACCGCAAAAATTGAGGAGGCTTAATAATTACTTAGGAATTAGATACGATAAGGAGAATAAACATAATTTCGATAATGGGGAATATGAAAACCTATGGCGAAATTTAAAAAAAATGCCTCTATTATATCCGAATATGTAAAATATGATATTCAATAATTTGATACCTTTCACTAGCTCAGTGTTTTTAATCATATTATGATCAATTATAAAATATTCCTAAAAGTGGAGACTTTCATTTTTTAACAACGAAAATTTAATCAGATATTGGTAGGCTTACTGACTAATCTCGAGGGTTTTTCGTTGTGGATTGCGAGTTTGACAGCTCTATTGTATATCATGGTTATTTTTACGCGTTTTTTTAATGGATACAATCATTTTACACGAACTTCATATATTTTTTGTTTTAATTTCGTAATGTTTTCATTGATACGATCGATTATGACTTATATAATTTATTCGTCTGGGTAAATCGCGCAGTAAATTGTATACATGACGATAGCACGATTATATCATTCATAGCGTTATAAACGAGCTCGCACTTAACATGAGGCCAACTTCGAAAACTATGTTTCCAATTGATTGACTTTGCGGTATGAAATATTGAAAAATGCAATGTAAAATTTGAGGCATCGGCTTTAAAAACCGCGTCAATCGAAACCACAGCGTACAAATATCATATTGCGATCGCATTGAAGCTTTCAATCGCGATAATGTATTTTTTGGGCGAAGACATCGTATAAAGTTGCCGTTTTTTGATCGAATATTTAAGATGGAGCTGACGTGGATGGACCGCCCGAACTCTTAATTATCTTGTTGGTTGAGCATTGTTCAAACCCTGTGGTTAGTGAATGCGTCTAAAATGTGTTTGAGGACACATCTGAGATGCAATTTTGGTTCAAAATGAGCAAACTGCATTGAGCAAATATTTGCCTAAGTTTGCCATCAACTACACTGTCTGCACCAAATTGTTCATTTGCAAAGTCATTTTCAATATCAGGATCATAATTCAGATGATTATACATAAAATGATTGAGGCTAAAACCAATGTATGGTATTAAATAGATTAAAACAATTAGGGCATATCTACAAAGTCAGCCAGATCAAGTGTTACTAAATTCACATTCACATTGTCAAACTGCCGTTAAAATGTTTGAGCGTTTTTATGATACTTGTATCATTTCAAAACGCAATTAACTAATGGCGGTAAGAAATTAATTTTCAAGGATTTTGTTCGAAAGACAATGGTGAAAATACGAATCGAGTTGCATAAAATGTATCAATGTGTCTGAATTTGCCGTCTAATTTTGTATTTTGTGAGTTCGTTTAGTCTCGCGTGTTTGTCGGCCATTTTGTTCAGTCACAGTAAATTCTTCCGATGAATAAATCGTCGCGCGCTTTCACCACTTGGTGCGAAATCCGCGCGATCATTCGTTTTTTTAATTTTGCAGAGCAATACCGCCTCGAATATCCACCGAAAGTCTATGGCACGAAGTGGATTAGGTTGTTCAGAAAAGGCCGTATTGATAATCAGGACTAAGGAATCCAATCCCGGGATTCCGGACAGTTTTAGGTGTTCATGAATCCCGGGACTATTAAACATAATCTCAAAAAATTCAGGGTTGAAATTTTTATCTAACAGAAACTCTTGGAAACAGTGGCGTAACTACTAATTGGCGAGCTTAGATAACGCCAATGGTCAGTAACTATCTAATCTATGTATATGTAGTACAAATATATATCTATGTATATGTAGTACATATATGTTTTTCAAATCGTTATGTTAACCTTTCCCTACCGGTGATGTATTTACTACACCTCGACTCTAATAATGGGAATATCGATATGAAATATAATAGATACGGGGTTCAGAATTTTTGTATTCCTCCGTAATATAAGTACAAATCACATTAAAGTATTATAGTATACAAGTATTCATCTGCAGCGACGGAAATAAATAATTTGTCGGGAAATCGGGAATTTTGCGATTTTTAATCGGTGTCTCAGCAGAAAATAATTTTATTCACAGTCACATTGATGGTGTTATACGAAAATGAGGGCTGACGCAATCATCAACTCGAACTAGCATTTAAATATCTGATGACGATACCTTCAACGAGTATGTGGTATATTTTCAGCAGCAGGTTGCCTGGCTACCAAAATCAGATCCAGACTAAATGACGAATCACTCGATGCTTTAATGTTACTTCGGGCATATTTTCAAAGTAATATTTGAATTTTTTAGTGTTTTATTAATCTATTTCTGAATTGTATTCTTATCTTTAATAAATAAAATTCTTTATGGATTTAAACTGGTAACATTTGATGTGATGCACCCTGCATGAAATGCATTCAATACTTAATTCACAGCGTGCAAAAACTGCATACGAATACATCATGCAGACATGATTCTTTCGCAGTTTCCATAAAATATACAAGCGAATACCATGCGGATGTAGGTGAAGCAATTTAAAAAGCATTTTACGTAATAAAATTCCGACATGATGTCACATACGATTTGCATATTGCGTTTATTCTCCATGTTTAGAGCAACATTAAATTTTGCCAGCAATTTCTACTGATGTGTTAAAAATGAATCTCGAAAACAAACACGGCTTAAAGAGTTGAATTTATGCAAATAAATTTCGTCCGTTTTGAATGTTATTGAGCGATTTTGGGACATTTTTTAAAGCACACAGTTCAGAAAACGCTGACAAAGTATACAGTCGTTCGAAGGGTCTCAACCGAAAGAAATATTTCCATGGAAGCTACTTTCAAAGTTACCATCTATGTATTAATTTCCTGTCTTTCGTTCAGGCCGTGAGTAATTTATGGTCGCACATAAAGCATTTGAGAAGCTTCATTTTAGCGGCTTGCATACATTTTATAGCCACGCTTCCTTCCCATCCAGATGTATCGTAACTCTTTGAATACACTGTTACAGAAATTATTTAAAGAAAGCTGTTAAAATACAAATATTGCAATCGAGTCTAAGTAAATCGCCTTGTTAATATTTATTCCTCAAAATGTAATGGCAGCAATAACGAGCAGACGACTTCATAGACTGCATTTTTTAACGACCACTTTATCTATAAAAATACAAGATTTTCCTCTTGTACCAATATAAAATAAGCTCATAAATATCTAAGAAGTTCTAAGAATAGATCCAATCTTGCATCATCAATGTTTATCTCATTATAATAGCATTTTGTATTTATTCGATCGTTTCGAATATCAAAAGCTTATATTTTGATATGAAGCATTGTTGGAAGTATAAAAAGAAAACTGCTCTCTTTACATAATATTATTTAAGTGTAATACATAACGATTCTCAATGAAATCGGCATATTTGGATGATTTATTTAGCGTAGATCTGTTGCTTAAATTGTATCTATCGGAAACATTTCGAATGCTAAAAGAATGTAATTTGAACGACACTAAATTCTTATATCAAATCTCGAGGACAAAAATCGTATAAAACAACATTAAAAATGTTGGAACAATCCTCTTAATTTAGTGATTAAATAAGATCCTCGATAAACTATGAAGTAATTATTGCAAAAGTTCTCATCTACTCGATATCGAAAGTATAAAAGCAATTAAAAACCGCTTTTTAACAAAGAAATACATATTGATTTATTCGTTATATCACTCAATAACTTCGTAGGATAAGGAGAAAGGACGAACCATCAATAGCGAATATTATATGCCGTTATTGGTGCGTCTGACGGAAGAAATTGCGAAAGAACGACCCCAAATTACGAAGAAAATGTTACTCTTTCATCGATACAATACACCATGTTAATGGCAAATTTGTACGAATTGCACTTTGAATTGCTTCATCGTACATTGAATCAGACTCCCAGAGACTATTACCTGTTTTCAGATCCAAAAAAATGTAATTTGGCTCCAATGAAGCAATAATTATCGAAAGCTAAGCCTATTTTGAGACCAAATATAAATCGTTTTACATACAATCGCATTGAAATATTTAAGTAGCATTGTAATAAAACCGAATATTGCCTAAAAGTCGTCGTTTTATTAACTTTATCTTGCATTATTTATCCTATGAACTTATTGAGTGATTTGTTAGCTCTGGATTTTCATCATATTAAGGATCAAAGCTGTGCGATTTCTAGTTGAACACCTTATCGAAACTATTTATGCATCCATAGAGCAATATTAGTGGCATGCTATATTGCCATAATAATAATAAAAAATAATAAAAGCCGAGCCATAAACGATTAAATTAACATAAGGGGAAAATGTCTATACTTTCTACATATTTCAGTAGACCGCTAAAAACGCATCGTTACATGTTAAACACGTCGTGGAGATATTTTCATTTTACACTGTAAATTGTGCTTTGATTTTGACTTTTGAAAAAATATTGAGCCCAATGTTTTGATCGCCAATATGCATGCCTGCGGTGCATTCATGTGCAATAAAGGCGAATTCGCTTAATACGACCGATGCACGAGTATTCATTTACAGCCAAAAAATAATTACCTTGTATGCATTCTAGTGGAGAACATTTTGTAAAAAAAGTCTTGCAGCACAGTGAGGGCACTCAAAGTACTCGTGATCGTGCTTAATTGGTCTGCTAGAAAGTGCTATCAAGATGCCAGCAACAGGCACCTTCAATTTTCTTTGTAACTGAATTCCTTTTACAAAAAATCAATTCACTGACGCAAGTGCATTATTGCATTCAGATATTAATTCCACTGGATTTTTGTCATGATAAAAAAATACAATTAGGCACGAGATCAAATGTTATCAATTTCGTTCCCTTTTGGTCATCGAACGTATGATATTACAATTATTATTTTATAAGCACTTTAAGGCACTTTATTTATAAGCTTCTATTATGAGGCAGTATACGATTGTTTAATTTGGAGCAGTGAGTGGCTATAAGAATGCGAGGATTCGGCTTGGGTCGCATCAGTCGCCGTAGACTGGAAATAAAAACCGTAATATATCGATGAAAAATTATTACAAGCTTTTATATGAAATAATGTATTGGAATCTCAATTTTATTTAACTTAACCCTTTGAATGTTAATCCTTTGCGGTCCCTAAATATTTTAAACATTTTTATCGGAACCAAGAATCTTTAGGAACAGAACATTAAATAGACAGCCTCAAAGAGATGCATATGAAGAACTTCACTTTGCAACGAAAACAGCATTGTCTTTACCAGAATACAACACACCAAACACCCTCAGGTTGTCTAGAGTAGTTTTCCATCGTCTTCCTAAGAAAACTATTCAGTCTTTACAAACCTCCCACACTCCCTATGGAGACGGTCGCGAAAGCGTTCGTCAATACATTCATTCAAAATACCTGTTGAATGAGCGTTCGAAATAAAACTCTATGGTAATGCTACCTTCAATATCGAGCGAATGAGTAGATGAATGTATAACAAAGATGAGATGGATGTAACCCCTTCCTGTGAATGGATATTGAAGAGTCCCATAGTTCTACAGTGGACTGTTTGTGGATGCACTATGATGATGATGATATAAACACGATATGCAAAATAAAATCATATGATTTTAAATCTGATTGGGGGAAAAAATATATAGAAACAAAATGTCGAGCCAGACTCGACATAGGACCGCGGAGATTTAAGCAACGATATATCGTCGGATAAATTACGGGAAAAGCAAAGTCCAAGCAGTTGAGCGAAAAGAGAGAGAGAATCGTTCTTACTCCCTCCGTCGCATACGCACGTATATAAAAACGTTACGCGCATGCGCCGTGACGGCTAATTTACAAAGCAACCAGTAGCATTTTTTATATATTACACAAACGCAGCTTCATCTTTTAGCTAATAATTATCGTCGTGTGAAGAGTTAAATAGATAAATGGACAAGTAGATAAATGAAAAAAAAAATAATGCATTAAATGATGATGATTGATAATTTGCAAATATAAATTTCAGTTCTCAAAGTTATCAGTCAAGAAATGTAGTAGCTTAGAAGCTTCATATTAAGTATGTTTTGGTCTACAGAATTAAATATTAATATATGAACCACAAACATTGTTCATAGTTTGAATATGAAGGTCATTTAAAAAAAACATCAGACAGTTCATTCATGAATTTATTCCGTGGCGTATTATCGACGCGATCAATACAAATACGAAATCCGTAAAAAATGTGCAAATTTCTAAAATTGCATTTATTATTATCTTTCGAGCCGCGTAACATTTTATTTGCGTCATATTTTTTTGTTTGTCATAATTTGAGTGAATAAATAAATCAGAAAAGCTACAGTCTACGAAGCTTACCGGCTTTAAAATAAAATCTACAAAGCTCCCCTTTTATGCACAAATATTATATGTTAATTGTTGTCAAATAAACATCATCAAATTTCGATACAAGATGGCTGGGGCTTCGATAGACGTGGCTAAAATTGTAGCATGGGAATTTGATTGAAATATTGAAACTTTCAAGACATTGCAATATTAAATACATTTAATATTTATTATAAGCAGCTACATCATAGTATTTTGTAGATAAATGAGAAAGAATCAGCTCTGTAGGAATAATTACATAAATAATGTCGCTGTCTAGTATTTTTTCCTACTTCTAAATGCTAAAAAGCGCTCGAGTATATAGATTTTATTTGCATGGCAAACCATCATGATTGAATGTGAATCATCAGCGTGTATTTATAAACTACAGTAAATCCCGAGAGGTTGTCCTGGAAACAACCTCCGACGCTAACCCAAATAAACATTTATGAGCCATAAATTATGAATGAGAAGTGTGCAAAAAAGAAGGCAGACTTTTAATATGCGGCTCTATTTAAATCCGCGTCTGGCGAGGGTGTCATTTATTAACTAGGGAGACGCTAATAATAAATAAATGACTATAAATTGGCTTACATTTCAATTCAACAAATACACATTTGAATGAAATCGGTTTTTTTGTAATGTAAATATATGTTTTTTATACGCGCGTCCGAAGGTAGACGCGCATGAAGTTCCCCCGCATTCAATGTGTCAACATCGCTCATTAAATACGCAATAGTATTGAATCGGAACGAATAGGAAATTCTTCAAGAATTACAAAATTAACTTCGTTTTAATCCGTATTAGGTCATAAAAAGCAAGATTTCGATCAGACGTACAAATAACGAACAGTGAAACAAGCAAAATAGTTTGATTATAAGCAAAGCATATATGTTTAGTTGAATTATAAGCAGTGATTGAACAAGTGACGCAAGGACATGATTCGGTCGTAAATGTTCGATCGAATAAATGGGATATGCGAGTACGCAATTTTATTGATATCTCCCATTTAACACTCATCGGTCCCGCTGAAATATTCGTAAGCGATTAACGCCTCTACATCTGCTAGCATTCTACACAATGAAATTGGTCTGGTTAGATTTTCATATATTTTGGATGAAAAAAATATGATTTTTTCGCAAATGACCATAGCCATGATTGAAGAAAACCCGCAATATACTGTTCGCGGAAATAACTAACAAGTTAGAAATTCCACGAACATCCGTCCATAATCATCTGACAAAATTGGGCCACATCAATCGTTCAGTTGTGAGGCTTCCTCATGAACTGACTGACTCAAATAAACTTTAGCGTATTTCAACATGCGATCTTCTATTCCAACGACATAATAGACAACCTTTTTTGAAGAGATTTTTCACTGGAGATGAAATTTGGATACTCTATGAGAATATCCAACTTAAATGGTCTTGGACCAAGGGTACAGAAGCTTTAACTGTAGCTAAATCTGACCTCCATCCAAAAAAAGTTTTGCTATGCATTTGGTGGGATTGGAAGGGGGTAGTTTATTATGAGCTACTTCAGCAAGGTGAAACAATCAATTCAACAAAATATTGTTTCCAAATAGACAATCTAAAGGATGCAATTGCCAGAAAACGGCCAGAATTAGCGAACAGACGAGGCGTTGTTTTTCATGACGATAACGCCAGGCCTCATGTGTCTTTGCTCGTCAGAAAGAAATGATTATCATTTGACTGGGATTTTTAACCTCATCCTTCATACTCTCCAGACATTGCCCCTTCAGATTATTATTTATTTCTTTCGTGGAAAAATTCTTTATGTGATAAAAATTTTAATTCAAAAAATGATATAAAAATGTACCTTGATCAATATTTTGCCAACGAATCTGGCAAATTTTGGCAAGAAGGCATTATAAAGCTTCTAGGATCATATATTATTCAATAAATATTAATGTAATACAAATTACTGTTGATTTTTTCTTGTCTTAAAATCGTCAGAAACGTGCGGGATTACGTGGTATTCAGCGGAATCCTGGGTGCTAATTGAAATGCATTATCATAAATCTTCAAGGATTATTATAGTGAATTTCAAATAAAGAATGAATCGGTGAATTCGCCAATCACAACATGTGATTTGGCCTAAAAGCGGAAGGTCAATCCTCGTTTCTATCATGGTGATATTGTTGTGGTTGGTTGGAAAGTGATTTTAGCAAGCGTTCGTGTTATTTTTGTTGTTGAATTTCCATTTCATATCGAGGATAGATGTTTTTGGTCTCGTCTAGGCCCGATTCCATTTGTGGACATGTTGTCTACGTGTGTTGTCGAGATGATTTATGGTACAACCGTGAAATGTGTTTAAGTTCGTCGACTGCTAGTCTATACTGGCGGGGTCCTCACATGGCACCCGATGTAAATTCCTTTCGATTTGATCACAAATTTCAAATTGCCCCGACAGAATTCAGATATCTGAATTTCATAGGAGGGTCTCTTAACATATTTTCATATTCATACCCGGAGTAGATTAAGCTGCTCCAGGTTCGCTGTGCCCGATCGACCAACGTAACATATTTACTTCGCTTTGTTTATCTCTTATTTGTCGATCATATTTTATTTATATACATAGGAATGATGGTGAGCCCCCGAGACCAGTTCCTATCTAGCATTCTTCTCGATGACATCAAAGTCGATCTGATGCTGCATCGCGACCTTTACGAGTGCATCGCACACCAAGCTAATAATACACCCGGAAAACTAAGCTCGTCCACTGACACAACTAACTCTTGATTGGATTCTCTCCTAAGATTATATCTTGCCAGTTGTTGATGCGACGCTACAAATGTCATACTCTAATATACCGGAACCAGAAGATCAACCGCTCATCCATGGGCAATCCAAAAAAAGACCACGAAGACACGATCAATCTAGTATACAAATTCTGACTTAATACGTTTAATTAGATACTCAAATTCATGGATTTATAAATAAAAAATTGTGTGAGTACTTTTTTATATTTATTAACGATATTGCATTGCCTTTTGCATTTGCATTGACTCTTTAAAGGGTGCGGCAGGGAAACTTCATAATTTGAAACGCGCTCCTTGAATCAATAATTATTCCGAGAAAGGTAGATTATCACCCATTAAAAAGAACAAAATTTAACGTTTTTTATCATGTATGTTTAATAACCAACTATCCTTGGTGTTTCACTTTTCGCCTCATTCAGCCCAATTTTCCCTACCGCGCCTAAATAAGTATCACTAGAATAGCATAAATCGAATTAACACCCCATACATAATAGTGGCTTATTATTTGAACGCATTGAACGCCAGACACCACCCACGAATGAAGCTGTGAAAAAAACGATACATATTCAAACTATTATATGCACAAATATTAAAATTTATGAATTGAACATGCTGTTGAATCCCAACAACATGCAAATTGTGTATATCTCCAAAACGCACCCAATTGTTGCCTTAATGTGCATTGATTTCAGGCGCAATAATTCAATGAGCTTTCTACAATATGCTGACACTATTTCGATGATATTTAAACGTGCGTTTGATTGCTTAAAATAAATTAAAAATAAAAAGCATCGAATAAAACCAAAACTGCCAAGGCATTTAATTTCCAACCGAATGGACATGAAATTGCTTCTGGATTAATGGAGAAATAATCCCCGATGAATTCATATCAAATTTGCCAAATGCCAATACACTCAAACCTCTTTTTGTGCGATTTTGAAGTTGTGTGATTTTTTTAAAATTAAATACTAATAAAATTAATTTAAAGCTGTTTAAAAGTTATGCGTTTTTTAAAATCCATGGAACGCATCTTCACTTTTTTCCATCTAAGCAAACACGAAATAGATACATAATCTAATATATAAAAATGAATTGGGTTTTGTTCGTTCGAAATGCGCTGCCATACCGTTCATCGGATTGCAATAAAACTTCGTTCACTTATTGCTAAAGATTGTGCGAGTAATATAGGCATAATTTAATATACAAAAATGTAAGTCATAACTTTTTTTGTGTGATTTCTTTTTGTGCGATTTTCCGCGGAAAGCATCTACCGCACAAAAAAAGGTTTAAGTGTATATATATTTTTTTACATATACATATATATATTTATAATTTCCATAATAAAGAAATTTAGATAAGCTAAGTAAGGCAAATTGATCTGAACAAGGTCAAAGGCAATGACTGAGAAGGGAAAGCGCTATACAGATTCTATTCTTTTTATACATAGCATAAAGCCTATAGTTGCACTTTTTATATATTACACAAACATAGCTTCATATTTTAGCTAATTGTATGAAATGTGAAATTAAGAAAAAAAACAAGTGTGCAAGCCTTTGGAGAACGGGAAAAGCAAATAAACCGCACAATTAATTTTACCAAATTATTAAAAATTTCGAAAATTGGCAGTTAAATTATGAAATTATCATAAGTCGTTTAACATATTTTCAATAACAAACAATATATAGACCAACGAAAATGTCATCTAAAGCTTGAAACAGTATTAAAGCATATGATAAGAAATTCGACCTTCGGCTGTTTATATTTACATACATAACATTACAGAATAATAAAACTATTTTGACAAAAAAATGTTGCTTTACATGTTTACGCATTAAATACATGTTCTTGGTGATAATACAGAACATCTTTTAGAAGTAGAATACAGTCCATGGACCAAAGGGATATTGCTAACATCAAAATATTATACATTATTCAAGAATCGACATTGCACAAATAACTTTAATAAATTCAGTCAGAAAATTAACAATGAAGTTGATAGTCAACTTTTGATAAAAGTCGTATATAAACTAATCAATGTGAATGATTAAATAAGAAAAAAATAGTTGTAAAGATAACTAAAAGAAGTAATAAAATAACAAACATGAAAAATTGCCAAAACTGGGCTTGAAATCATGGATTTGAATCCCGATAAATCTTCAAACGTAAGACGTATCATCCCTTATAATTCAATTTATATTGCTCAAATATTTATATATTTGCTGATTTATTGGTATTTAGTTAAATCCCGTTTTTGCACAGTGAGTTATACTCTGGATTCTTATTATACATGGTTCAAATTCAGATTACGGGGAAAAAACACCGTACCAACATAAATAAACATTCTATGAACATTGTATAGATTTGACGCTGGAAAATTGGAAGTTCCAGGTAGGAAACACTATAGTGACTGACAATATTATCTGGGGTGTTGATTTCACAGGACAATTAACAGGATGAACATAGAGTATTGATTTTAGTATTATTAGATGAATACAATTTAACAAATTTTCCGTATTAAGGTCACATATTATATCAATACAAAAATCAACCAAATTCTCTAACGCGTAAGACGTGTACCGAACCGATAAAATTAATATTTTTCAATCGGTTCAGTTCTAGTTTTTGTTCCGGCATTAATAACGATTTTATCGGTTGTCGGTTCAGTTCTGGTTCGAAGTCCTGGATTAAATAAGCTATCAATCGACTTAATGTTTGATTGAAAGAGAAGTCCTCCAAATAATTTGGAGCAGTGAGGGAACAATTAAAATCAAGGACTTGCTGTGTTCAAAATCTTTCGGCGTTAAATGTCCAAATTCAAAAATGCTCAGCATTTTTTAAATAGATTGAAAATTTGAATCGAAAATTGAAACTTTTTGAAAAAGCTCCTCAGTCAATAACTAAGGTTAAATAGAATTCATCAATTCAACCAAAATCTCACATAGATTTACATATTATCGTCGACGATGAATATTTTAACTGTTTAGCCTTCGTGTGATGCAACTTAACACATCGTATGCAGGTCACGTGTTAATATCGATACAATCAAGGACGCCATATTCCATGTTAAGAAATGATTATGCTGTCACAAGATATGCATCGATGAAATGAGCTTTTTGACGACTTTAACATAATATAAAGCTTGAAAATTTAAAATACCGATCGTAGGAAAATGATACAACCACAACGTGCAGTAACACGTGTCAAAGCTCAGATTTAAAGAATTTTGCACTTAAGATCGAAATGAATTTCGCAAAGCAGCACAAATGACGCTACACTGTCGAAAAAGATGATTCATTCATTTCGATACAGACGTGACTATTTTTCCCTATCTTTAGTATTTTCATGCCTGATGTAAAAAGCCATATAACTGGTTAGACATTCATCATCAAATCATCCAACGGCTCTCGAATAAAACACGATTTTAAGCTATTTTTCGGAGGATTTTCGCATTCATAATGGAATTAAAGACGTTGCAGGAAGACGCCGTAGAGTGAATGTATAAAAAAGACTATATTAATTCGTAAGATCATCTAACACGTAACTCAATAAGTTCTTAGAAAAGTTTTGGTCTCAGTATTTAGGAACGCGCACAAATTGCTTCCTTGTCCATTGGATATGACTGTTAGTTATTATTATCTGTTTGCTGACCTAAAAAAGAATGCTCCAGGAAAATATAATTTTTTCTCCAATGAAGCTTATTTTGAGGCCAAATATAAATCGTTCTACAAAAGGGCATCGATTGTTGTTTTATTAGTCATCCTACGAACTTATTGAGTGACGTATTAAATGATATTATCAATAAGATTTTGGGTCAATGAAGGATTTTAACGATATTTATAACTAACCAAATGCTCAATGAGCATATTAAGCATCCGGACAGTGAGAGGTATTCATTCTATATCATAAGTAGTGGAATGCTTAAATGCACAAAAATTTATACAGTATTAAATAGGCATGAGCGACTTATCGTGTTATGCATTTTTGAAGGAATAGTACATTAATAAAATAAAAATTTCAAAGCAAAAATATAATAACGCTGCTTTTAAATTCAAACAAATCGCAAAATGTTAGTCAGTGTATCAAATTATGGTTAACATATCGCACAATCGTTCAAAAATAGGAAGATATAGTACAAATATTTTTAAAAATTATGCAAATTCTTATATCATATATGGCCATTTTATACGCAAAAACAAGATTATGCATAGAATCTAAATATAAAAATGCACACATATCGAAATAGTCATATTTTATGAGATATTATCGATTTAATAATGGTGTTGATCGATCGTCTTTGTATGATGGGTTTGCATTATTTACAAAATCTAAAAATCATGCATTCCTTTGGACAAATTTTATCGGTGCCGCGTGGGTTGTATCATTGTTAATTTGAGTGGTTTTTTTTCTATTTCGATCTATGTACAGAGAGATCCTCATCGAGGATCGTACGAACATGATCATCTTACTCTCGTTGGTGATGCTGCTTAAACCATGCCAGCTTTAAATTTCCGAAACCGGTTAAGACTTGACAATGACGTGAAAATTTCCTACGGCACACTTCAAAACTCACTATAACGAGTCATATTTAACCAGTATTTCTCAAAGCTAATTTTTGTTTCGATCAATGTTTATACAATGTAAATCAGGAATGATAGATTCTATCAAAATTTCAACGTTGCGGACATTAATAAAATTTTTCGCAATCTGATAAATTGTACCTACCGGCTTTAAATTAAAATCTCCAAAGCTGTTTTTTTGTCAACAAGTAGTTTATGTTAAACGTTGTTAAATAAGCGTCGTTTACTTTCGATACAAGGTGGCTAAAGTTTTGGTAGACGTGGCTAAAGTTGTAGCGTGGGAACTTGATTGAAGTATTGCAATTTTCAAAGCATTGTATAAGTACATTTAATATTTATTATAAGCAGCTACAACATAGTATCTTGTAGATAAATGAAAAAGATTCAGCTTTGTAAGAATACAAATAATGTCGCTGCTTCCTGTATTATTAATATGCAAATAAGAAATCAATTATGCGCGCAAGATGCTTAAAGACTAAAACTATTGGATCTGAACCGAACCGTTAAAACCGTTATTTTTACGGGAACGGAACCAATTTAAACATCAGTTTTTCGGTTCGGTACACGTTTTATGCAAAAGAGAGTTTGTTTGATTTTTGTATGGATGACCTTCATTATTTAATAATCTACAACAGGTGAACTAAGACTTAAAAGGCTATCATATATTTACAAATAGGTTTTACACCAATCCCCATTTTATTTACAATAGATCAGGGAGGAATTATAGAGACTGTATGGTGTGTTCAGATCGTGAAACTGAAAAGGGATGAAAGCGAACGCTATATTTTTGCGACACTCACGTAATGAAACCAGCGCTTCATTCTGAAGATTGCTTCAAAAAATATCATATATTACATGATTGCAAAAATTGATAAATCAAATCAAATGCATAATATACTTAATAAACGTCCTGTATAACAAAATACTATTTATTAATTCATAAACCCCCTTTTTTTTCATTTTATTCCATACAAACATTTTTTTTGAGAAATACGCCGCAAAAAATGGCTTGGAATTGGTGGGAACTTTTATGAAAAATCTTGGAGCCCAAAGGGTTAATATGCAAGTATTGTGGACGTCGTAGATGCTGTTTAAATCCTGTGGATGGCGAAAATAGCGACTAAATGTTGCAAAATTAAATAGATCATGCAGTCGTGTTCGCTGCTATCATCGTGTGAATACGGTCGTAACAAAACATTCGATTTTAAAGACACTGTGCAACGATTTGCCGATGAAAATATAATTTAGCCCTTTTAAAAAATCCGAATCTATCAATTATGAGTGTGATTTAAACCGTTATAACGAAATAGTGTTTATATAAAATAGATCATTTTTTTGCATGTTTTTTAAGAATTCACTTCTCAATTTTGCATAGATTATAATCTAGAAATAAAAGCTCATGAGTGTCGACTAAATACAGACAAATGGTATACAAATACCGAATGCAATAACACTTTGCAGCTTAAGAAGAAATTAAAATTAAAAGCCTTTGTCATAACTTACAAATGTCACGAACAACGTTTTATCTCGAATGTTTCCGAGATTAATTTATAATGTCTACCGTGACAACAAGCAACTACCGAGGCTTACATTTTGCTCACATCACGTCCCAAGAACAGAATTTTAAAGGATATAAAATGAAAAGCGGACGCAGTTGCCTTGTAACTATATTAAATTAAAGGTCATTCGGAATTTTCGGATGCATCTTATTTCTTAAAATATACAAATTTATTGATATTCTGGTCCAGTGGTTCATAAAAACTTTATCACGAGATATACTATAAATGCTGTATTTAATCTTGTGTTTTTTGTCATATAATGATGCATTTGGACGTTAATAAGAAGCTATGGATGTTATTATATATACGACTTAATTTGACTTAATTTGAAAACGCCTAGAATATGAGACGTTTAATAGTTTTTTTTTTAAATTCAAAATGATGAAATCGACAGAATAAAGTAACGAGATTTGTGCCTCTATTATTATGCTACTAAATGAAGGTTTTTTATTCAAGGTAATTGCTGAAAAAAATAAGATTTCTGTCAAGCAATCGTAGAAGACGCCATGTGACTGCGTCTTTAAAGGACAGAATCAAACTCTACTACGCGTATCGAGGAATAACTTAATTATATTATGGTCCGGAATAGGTCGTCAATCGATCGCATAATTGAATGAAATCAGATTACATAATGTGTTGGTGTCTGCAGCGAAAAATTGCATGAATTCATGCGAACTGTATGAGCGTTTAGCGCAGAAGAAACCCAAATCGGGCAAATTGAATAAACAAATAAAAATATTATTTTAAAAAATGTACAATTGCTGATTATAAAAATGTCTTATGGACTAACGAATCAAATTTTGTTAAATATATACACACGGGGTCTAAAATAATTTGTCAATATCATGTAAAAATGCTAGCCAAGCTAGCAAAAAAACAACCAAGGGACATAAGAAATATTGAATGTATAACTTATTTGTTTATAAGGCTGTTAATTTATATTTGAAGTTATTTATTTAAGTTACATTTGGAAATAATTGATCAAAAATAGTTCACATTAGAGCCTTGAATATGCAAATTCTTAGATGAAGATGACGATTGATGAAGTTTGCTCTTGTGAACTTCTTCAAAAATATAATCCAATTTAATTGGGATTATATACTTATGTCATTTATGGATAATATCAAAAGATTTTCTATCGTTTGATGAAATTTATGGTGTACATTATATACAAATAAATGTGGTGTGTACGTGTTGATCGCAACAGAATAGAGATTACAAATTTAATTCCTGACCGAAGCGCATTATTGTGATGAGATTCGATTTGTAATATTAATATAAATTTTCATACAATCACAAATTAGGTCACCATCAGAATATGTCTGTCATGGATGGCCTTGTTGAAGATGAATTTTTGTGTCGAAAAGTCATAGCAAATATTCAATTACCTTTATATCCTTGGATGAATACCTCAAAGTGATAATGGTACATTATTTGAAAGTATAATCGCGATGAATAGATTTAAATCTGCTATATATTAATCGAGTGATAGACACAGTCCAGAGCAAACGAAGCCCAATAGCAGACTAAATTTGAGATCCTAGCAAAACAATGGATTTCACGAACGTGCTTTTATATAAAGAAAAAAAATGTCCACATGAAAATACAAAATTGACATTTTCAATTAAATTAAAATGCAATAATCGATATCAAATTTCAGACAATATTATTGCCACCTCGTAATATTAAGTATATATTATGTTTTTTCTTCGGCTTATCTCTTCTTATATATTTGCTATGTACCCATACTAGGACTCTATAAGCTGAGATTATTAAACTTTCAACCATTAAGCATCAAACGTCAATATCGAAAATGGGATAAATCGCTATTTTTCTGGAACGAAAATCGTATCTAAATCAATATTAATGTTAAGAACTGAACCAAAATAATTTAAAAAGCCGTCATTCAAGTTTATGGCAAAAAGGGAATAAAATGAACCGATAAAATTACGGCCACCCGTCAGTATCGATAGGGCTCCGCAGCCTCGATACGCACTCGCAGTATACGACCGAAAATCCTTTTTAATTGAGAGGCCTTAATGATTAAATATATTTACCATGATGATACGGCGACAATCACGAGTCATTTTAAATTCGATGCGAAATTAAACCCTGATGGCGGCTAATGAAATTTGCTTGCCAACAATCAAACTCATAGATAATAGAAAGCGCGTCTGTCCTGCAACCCTTAGGATTTACCCTCACCGCCTGAGGGAAATATCTGGCGAATGCAAAGCCCAATCCGTATTAAAAACGACCCGCTTTGAAGACCAAAATCGATATTCAATTCAATTGGTGCGGCGAAATTTTTTCCACGATCTGGATTTAAATCCGAACCTTAATAATAAGAATCCAGTGTTTAAGTCACTATATTTTGTCTAATTATTTGATACAAATACATATATGTATTAGAGGCATTTTGGATCGATCGTATTGCTTGTTGTTATGCCGTATTTCAATTAATTTCTCGATTGTCTATATGGAACTCCTATTGAAACTTAATTTAGGACATCAAAGCTTTCTAACAACGTTAATTTTGTGTCATAAAGGAACCCCATAGAGTACAAAGTGCACTCAAAGCACTCGGAACAACACTTAATTGGTCCGCTAAAAAGTGCTATCACGATCGCCAACAACAGGTTGCAGCACTTTATTTTTAAGTTCAGTACAAACTCAAATTGCACACGTCGAAGATTTTGCGATCGAATTTTCAATATTCAAACTGGCGGTTATTTTTAATTAAAAAAATATATATATATAAAATTTACAACATTTTAAATTAAATCAAACGTCGCCGACTGCCTTCGTTAGATGGTATCATAGCGAATAGACGTTCTTATAAGACGTGGAAGTATCTTGCATCTTTAAAATTAACGTTGCGTAAATATCAAGTTGAAGAACCGCTTGTGCTTTTGTACAGTGTTTCCCAAAATATATCGCTCGGAATAAAAGCCATCCCGGAAGTAATGCCAAAAGAAATGCTAAACACGAAGACGAAATCACGCGCTGAATCATCTCGCCATAGTATTCTGGCCACCAAATTTTGCTTTTTTGATCTTGTATAATATTCTAAGCACATCTATTCATGAGATAAAGAATGGCGCGTTTCTTCTCGAGATGCATACGAGACATTTTTACATGGATTGCCTTACACATTTGGTTAAATCAGAACGAGATTATTTAAATAGCGGCGGAAACATCGTTATTTTCAAATGATTTTTGCACATTCCGATTATATAAATCATGCACATATTTTAGATCCAGGAAATGAAGGTAAATTGAACCAATCGATCTGGTGGGATGATTTTTTTCCACGATCTAAATTCAAGCAATTGTTATTAAGCTGTCTGTTTGTCTGTTCTCTATGCAATCACGTATCGACTTAATAGATCGATCAAAGTCTATTTTTCTAAAGCATTCTTCCTCTGGGGATCCTTTTACAATGATATAAATATGCATTCGACCACTTTAACTCTTTACAGTCCGTGCCCGCATTAACGCATAATGACGTAACATTAGCTTAATAAAAATGTCATAGATATTTTTGCAAATACGTTCAAATACACAATGTAAATATGATTTTTATATATTAATAGAACGATGAACTGACTGATTTTTTTCCTTATTTTTATCGTGTGTTTACGTAGCATATCACAGATTGAAAACCAGCGTTATGTTTAAATACATCGACGTAATAAACTCTTTTGTAAGCACCACTGAAATTTATTTTTGATCTATTGGCTGCTTTAAGAATTATATCAACTTTACGAATGAAGTAGAGTTTCATTATTTTTTTGCAGAATCACCCAAACTTTGGGCAAATTTTAACACAAATATATATTCAATTAAATGATTCTATAAATGATGGCTTAATATTTGTATGCTGTTTACTTGTGCCATTTTCATTTAAATCTAGTTATACACGATGATTGCACGTTTCGGAAATTAATTGCAATTTTCCCATCCAGATGTCGGTGGCATTTGATGGGAATGCAATATCGCCGTTATTTAATTAATTCGATTATTCGATCTCTAAACAATGCAGTCTCGGAGTGTAAAGTGATGTTTTGGACATGATCAGGATTGGATTAGTCGTGATATTCAGCAACCACAGTCGGATATTCAGCCCGGAGCGTGTGGCATCATATCAAAATCGTCGATAGGATGGGATTAAAATTAGCTTATGGTTCAAAATGTTTGCAATTACTGTGTGCGAATCAAACCTTAACTGTAATTGATTAATTTAAATTATTTAGTCTCAGATTGTAGAATGATAATCGGGAGCTGAACGACTTTGACGAAGCCTAAAATTTATAAAATACGATGTTTTCCTAATTAATTAGGTTTGTCCCATAAGTTTCTTTCGCAAATGAACACAGATCTAATCAAAGCCATGGTTGAAGAAAACCCACGATATATTGTTCGCGAAATAGCTAACAAGTTAGAAATTCCATGAACATTCGTCCATAATCATCTGACAAAATTGGGCTACATCAATCGTTCCTTCCTTATGAACTGACTGACTCAAATAAACTTCAGCGTATTTCAACATGCGATCTTCTTCTCCAACGACATAATAGCCAACCTTTTTTTAAAAGACTTGTCACTGGAAATGAAAATTGGATACTCTATGAGAATATCCAACGTAAACGGTCTTGGACCAAGGATATAGAACCTTTAACTGTAGCTAAACCTGGCCTACATTCAAAAAAAGTTTTGCTATGCATTTGGTGAGACTGGAATGGGGTAGTTTATTATGAGCTACTTCAGCACGGTGAAACAATCAATTCAACAAAATGTTGTTTCCAATTACACAATCTAAATTGACTAGGATATTTTACCTCATTCTCCAGACAATGCCCTTTCACATTATTATTTATTTCTTTCATTGAAAAATTCTTTACGTGGTAAAAAAAATAATTCAAAAAATGATATAAAAATGTACCTTGATCAATATTTTGCCAATAAACCTGGACATTTTTGGCAAGAAGGCATTATGAAGCTTCCGGAGAGATGGAAAAAAGATAATAGAATAGAATGGATCATACATTATTCAATAAATTTTGATGTTATACAAATTATTGTTTATTTTTTTCTCAATATGAAAACGAAAGAAACTTATGGGACACCATAATAAATTCATATATAATAGATGAAAATGTCGTCTTTTTTTATATACGTCTATAAAATATTAAAAAATAGTGTAGTATTACTTGGATAATGACGCCATCCTCGAACAGTACATAAGATGTTACATAAACCAATCAAGATCAAAGAAACATCACTCTTCAGAGTGATAAGGCTGATGCTTGTGTCTTGATGATGAAGCTTTTGAAGCTGAAGCTGAGCTTGGCTACTTGTTTAATTCTGCCTTTTATATTCAATATGTCTTCATGAAAACCAATTTGTAATAAATATCATTGATGAACATCGAATTTTTTAAGAAAAGTGGGAATTGAAATATTTTTGCAGTGAAGGAAAACATAAAATAATCTACTTGATATGTAATATTATAAATCAAAATATGATAATTACAAAGGATTAATGAAACAAGAATTGATAGCTACACTCCAAACCATTTACTGAACGTGCACAAATTCTTTATCCGGATAATTTGAGACATTTTCAAACAATCGCTTTGTCTTGAAATATAGTTGCAGAACGAATTACTAATTTAGTCGCCAATTTAATTGATCAGATCAAAACAGAATCATCTACTTTCCACTTATAAAATAAATCTCCAGGCAGATCCAGCATAAAAGATGAGATAAGGATTCATAACATATCTTCGATATCTTGTGACAGGAGAGGTGTGTTATGTATACGTAGCAATTTCGCAAATAGTGGTTTTATAAACGGCAGGTATCACTGGTAACGCGGTAAACCTAACGGTCAAATAGGTATTTTGTTTGTTATTAGCTGGAATCATTAAAATAAACAATTTACCCGATATCGTTTCATCTGATCATTAGGATTATTAGGAACTGCGATTTTGTATACAGGAACATTAAAATGTATACGCAAGGCGACCGAATTGATCATATGGAATCATTCAATTTCAAATTTCAACATGAATTAATTAGCATCGAGGTAATCTACTTGGCAATTTATCCGATAATGGTTCTTTGATTGCCTCGTGCTTTCAACGAATTTCGATGTCAATGTCGAGGCTGTCATTTTCCGATATTCGCGGCTAAAACGGAAACTATTTTTGTATGCATATCTTGTTGAGATACGGCTGAAGGACAAACTTGTTATGAAACAGGCGTGCAATATTATGCAAATCGAAACAGTTGTACAGATGTAAATATTATGAAGGATTCGAAATGGCTTCTGTGGGACCGTCGATTTGAATTGCAACAACGATTCCAGATAGATCCCGGCGACGTGGCTATATCACGCATCGGATCCGGGATAGATTTATTAGATAATTAAATTTAAATATATGGCACAATTTGGATTTTAAACGTGTATCGTGTTTGATTATAGTAATAATATTTTTTAATTTGGCAAAAGGGCGTCATACATGAATATCTAACGAGCCGCGATTTGTCAATCCCTGAATGAATGCATTTAAGAATTTATATTAAAAAATGAGGCGTTTATTTAAACAGAATTAGCTTTTAAGATTGTGGAAAAAAATAAGTTTGAAAAAACCAGATGTTATCCATAGATCGTTTTTTGCGGATTTCCTGGTTTTGTAAACGATTTGATCATAATGATTTAGGATATTTAAAATCTGTATCTTGTGGATAATAGAGAATCGGCATGAAAAATATTTCATCCCGGAAGGAAAAGCTTGTGTTTACCGTTGGTATTGACATAAGAAGCTTTTGAAATCGTCATATTTTAAGCGTTCGTGGCTTATATTGTGGATTTTGTGTTGTTTCAATCAAATCAGGCTGTATTGCAAATATGGTGAAAGGCGTTTATGTCGGTGGAAGGCAGTTCGTGCTGCATTAAGGTTTTGCTGAAAGACAGACGAATCGTCGTGGAATGGAAAGCATATCAGATGATGAATGGATGAAATACTGTCGAGCCCTACTTGAGATGTCATCGATTTGATTTTGTGGGATCCTAAGCACTTGCACGTTATTACGCTGTTGTTTCGTCTTCCGGCGAGATAATTGGACGTTTAAGGACTTGCGAATAGCATCTCAGGATACTTGGGGCACTGGACACATTTTCGAGCGGTATGTGAGCACATAGAGGGTGCACTTGTCGGATCACTGTTTGGGAAGCACTGTCGATCGGCACTGTTAAGCCCATTGCCGGAAAAGCAGTCGGCGGGCAACGAACCCGGTCCCGGGAGAACGACGGGATGGTGGCAATGAAAAGTTGGTGTACCTCTTTTGGGCGTCAGGGCCGCTGCGCATGGAGCGGGCGGCGACGAGGATCGAGCAGCTCGTTCGGGGGGGTCGAAGAAGGACAGGTTGAATTCGGTGCCGGCGTCGAAGGAGACCTCGGGTGTGGGCGGGCGGGCGGGCGCGGGGCGCGGGCGGGCGCGCCCCGGCTCGAAGACGTCCATGTGTGAAGGGGCGCTAGCCCATGGCGGCGGGGGCGCAGCGCCGAAGGCGTCAGCGGGTCGCGGCGGCCCGCCAAGGTGTGCAGACAGCGCGCCAGCAGGAAGCGGCCGCGGCAGGTGCGCGGGGCGGCGGCCTCGGTCAACGACCCACCTCCCCGCACCGCACGTGCCCCACGCCCGCGCTATTGTGTAATCGATCTCATTTATTTATCCCCACGCTGCACTCTTATCTTGGCCGGGTTCAACGCCACGTCTTCGGCCACTTGTAAACAAAGCAGCAGCCGGGAGCTCTCCCGGTCCTCCGGGACCTTCATCTGCCCAGTGTCCAGTGAAGGAGCGATCGCCCGAAGAGGACACGTGCTCGACAGATCCCCGTTATGTGCACTGCTGTCCAGCGTGCTGCCACCACCGAAACCACCCAAAACCCGAATTCCATCCTCCATGCATCACCCACCCACAATCAATGCAGGACTAGTCCACGAGCAAAAACATCAAAAGATGCGGGGACACCATCCATACAGATATATCATACAGATACACCAGCCAAATTTATGATTTAACACATTCGTCGCTGGGCGCCGGAGCGTAAGAGCGTAGAGCGATTAGCTGGAATAGCGATACGATGCTGTAACCAACGGAATAAATACGGACTACAAGAATGCAAACCTTCTGTCAGCTGTTATTTATCTCAGATCGATAAGCTTGGCCGACTGTTCTATGATTGAACGAGCTAACGAAAACAAAGGGAAGATAAGCTAGATGGTAGAAATGCAGTTTTAGAGGCCGTTCTTGAAAGATATGTTATAATTGACACGTGAAAGTCTTCCGCGAAAGACATTAATAACATTAAGACTTTTGAGCTGTTATAGAAAGGCGTAACAACGCGATGAACGACTCGCTTTTTAGCAAGAGGACTGTGAGAGATTTATCCTCATAAAACTTGTTAGACACTTTGAAAATATAATTGAGGGCGATGTAGAAGTAATCATTAATTTCAATCTCGGATAACAAATGCAGATTATTAGATATTAAATATACTTACTATACCAGAAGATGAGGAATTAACTAGTGCTGATGGTTCATTTGACAATATTTATTGAGTTAAGTTCACCGACAAACAAAATCATTTATTATATATCCACCGGGTAAAGAGTACATCTGATATTATCCCGGATGAAGTACTTTCATTATTGATGAAAAATAGATAAACTTTCTTTCTGGGCGTGGAAACAATCAATGACATAATAAATCCTCGTGTCGGGATACAATATATACGGGAGTGATTCAAATATAACCCGGAATTTTATAGTTTTACTTAAATCAGCATTAATCTCTTCAGATTTTGTATTGCGAATTGCAAAAATCTGCAGTTATCAGAGTAGTTATCATTGTTGGCACTTTTCCTTTTTTACTTTTTTTAAATTGCCATTTCGATTGGCAGAAGAACATTCTAAATTACTTAATTTAAAAAAAAAACAACGAATAATATCCGATTAATTGTATAAATATTCGAATATTCGATTGGGATCCTAGTGGCGACGTACGTGTTAAATCAGCGTTTCGAACCGGAATTGAACCGAAAACTATTAAAACTGTTGTTTTTGTCGAAACAAAAACTTCTTTACTGTTATTCGGTATTATTCTTATATCTTTATTAATCATTATTACAAAGCTGATGCTTTCTCATTTTATTGTTTCGACATTATAAGTAAAAAAAAATGGCAGTGTACCCCGATAATATTGTGTGTTATATGATATGTGTTATAACTATAAGACTGAAACTATGTTATAGCTGCTTATAAAGTAAATATTAAATGCACTTATACAATACTTTGAAAGTTGCAATACTTCAATCGAGTTCCCGGGCTATAACTTAGGACACGTCTACCGAAACTCTAGCTACCTTGTATGGAAAGTGAACGATGTTTATTTAATAATTATTTACGTAAACTACTTGTAAATTTAAAAAAAAGCAGTTATGTAGCTTTTTCACTTTTAAAAAAAGTCTTATCTAACTTATACAATATTCTATTTTGTATTCTAAAAGTTATTTTGTGACAAGTTCTTTCGCGGTGCAAATAGTAAGTAACCATTGTATACACGACGATTTATCGGCGTCCGGCACTGTTTGTAAGTATTGACATTGACACTATATCGTTGTCTGGTACCAATAGGGTTATCCCAAGAAAAAAATCCTATAGAGATCGCCGGTAACAGATATGATATCGTACGAAGAATCATCCACAAATATTCAAATAATTATCTGCAATTGACAGCAGATACAAGCGCTATAATTGGCGATATTGAATATTAAAAGAGTGAGGAAATAACTATAAAAGAAGATCGTCATGTTTATAAACTGAAACAATTAAAAGATGGCTCAAAATTGTAATTTCACTGTCGCCTCGATTCAGTTATTAACAATAGAAAAAAAAACCGTATTAAATACAAAATATATTTATTTGCTATGAAGACGGCTTAAAATATAGTAGCTGAACTTTCATATCTCCGAGGATCGAGATATTGCAAACTTCAAAGATGAACACAAAAGATTCAAGAATGCAAGTATTGAAACACAACATATTGAGGATATCTTTATAATGTCTAGATTAAAAATACTAGACACATTCTTTGAGTCGCCTAAACGTTAACAAGAAGGAATTTTCCGACCGAGTATTAAAAGAAAGCGATCGAAATTGTGTTGCAATTAGGGAAATTAAAAATGTGTCCATTATTTTTTTCGCGTCGATAAATTTCGTTTATTTCATTTTATCAGACATATTATCCCAGAATATAATTATCAATGTACACTTAAACCTTTTTTGTGCGATAGATGCGTTTCGCGGAAAATCGCACAAAAAAGGGCTATGACTTACATAGAAAAATTGAAGATGCGTTCCATGGGTTTTAAAAACCGCATAACTTCGAAACAGCTATATGAAATATATCCAAAATCGCACAAAAAAACAGGACAACAATAAGGCAATTAATAAATAACATTTTTGGTAATATTTAAAGGAATTCATAATTAGCAAAGATGTCACTATAGTCCCTAACTCAAACATCACAAAATGGCGACTGATTAATAAAAAAGGATAACAGATAGAATTGAATTGCGCAGTCCCAAATTATATTTTTTTTTCCAAATTCGGTTAGTATTGATTACTTATTTCCTTTTTTGTCCAAAATATCTCGATACGTATTCTTTATAAAATAAAAAAACGTAAAAGTTGCTTTTAAAAAACCGCATAACTTCGAAATCGCACAAAAAGAGGTTTGAGTATAATCCACAAATATTTGTGTGGTTTTTTTAAAATAACCCCTCATGTAAAAACCATAAAACAATGTCAGATATGCAGAGATAATAAATCAAAACTATAATACTTGATCTTGTGACACAAAAATATTTGTTTTCTTTTTGATACCCTTAATATACGTGTGCCGACACACATTTTTTTAAACGCACCCCATTAAGCTACCCCATGGGCATATCGTAAACAATCGATCTATAACGATCGATGAACATCCTAGATAGACGATGGAAAATTATAAATTTGCCAGCAGAGCAATACTAAGTGTCGCAAATGAGGAATCATTGGAGCTGAATAACAAAGTATCATATTGCTTTCCCAAAGAGATTGCTTGAAAAAATGTAGTCACCGTAGCAATGAACCATGTGGCCACCTGGCATGCCTTTAAGAACTTCTCAACAGCTCAGTACCAAGAAGAATGCTTCATGAGCTTTAACTGGAAGTAGGTACTGTAATCGTGGACCTATGGAATCTTATACCATCAAGATGATTTTACAAAGACTGACACACATGCAAGATTTATCTTAAAGGGTTACATGAATTCTCCATACATTTAATAGTATAACGTATCAAAGGTATTTTGCCAAAATTTCATGTCAATCGGAATAAAACTGTAGGAGAGAGAGTCTTTGGAAATTCCGGTGATTAGGCTCGACCCACTGAAAATCACGCTTTAATCATTTTTAAAAAAGAATGCACCAATCTTATTGAAATTTTGCACACTTCTTCTAGGCAGGATTAATTAGTGATTGAACGATTTTTAAAAAAAATTATTTGATCACAATTTACGCTACAAGGCGTAGATTTTACCAAAAATTGTACTTTTTCTACATGCAACTCCGCCAAATATTCAGTATTTTAAAAATCCTTTATTAAATCATGAGCTTTATTTACCTATTAACAGAAAGTATTTAGATTCTTGATTTCATATTAAGCTATCATAATTTATCCTGTCCACCACGACGATACTTTTTTAAGGGTCTCACAAAATCAAGGCTCAACGGTTGAATTTTCAAATTAAATTTTTAATACAATATGTTTAAATATTGCTCTTTTATATGCTATAAAGTTAGAATATATTATTTCTTTTATAAATATTTTATTCAGTGGCAAATCGATCTATAAAGAATCCAATATGGCTGGTCCAAATGGCATATTAAAGTTAACAAAAAGATGAGAGAAATTTGTAGCTATTAAGGGGGAATATATTATTAATAATTGAAAGAATATATATATTTTTAGTTGACTTTTTATTTAAAAAAAAAAACGAAAATTTTATCCGGTACTCCCAAAATATTCATTAGAATTTGACTTGTCAGATATTAAGATAAAAACATAATTTAACCATTAATTTTGATATATAAAAACATAATATAACCGTCTGAACATTAATTTGTCATCTGGAATATGGAAAATAATTGGTTCAGAGGAATTGAATCGGTGCAGGTAAAGAGCATAAAACAATAGTCTGCTTCGAGTTGTGACACAGTGAACATCTTGAAAACTATTTGTTTCCAGTAATTTAATATTACTTTTAATAGTACGTATACTTTTTGTGTTTTATTCGTTTTTCGTTCTGCACTTTTTTAATAATCTACAACAGGCGAACTAAGGCATAAAGGGCATCATATATTTACAAATAGGTTTTACACCAATCCAACCTTTGCTGGAGAACTCTTGAAAAGGAAATGTTTTCTCACTAGCATGATAATGACCTACAGAAAAGATTTACCTAATCATCCAAAAAAAAACCAAGATTAGCTGTGGGACGAAAGATAGCATACAGTAAATAGGATAATTTAGTAGTAGCTTGGTGAGACAAAATAATAGTCACAATGCTCAGTACAAAGCATACGTCAACTTCTCAATCAATGAGAAGAATAGCAAAGACTACCCCATACCAATCTAACCAAGATGAGCCAATAAACAAGCTACTAGTCATTTTAGATCATGTTAAAGATATGGGTGAGGTGGAGACGGCAGATTAATACGCAACACCATATTGTTTCATACGAAAGACTGAAGTGGTGGAAGGTTATTTTTTTTTTGGGTTTTTGAAACATCAATTGTAAACTCTTATATTTTATACAAAGAATATGAAATCAAACAACAACAAAAAAGCCAATAAATCATTAAAAAAATTCGCTGACAATTGTTAATGCAACTTATTTGTAACTTTCGCGATCCTACAAAGTCCAAATTGAGACGATTCTCGTCAACTGATAACGATCAACGGTTAGGTAGAAATCCTCATTTTATTTACAATAGATCAGGGAGGAATTATAGAGACTGTATGGTGTGTTCAGATCGTGAAACTGAAAAGGGATGAAAGCGAACGCTATATTTTTGCGACACTTACGAAAGGAAACCAACGCTTCATTCTGAAGATTGCTTCAAAAAATATAACATATTACATGATTACAAAAATTAATAAATCAAATCAAATGCCTAATATACTTAATAAACGTCCTGCATAACAAAATACTATTTTTTTAATTCATAAATTCCCAATTTTTCATTTTATTCCATACAAACATTTTTTAGCCCAAAGGATTGAATCATACTTATCATCAATTGATCGTCATTTTATGCGGGTCTATATTTAAATTACGCTCTAAATTCTTTTGGTACATACGGATGCGATCTAATTCGTTTTATTCGCTAAAATTGCATGAAACCCATATATATATCTCAAAGTAAATTCTCTTTTAGTCGCAATAATTGCAATTAGATTGGATTTATTTTATTTTCTGCGGATAGGATCAACTACCTTTATTCGCGTTTCACTCAGTAACCATGTTTGTTAAAGGACTATAACGAATTGTTGGTATCGTTAGTTTAATCTTGGACTCATTATATTGGCTTTATGCATTAGCCCTGACTGCAGTAATAAAATTAAACGAAATATGCTTTGTAATATCGTCAAACTATTGTGCATCTATGACTACGATTCGAGCAAGCAGCATAATGAGAAGATTCCACATTCTAATAGGATACATATTTGTTGCTTCTGTTTGCTAACAATTACGTCAATCGTAATCCCGATTGATTGAATATATTTCTAGCTCCCCAATTCCATTTCCAAATGCTGATATTAAATTTTTGATGCAATACAGAAAAAGTGCTTTCATTCTTTTCATATTTTTCCCGAGTCATTCTATTCGATTTCAAATTATGTAATATTTGCGTGGATGCAGCTGCAATGAAATACTTGACTCGATACTTCACAAAACGGACATAATAAACGAGCAAATTGACGAACGATATTTTTTAAAGCCAATTCAAGCAGCAAGTGACCAAGAAAACGCGAAAACCCACTCAGCTTATGGTGTATCATTTTACTCTTCTATTTTTGAATCAAAGCTTAAAAATTACTACAGAAATGTATCATTTAACGCATTTAAGGACAAGTATGCAATTGCAGACATATGTGATAAGTGTTTTTATGTGTGCGTGTATTAAATTGCACCAATAAAGTCATTATTAGAATTACATTTTGAGTATGAATATGTGCCTTTTTCTAATAATTACTCTAGTGCAGGGGTTCTTAAACTAATGTAATCCACGGATCTCCTCTGGAACAACAACTTTTTACTGACCCCAACTCCGGCTTAACGATTTCACTATCATGTGGCATGTAGATTAAGAACGTCCTAGTTTTTCAATAGAAGGTTCGTATTTCAACCACGATTTCAACGTGTCTTCACAACCATTTTTTTATAATTTCACACACCCCAGCTTAAGAACCGCTAATCTATATCCGCGAATGCGTTAAATTTGCAAATACGTAAAGAATTGATTGCAAGTCTCGGATATTTTAACAGACAAAGTTCGAAGCGTTTCTGGCTTCTTTGCGTGGAATAACTTGAAATTTTTGACAGTCTTCTTGTGCATATGAGAAGTAAAGCAGCAGACTCGATACCATCTTAAATCTAAAGGCGAATATATATCAAGCAATAAATTTTAATTTAAAACATTGAGAAATTAATCAATTTCAACCGGGTAACATTTGATACGGCGCCTTCTGTAGTTAATTGAAACGCACCTTTGTCGATTAGGAAAATTATACGGCTAGCGCTCAAATCAATGATGATGCACAAAATATGTGTACCAATGATGAAAATTTAACTGGATAACCCAATCGATGATTGCAAATAGAGTTCAGATATATTTAGAAGGTTCGTACCTTTTGAGCTTGCGATCAATGTTCGTTTGGGGGAACCTCAGAATTTCGATGGAATTGTATTCTATAAACTTTTAGATATGGTATCATCATTATAATGCAGCCATAAACAATCCACTGCAAAAATGGGGCATTTTTAATGTTCATTCATAGGATCCATCTCATCTGTATCATACAGGGTGCGGCAGGGAAACTTCTTTATTTGAAATGCGCACTCTGAAGCAACAATTTTTTCAAATAAGGCATTTATTCAAAGCAAAACTTAATGTTATTCTTCTTTATTTTTGTTTCTTCGTGCCTGAGGATCGTGACTATGACAAAGCAGCTTTTATTTGTCTCCGAACCACGTCCTTCCAGCCACCCCTGTCTTTCGCCGTCCGCAGGGGTATAGTGAGGGTTGAGTCGGTTACCTCCTTCGCTTGGTCGCTCTATCTTCGCGGTGACCGTCCTCTTCCTCTCTTCCCTGATAGACTGCCCATCATCATTAGTTTTTCTAAATTTTCCCCATCCCGGCGAGCAATGTGTCAGAAAAACTTTAGCCCAGGCAGGCGGATGAGAGTCTATTTTTTATTTTTAGCTCCGTTAATTATGACGACTAATTCGTTCTTTTGGCAGTCCACGGAATCCTCAACATGCGATGAAAACACCGCATTTCAAATGCATCATTTTTTCTTTCTTTTTTGCGCAACGTCCATGTTTCCACTGGGTTTTTGAGATTTCGCGGTTCTTCCATATAAGAGTGAGTCTGGTCATAGCATGTTTTGCTATTTGTACAACCTCCATGTTCACATATTTATGACCCAAAGTAAATGAACTCGTGCACCGTGTCAATTTCGCCCCAATTTAGGGTAGTTTTTTAAGTTCCTGTTCTCTCGATTTTCATTACTTTGGTTTTCATCTTGTTTATGATTAACCAACGGGCTTTACTTTTACACTTCGACACCATGTAGTAAATGTATGAGTTCTTCCTCGTTGGCCGCTATGAGTGAGGTGTCATTCGCGAATTTCAAGTTACTAATTTTTTTCCCCTCCAATGGAGATATCTCCTTCCCAGCCATCTAGTATACGTCTCATTATATACTCCCCGTATATATTAAAAAGAAGTGGAGACAGAACGCAACCCTGTCTTAACCTCTTCTCTGCTTTAAAGCACTCTGACTGGGTATCGTCAATTTTTATTTGTGACGATCCTTCTGTATAGAGTGCTCTGATAATTTTTATAAGGTGACTAGGGACTCCCATTTCTACAAGCACATTCCACAGAATATCCCATCTTAAACAGTCGAAGACTTTTGTGTAATTCAAGAAATAGAACATCGGAACATTGAACTCTCGGGATTTTTCTACAAGCATTCTGATCCTGGGTTCCTCGTCCTTTCGCAAATCCTGCCTGTTCTTTGGGTAGTTGCCATTCTGTGAAGTATTTTAATCTATCCTTGTGTAGCATTATTTTGCTGGCATGCGCAATTAAAGAAATTGTTCAATAATTTTCGCATTTGCTTGTTGAACCCTTTTTGTGTATGTGTATGGATTTTGATCGGTCCTTGTATAGGTTTTCACAATAAGACTTCCATCTCTTTGAGACTCCTTCGCATTCACTTATTAGTGAACCGTCTTCGTTCTCAATCGTCCAAAATTTTGCTTTGAAATATTTTGTGAGCAGATTGACCTCCTGGCAAATCTTGTTTATTATTATGTAGGTTAAATAATGATCATGTAATGGATAAGGGAAGACCGTCTCGATATGAAGCGAAAAAATGTTTTGAAGAAATGACTTTCTGAAGTACAAAGATACCAATCCATCCCTTCCTCGTAAGGGCGTTATCAATGATCGATGTAAAGACTTATTAAGCTTCGTTTATGATTGGTAATAATATGGTTTATTTACACAAAAGAGCAAATTGATTGCTATTTTCTTCGGAGTGGTTTTATAATCAAATTTGCAGTTCGTTGTTAGTCCATATATACGTTCGTTAAAAAGCTTCCTATCCCTGCCGTAACCATACGGTAGTGCTTTGAAGTATACTCGTGATTGTTTTATAATTAGCGACAAAATCATCTCTCAGTTTCAATCGCACTCCATAGAATCAACGTTATAAATCCTGATTTTAATATTTTTTCATTTGTATTTGTTATTTGAGTGACTCATTTTTCATCATGTTATAAAGAAGAGACTAAAGCGGAATAAAATACAAGAATTGCTCACGTCGCTTTAACGCAAATTCCATGCGATTTTACTGATCTGACTTATATTTTTATAATTATTTTTTAAGTTTTAATTGAAATAATATTGAATATTGCACCAAGCGATAATTAATTTCATACGATCGCCCCGTATAATTCTTCAGTCGACAAAAAATCGATTTTGGTTTTTTTGCAAATTTTCAAAGTTTAAGCTTTTATAAATATATTGTTCAAAGAAATTTTCAAAATTCCAAGACGAAATATTTAAATGCGTTTTTCTCGAAACTACTTTTTTCAACACGGTTCACACAATATATCAAATTTAATACATTTTTTTCCTATATAATTTTCTACAATTTCTATATTTTTTTCCTGTGCTGCAGAAAATGTTTTTGCATCATATGTCATATGTAAAAACCAGATGGTGGGTGTGTGATTCAAGAAATGAATATCATTGTAAAGGGTTTCTGTACACTGGAATAAAAGAAGGAGGCCAGGGAGCAGTCAACTTAGGCGAAAAGGTGCTACTGGAATTAACTGACAAGTACAAAGAATGTGGGAGGACGGTTATTGCTGACAACTATTTCATAACTTCGGAAAACGTGGACAAATTACAGCAGGTAGGGTTTGCCTTTGTTGGGGCTATCCACCGGAATAAATAAAAAATTCCGAAAGAAATGTTGCATGAACATCGTCGTTAAATATTAGAGTGTCCCATAAATTTCTTTCGTTTTCATATTAAGAAACAAATAATCAATAATTTGTATTACATCAAAATTTATTGAATAATATATGATCCATTCCGTTCTATTACCTTTCTCCATCTCTTCGGAAGCCTCATAATGCCTTCTTGCCAAAATTTCCCAGGTTTGTTGGCAAAATATTGATCAAGGTACACTTTTATATCATTTTTTGAATTAAAATTTTTAGCACGTAAAGAATCTTTCAACGAAAGAAATAAATAATAATCTGAAGGAGCAATGTCTAGAGAGTATGGAAGATGAGGTAAAACATCCCAGTCAAATGATAATAATTTATTTCTAACGAGCAAAGACACATGAGGCCTGGCGTTATCCTGATGAAAAACAACAATAATTAATTTAAAAAAAATATTATTAAGCTCAGAATATCATTTTTTTATCCATTTCCATGCAAAATATATGAAGATCCAACCAGACCAATTTCATTGGCGAATGGTAATATAAACATTCATTGACAGAGGGATTAAGAAAAGATAACTCAAAATAGTTAATTCAATCATCTTCCAGCGTATAGAATATGATAAATTAATTTTTTTAAACCGGTTTCGAATCTGAATAACCTGTACGAGCGGATGCTGATAGATCTTGTTGATCATTTCGTAGAAATCGGTTCACTATCGGAGCATATCTTAACCTTTAAAAAAATCTGTAGATTTATTGCAGATCCATAAGGAAGTGCAAATAGATTTTGACATTTATGCATTCTGACCGCAAATCGTCCTGTTCTTATGCCATCAGCAAACAAAGATGACACATAATCACATACCATGTATCTGGTCGAAGTTAATTATGTAATCCCCTAACAGCGTTGATATAACGAAGAGCACTTAATATTGCTTTGCACCGATAAAGTGCTAACGAAAATTGTTTGACTTTGGGAAATGTTTTTTTTTTAGAGCAAATAGCCATAGCAAATAGCAATAAATGGAAACTCAAGAATTCGGCCAGGACCTCCAAAACGTTACAATATCTTCAAAAATTACCCTAATAATTTAGGCTCTGATATGAATGTAATGGGGATAAATTTGAGACAACGATGGATGCAATTGAATATATGATTTTTAGAAATCATTCGGAAACTTATTGTTGCATTTATACGTTGCTGTGTCGATGCTGATGTGCAAAAATCGTCATTTAAATAGAGTGTGAATGTTAGCCCTGCCTTTGAACATAGTAAAATGGTCGCTAAAATTGCCTCGTTTGAAATGGATTGAAGTCAAACTAACCTAATACGAATTGAATTTATAATTACAAAGCACTTTCAAATATTTTATAGAGTTTTCCCCCAAATTTTCAACATATAGTTGCATACAATATATTTACTATTAGTAGAGATCACTGAAAATAGAGAGCTTCATGCATATATAGATAGCATCAAGCTTTCAGTCGGTTCGTAGAAGTAAATAACGTTCGCAGTAGGACTTCTGTGTTATGAGTAATTACTACTGAAAATGTGTTTAAAACCGTGTATCATAAGCCTTATTTCGGAAAATATTTTGCACTGTGTATGGTAGTCATTTTACATCAAGAAGATATATAAATGTGGCAAAAAATATATAAGTTTTTAGTTAAAACGAAATTCATACTAAATGCCATTAAATATTCTTTCGGACACGGACTAAAACTCGCAAAATTCCCGATTTCCCGACAAATCATTTATTTCCGTCGCTGCAGATGATTACTTATATACCATAATACTTTAATGTGATTCTTTATTATATTACGGAGGAATACCAAAAATCTGAACCCCGTATCTATTATATTTCATATCGATATTCCCATTATTAGAGTCGAGGTGTAGTAAATACATCACCGGTAGGTAATATAACAATTTGAAAAATACATATGTACTGTATATATGTTATACATAGATAAGACAGTTACTGCCTCTAGGTGTCGCCTAAGCTCGCCCATTAGTAGTTATGCCACTGTTTCCAAGCGTCCAGATTTTGGCAAGAATGTCTCGATTCAGTATTCTTCATCGTACTGTTTCGTGCATCGTACCCGAATTTTTTCAGGATTTCATTAAATAATCCCGGGATTCATGGGCACCTAAAACTCTCCGGGATTGAATTCCCTAGCCGTGCGTTATTCAGTTATGGTGTTAATAATAGAAAATATATTTTAAGCGCATTTATAAGAAAGATTCTTATTAAAAAAAAGGAATTAGCACAAAAATAAAACCCGTCTCGTTCCGAAAGTTGCAATTCGAAGTTGCCAAAAAACCCATAATTGACATTTAAAAAGCTTGATCATCAAGCAAAAATGACGTTCGTTATTTTTTTCGTTTAAAAAAGGATCACTAATGGTGAAAATGTGTGACTTCACTGATCGGTATTTAAAAGATAAAGGGAGAAATTTTGGCGTGTTAACGTTCAGTTTGTTGGTATTGCGTGTTTGTCGGCCATTTTGTTCAGTCAAAGTAAATTCTAACGATGGAGAGGTCGTCGGGTGCTTCCGTCACCTTTCATCCGAGCGAGCGAGATCTGCGCAGTCATCTTTAGATTTGACTTTGCAGAACTCGTTTGGAAGCTCATTGAAGCTAATGGTAGTGATTTGATGAGTCGACAGCATGTCATGAAGTGAGCTAGATTGTTCAGAGAAGGTCGTACTGATAGTCGTACTATTTAATTTGGGTATTTTAACACTGAAAATTGACGTGCCTATAATTCTTCTCTGAAACATAAATCCGCAACGACATGTAGCAACTGTACCAGGTTTTTAGCGAAAAAAAATTATGAATAATATCATCAGAGCTATAGTTTGTAATGAAAAATTTCAAGAAGAGATTGTGTCCCAATGATTCCGACTGATATGCTATTCGAATTGAAACGTGTGCAGTTTCCGGTACGAACATCAATAAATAACAGAAAAACACAGGGTATGCGTGCATGCTTCTCACATGGACAGCTGTATGTGGGCTGTTCACGCCCAGATCATTTCTTGCCTGACGGTACACATCATATGGAAAAATATTGTGAATCTAAAAGCACTTCATTAGCACGGCATAAGCATAATCTTTGGGACGAATATAAAAACAACATGGGGATCTTCCTCTGACCCGAGCTGTGGATTACAAATCTCAGGAGACTCGAAATATCGGAAAGATATATATTTGAAATCTTAATGTACCTCTCAAATAATTACTAAGCGTGATCGTATACCCGTTTATCAGTGTAATTAAAGATGTATAAAATAATTCCAATAAAAGGCATTGCATCGCATGCCGGGTATTCGCTAGTATTATTCAGAAATTAAAAATATTGCGATAAATTCCCTGGGAACTTCATGAATTAAAAATATTGTAAATGGGAAGCAATGAACGACGCTTCATACATGAACTATTTCATATTGACAGACTTTCCAACGTTATTAATCACGGTTCACTGAATCCACATCTTGGGAATGCTTAACATAATATGATTTGATTAAAAAGTTTTGCTCGAACATTACACCTAAATATTGGCATTAATATAATTTCTTGCGTGCCTTGCATTTCTATTTTTAAAAGCAGTCCATATCGGCCTAGGGGCTGCTGTGTAATTGAAACAAACTGCTTTAAAATTATAGTCTACTTCTTTGATCAATTTCGCATGATGGACGCTTTTATATTGGCCGTGTCGTTTATGGAATAATATATTGATACGTGCGAATGGAAAAGTTGAAATTAGCGTGGAAAGCATGTGACAACGACATGTGCATATTAGCCTAACGACAACGCTTGGTTTGTATGCAGAAATAATATTATTGAAGGTTTCAACGAGTAAATTGATGCTAATCCGTCTAAATAAAATTCTTGAAAATGTACAGCATTATGAATGCTTTCGCAGGATCCAAGGAAGTTTTGACTAAACATTCCTGTCAAACTAATTACGAGAGTTGACGCAATTAAAGGTGAAGCCGGAAGATACGAATAAGACAGACGACGGTAAATAGGATCCTTCGGGAAAAAAAATAGCAGCAGGAACGTTGTCTGGATGCCTTAGTGAAATATTTCATGCATTAGACGTTCTCTCTGGATACGATACCAACTTTGAGAGAAGCTATACAGTAAAGAAGGGTGTAGATTACAACAACGGTATACAGCTTTTAAAAAAAGCCGAACAAAAGGCAAGAAGGTATATTAGACGAGTTTGTGATAAATTCTTTAATATCCAATCGACTATTATATAAAATAATTATATCATGGTTCAATATTGAAGAAATGCTCATTATTAATAAAGCGTCCCTGACCTACTATTAAGAGCTTATGTTTGAGCTCAATTTATTTTCCAATATTATTTTTGTGCATTAGACATTTTTCATTGTTAAGGGTAAAATTTCCAAGCGCAAAACTAACGAATTTCTCATCCGGGATTTTATGTTGATTTTTTAAATTCGGATTGGAATGCCAGAAAATCCAGTAAAACACACAAAGATATTAATGCAAATAACAATCAGCCAATATTGATTCAATTGATGAGCTCAAGGGATGAACCGTGAATGAGAGGACATTCGTATTTTGATACCGATGCACTTAAAATCCTATTCAAGACAAATCCACGGCATACAATCGAGAATTTATCGCAAAGATTGCGATTCTAATGGACGGTAAATCGAATAGGATGGGTTTTATTGGGTAGGATGGATACAGCACGCTTTGATCGAACACGCTAGAATCAATGAGATTGCTCATAAATATATAAATATAATAAATATGTAGTGAAAATAATATAAAAATGCAATTTTTTAACGGATATAACGAGCAATTGAACGAGAATATTGAACATTTTCAACGATAATTATTATAACGCAAAGCTAACAGAGCATCCGTAATATACATTGTTCGCTTTTTCGATGATTGGCATTTATAATAAATTAGCAGAATATGAAAAATATGGCTCCATATGCAAGAAAATCTATAATCCTTTGTGTTCATTATTTGTAAAAAAACGTAATTTTATTGAATATTTTTGGATTTCGAAATTGGTTGGGTTTAACATTCACAAAAACCATTGTATGGCTACTTAACTATGAATCCAGCTTATCGATTTTAGTATGTTTATTGGTGTATTTTGTAGTGGAATAGCATACATTTCATTATATTCAACCCTCATCCTTTTTTTTCTATATATCTAATTCTTTCCAAAAATATGATAGATGTATTTAGAATCTGAAGACTATTTTTAAAATTAAAATTCTAAACTTGTTATCGATCCCTAAATATTATTTTAAAAAATACCGAAATAGTCAAATAAAATCAATTGAAATGATTGATTGGGTAATTGATGAATGGGAAATAATTTTACCCAAATAAAAACCACCTTAATATATATATATATAATTTCCACAAGTAGATAATAAATATTTTAGCATACATTGAAGATGAGCATCAAAGTGCATAATATTATATAATACAATTGCAATAAGCACGCGATCCCGACATGGAAAGTAAACCACCAGTTGATCGACGTCGGAATTTTAAATTTGCAAGAATTTATTGCCAAAGCAGAACGAGAACATCTTCCAATGGAAGATCTATATAAATTGTTAATTAGGCACTCGGCTCTTGGGTGCCCAAAGAACCGAAGCAATGCATGCAATAATGCACTTCTGGACGACGAAACATTTATACGCCGCAATATTTCGATTCGAAGATATTGAACGATTGTTGATGTCGAAACATATCCGCCGCATCTCGTTACAAACTGCGTTTTTTTGAAAAATCCTCGATTGCGCGATAAATTCGCGTGCGAATTTCAATAATTCTACATGAAACGCATCGCCTGTTTTCGTGTTTGAATTTATTTCGGACGCACTTTGTGAAATATGTGAAAATTTGAAAAACTCACGGAAGTACATCAGCATTGTTGCAGCAGAAGAGGAACGTGCTTCCGGAAAACTGACGTTCAACTGGTTACCATTATTGCAGGCTTAACGGTGGTAGCGCATGCGTCCCTTATATTCCAGATTTTATTAAGGACGTATGCACCACCGAACGCTCTGGCCTGGGTATGAGTCTGACATGACATAGTTCAATGCGAGAAGTATGATTGACGAATTTAATGTGCAAAATTTACGACTTTTGCCAAGCTTCGGACGATGGTATGAATTCTATCACATCCTAATGTTGGCTGAACGCAGACGTAATTTAAATTTTTGCGAAAAATCTATTATATTAGATCATCCCGAAAGAAATCCATTATTATTATTTTTAAATTTAAAACCTTTAATTTCGTACAAGTCAAGTCAAGTCAACTAACGCTCACCTTTTCCGTAAGTTTCTTTCCTGATTTTTATTAAAAAATATTTTTTTAACATGTTTTTAGCGATAATTTGCAGGAAAAAAATTAATGCCATCCTGTAATTTTATATTAGTAAAGTTTTTCTTTGTTGCACCCTGTACAAGCATGTCGAGTAAGTCGAATACAGTCAACTCTGCTATAATGAACATTTTTTAGAGGCGTTCCCTCCTATAATGAATAATTATGTTTTGGTTATAACATTCGAGAGATAAGACCGTACTTTTATAGCCGTCGAACCATGTATTATCAACTTAAGGCGTCTTCTCACTTTAGGCGCCTCAAAACTAGGCTATTTTCACATTTTTTTTCGAGGATTTTCGCTAAAAATTAAGAGATAAAATGGATCTTATGTAATAAACACATCTTTCAAGTATATGAAAAAAAAATTTTTTTTACTTTTTTGAACAGTTATTACAATAAAACAGTAGCATCGAAAAACCCGTGTAGAAATGTTATGTTCGTGGCCTGTTGATGGTATCTCCGAGATGGGTCATTTGAAACAAAAAAATAAAACAGTTTTAGATTCAGTATATCATTGGCTATAGCGCATATCATCAGATTTTTGATATTTGCGAAAATAACAAAATGGCGCAGGATTTTCGAAAAAGTAAAAAAAACGCGTTTTTTTTTTGGAGTTTTTTGTAAAAAAAAATTACTTAAAATCAAAATTTCAAAAATCTGATGATATGCGCTATAGCCATAACTATGAAGAATATGTCATTCAAATTTCATGATAATCGGCCAGATAGTTTCCGAAATTTCATCAACAAGCCACCGAAAAACCTTGTTTTGAGATAAACGCGTTTAAAGTTTTGGTTGCAGAAAAATTGCCCAGACACAGCTGTTGAAACACTCGTTGTAATTTTGGGTATTTCCTCCGAAGATCTTCATAAATTGGTTTCAAAACCTCGTGAATATCCTCAGCTAGAGCAGAAGGATGTTTAAAAGTTTCTATCTGATCGTTTTTCACCACTTTCTTGTACTTGCACCATGAGACAGAACAATACGTATGCAGTCGGGTGCTCTCAGGTAGTCACCCAAAAATGTAGTTAGACTCGTCCGATCTTTATGAAATTTCGATATAACATTTTTGAAGATATGTACTTTCAAAATTTAAAATAAAATAAAAATGGATTTTTTTAAATTTGTAAAGTGAGAAGACGCCATAATGCGCCGCTGAGGGATTTTCAATCCATCCATTAATGCTTAAAATCAAATTATATATTCATGGATTTATTATTATTTCTTAAGCATATTGTCTAATGGATCCGAACGTATTTCGCTACAACAAAGTGCACCCATTTTGGAGCCTATAAAATGCAGAGAATAATGCGGATGAATTAATAAAATATTTGAAGAATTTAATATGGAGATAAAATACGAAAAAGGATTTATATTGGATCATCAGTCAGTATAAATCAAATTGTTCATGTAAAAAATAATTTATTAGCTAGAACATGTTTAATAATATGGATTGAAGATTGTCATCATAATAATGTACCCCTGGATGGACATCTGATTAAAATAAATGCAATCAAATTATTTGAGTATTTAAAAGAAAAATAACGTGATTCTAACGAAACATTTAGCGCTAGTGATGGATGCTTTGAAGGATTTAAAAGACGATTTTCTTTAAATAACATCAAAATACAAGGCGAACATTCTTCAGCCGACGTAGAGGCTGCTAATATTTTTATAAATCAATTTAAGACAATTATACAAATGAGAAATTATACAACAGACCAAATGTTTAACGCTTATGAGACGGATCTAAATTGTAAATAGATACCAGAACGAATGTTCATATCTTAAACAGAGAAATCCTCTCCCAACTTCTAAGTTTCATAAGATCGAATTATGTTACTCCTTTGTAGTAATGCTTCAGGAGATTTTTCGATTAAACTATTAGTTATCAATCGTTATTTAAAACCACATGCGATGAAATGACTCAATTTGGATTGATTTTATAATTGCTTCGTTCCTGATGTCCAAAATTACACACACAGAAAAAATCTCGCTTTTAAAATTTTGGTTAATCATTGATAATGCGCCATCCAAAAAATCATCCAAAAAATCTATATCATCCTAATATAAAAGTAATATTTGTACCACCAAACATCGCGTCGTTATTTCAGCCATTATATCGATGTATAATCGAAGTGTTTAAATCATATTGTATACGCCATACATTTAAATTAAATGTAGACAAATTAGATGCCAATTCCGATTACACATTATTGAAAGCATGGAAAGATTTTTCGATTTTAAATTGCGTTGAAATGATTGATTCCTGTATCAAAGAGATGAAATCCTCCACTCTCAATGCATGCTGGAGATGTATTTGGCCTGAGATTGCATTGAAAGAATCCAGATCAATTTTATTATTGAATGAAAACGACCGAATAATGAATATAGCTCGATCTTTGGGCGGGGAAGGACTCTAAGACATGAACGAAAACGATTTAATAAATATTGACATAGAATCAAATGAAGATTTGGTAGCTATGACTGACGAAACAGGTAGTAATATCGGCGAGGAAATCAATTTTAAAGAACCCAATGAAAGTTTAACTTTAGAAAAAATAAATAAAGATTACAATTAAAGAGTTAGAAACATATTTTATTATGCGGATCTTCAACAGAGCGATTGGCTGAATTAAATAAACAATTAGAAATATTTTATTTTTCTATTATAATCTATTATAATGGTTTTAGACTCGTTCAAATTATTTTTTAAATCACGGCAAAATCGCATTATAATCAATGGGAAGGGCTTATAACTTCAATGCTCGATCAATGCAAAAGTAGTAATATATAATTATGAAAATGTATGTCTCTTTCCTCAACTTTAAATGGGAAGTTTAATCATATGCTCCGCACTCAAGCAATATGACACCTTTGAGTTGTCACACGCTCAGATCTTCAGAATGCTCCATTCGATTTCAGACAAGGGATTTCCGAATGCGTTTGTGCAAATGCAAATGCATGCAATCGACATTTCAGAACAATTTGTTTAAAAATAGTCTATTTTTCTATGCTTTCATAAAAAAAAAGAATCCAATATTATCCATTAAATCGTTTTTTCAAAGTTGGTTTTATCCGATTCGTATTGATGAATTCCCACGAGAGGATCCCATGTACCTGCATTTTATCCTCCAGATCTTGTTCCATCGGATTTTTACTTATTCTGATCGCTACATTTTTTTTAAATAAATAAATACTTAATTTGCGGAAGTCAAAACATCCCTAGATTTGTGTTTAGTATTCAAGTCTCATGATTTTTATATCAATGGAACAATATGCTTATAAAAATATAGAAAACGGTTTAAGCTAACAACGATGATTCTATAATTAACTGATATAATACAAGTTTTAAAACTAATAAAAACACGTTAGAATCTTTGCATCCACCCAATATATGAGCATCGACATTCAAGCGATGTCATTATGCTTCATATTTTTCGGCGGAAACTTCTACAGCGACTTCTGACTTATGCTTTATGACGTGGCCTTTTGTACTGTTGGCTCTTGAAGTTTCTCATTTCGTAGGGATTCCGATAATTCTTCAAGTTTGTCGAAATCAAAGTCTAACTCTTTGGCCGCTTGCATGAAACTTCTGGAGAGTATATTAATTTCTCAAATTGGCTCTTCGTAATTAAAGAAATTCAAATAGTCCAGTGGTAAAGCGACACAAAGAGAAGCACATATTTGATCTGTCCATTGAGGATGAATAATGAAGTACCTTGAACAAATCCGCCCAATCTAACATACAATGCACATCGGCTTGAATCTAAATTAATTAAGTTCTAACTATCAACAGGATGCATAATATATTAAGCCCCAATACTATTCCCTTTTGTATTTTGGATCTCAATTAGAAAATAAGCTGCTCAAATGATTTAATTGACAATGAATTAAGCCCATTGATTGATTGCATCATACTTCATATTTCGCCGGCATAAATTCTATGAGAAATTAATAATTTGGTCATTTAAATGCAAGTAAATCACGCTTTGAACGAAGCCAATATATGGATATATTTGTATAGGACAATGGAAAAAGGACTGTTTCAAATAAGCCCGATATTCAAAGCGGTTTAATAATATTTTGAACTCCACTCGGCAAATTATTAATTTGGAATTTCGGTTCACAAAATTAAACCATTATGCTGAGTGAATTTCATACCGAATTGAAAATAAATTAATATGTAACGTGCACTTATCAGATATTAATCTAGCCGAACTATTAAAAGCTTCGCTGAAAATTTGCGGTGGAAATCATTTAATATTCAAACATAAAAACTTGATCAAAATGTTTGTGAATCGTAAAGAATTTCAATAGTAGAAAGCAATACGAAGCAGCGAGTGACTTGTATTTCTGAATACTGGACACCGTCTCACAAGTCCCGTGATAATTAAGATTTTCAAACTTAGATATGCAAATTACAGCAAAGATGTGATTTTAATATTAAACCTTTGATAAGCATGCACGCAGATGTTGCGTACACTCTCGAGTTTTTCATAGAAAGTATGCCTATTAGTATTATATTTAAAATACAATACTATTAGGATGTCCCATAAATTTCTTTCGTTTTCATATTAAGATAAAAATAAACAATAATTTGTATTACATCAAAATTTATTGAATAATATATGATCCATTTTGTTCTATTACCTTTATCCATCTCTCCGGAAGCCTCATAATGCCTTCTTGTCAAAATTTCTCAGGGTTGTTGGCAAAATATTGATCAAGGTACACTTTTATATCATTTTTTGAATTTAAATTTTTACCACGTAAAGAATTTTTCAATGAAAGAAATAAATAATATGATGATCCAAGACCGTTTACATTGGATATTCTCATAGAGTATCCAACTTTAATCTCCAGCGACAAGTCTCTTCATAAAAAGGTTGTCTATTATGTCCTCGGAGAAGAAGATCGCATTTTGAAATACGCTGAAGTTTATTTGAGTCAGTCAGTTCATGAGGAAGCCACACATCTGAACAATTGATATAGCCCAATTTTGTCAGATGATTATGGACGGATGTTCGTGGAATTTCTAACTTGTTAGCTATTTCGCGAACAATATATCGTGGGTTTTCTTCAACAATGGCTATGATTAGATCTGTGTTCATTTGCGAAAGAAACTTATGGGACGGCCTAATATTATTTATTCAAATGATTTTTCAATTAAATCTCGAATAAAATTTTACGAACACAAAGAATCACTTGTATTTCTATAAAGAAATATTTTTGAACGTTAAAATGAAAATGATAAATATAATTGAAAGTATATTTAACAAAGGGTTAATATATTTACGGGTTAAATTGTTGTCTGGCGAACCATATATATTACTGCACGCGTAATTCATTTCATCATCGTATCATTAAATGTGTAATTGACGCTGACAGTGGGTTAGGAGGATGAATTAAAGTCCAAAACATGTCACAGAAATGTTGTTCATTTCCCTGAATGTGTTAACGAATTTTTTAGCGTTAGCGACACTTTTTTGACGCTTTTTTTGATTGAATAAACATACAACAGCGATTATTTTTCATTATTTATTCATATTTTAAGCATACTTCATATTTTTTTCAGATTGAAATCATTTCTGCTTGCTGAAATACACGGTAACTTAGACACCCATCATCGAATAAGGTCTTTTTCGGTTGCCACGATTGCGATCATTTTGTTTATCAAAAATGAACAATTTAAATGGCATTTTAATTAATGAAGTATGAATTAGTTTTTATGCTAAGATTTACATATTTGAATACAATTTATGCAACAAAAAAAACGATTTTTTGAAACCGACACACAACATTAAATCAAATGCAAATGGATTTTGACAAAAATCCTCTTGGCGTTTTGGATCATGAAATATAAATAGTATTCTGCAATGTTGTATTTTATTGATAACGAACATTCATTAACGATGAATACGTCGCTAATTAGACTCGGAATGATATTAAACATCATAGCTCAGGGGTTTAGGGAGCATCCATCCAAAACAGACTTAGGATGTTGATTCAAATCCGGCTAATATGAATTGATTGTATCAATTAAAACTATCTCTTTGTTGAATATAAACGTCCATGCCAAAAAAATTGCAGCATATTAAAATAAATAACAATAGCACAAAACGGCATATGAACAAAGACATATGTCGAAGAATGAAAAATTATTACGATTTGTCATACTGAGCTTTTATAATAATGATAAATATTAGCATTGCGCTATTTTCATTCATTTCCCTCTTTTAAATTATAAAGTTATTCATTATACATCCTTTTTAAATCCTTTTATATTACAACCTTCTCCATTTATGGTACGCGGAAATTTCATTTGAATTATGAAAGCATCAAATGCAAACTTCTCTTTGCTTTCGAATAAGATGCAATTATTTTCTTACACAATAAAGCTTTAAAGTTATTCTGAAATGCAATTTACACACCTAGCCGAAGCTTGATTTTGAATCAGAGCTTTTAATTTGCTGTTCTGCGTAATCTTTGCTGCTTCTTGCATTATCATGTTGTAATATTCTTATTTGGTTGTTAACTAGCACTGATCGCTTTTTGAGCATTTCCGCTTTTAACCTATCTAATTGTGCACATTATAGCTCCGCTGTGATAGTTTGGCCAGGTTTTAATAATTCATAGTAAATTACGCCAAAAAAATCCCACCAAACATAAAAGAGGACCTTTTTCAAGGATAATGACGCTTGAGGGATAGAAACATGTACTTGATCTGAAGAAAGCCACTGTTTTTTTCTTCTCGGACTGTTGTAGAGGACCCACTTCTCATCCCCAGTAACGATCCTTTATAAAAATGGATCGGTTTCATACCTTGACAATAGCGATGAACAAATAGTTATCCGTTGTTCGAAGACCGTTGATAACAAATCGTGCGGTACCAATATTCCAAATTTTTTCTCTAGTCTTTTCAAATGGTCTTTTAAAGGGACAGCCGATGTTTTATTAAAAAGTGTATTATTACATAGTTAGGCATGAAGGAAAGACATCATGCAAATTATGTGCATTGGTAGAATTCCGCTAAATTTCCATGACAAAAAGCTAATGGCTACTGTATAGAGGACAAATAAGATCATGATGCATTATTCCTTCTTACAACCAGGGCAATCCATTACAGCTGAATCGTATTATTGCGAATCGAAATTATGCACCAGAAATTAAAAATGGGGCAGCCGATTCTAATAAATAGGCATGAGTCCATACTGTTCTCAGACAACGATCGACTGCGTACATAGCGATTAATAATTGCGATATTTTATCATATCCATCTTATTTAGCAGATCTCTTTCTAACTAGAAAGTAGGACAAATCAATCAAAGGATTTGAAGAATTTATTAGTTCTTAAAGTGTAGACTTTTATAAAAATGGATTGAGTATCATAGTTACTCGTTAGCAAAGGGCTATCGAAGCTAATAGAAACTATTTTGAATGAATAAATTATGTTTTATAAATGTTATGGCGTTTTAATTCTCACCTATGAATTCCGAACGATTATGTGATACACCCTAATACGTTGTCTTTATTCATACTTCCCCCTGTTAAACCACTACCGACCTTATCAATCTAATATCTAAAAAAATGTTCTTTGTTCGTATGTAATGCGCTGCTATACCGTTCATCCGATTGCGATAAAACTTCATTAACTAACTGTTTATACTTACGGTAATAACAAAGATATAGTAAAAATATTAAATGGATGCACCATGTTGGCGCACATTGGTCTGGTGAAATGAAGTTTGGACTGCGGGGACAGGGAGAGAAAGGATGCGTGCGCAATACGGTGGTTAAGTTGGTCTTCGAGACGAGACATTTTCTGTTTTTTGCCTATTGCATACATCATACAGACGCTACGCGCATGCGCTGCACCGCCTCCACTGTGTGTATACGTAGCATAAAACAACCAGTGACTCTTTTAATATATTACACAAACACAGCTTAATCGTTTAAAACGGTAATAAAAAATGTAATAATAAGCATTCGGAGCGACCCTAAGCAATAATTTTATTAATAAATATAATAGGAAATACTCATGGAATACAAATCTATTAAAATAAGAGTTAAATTGCGTCAAAACTTTATTCCCATGTAATATCATGATACCGGTATTGCAATTCTTATAGCACACGTAACATTTATAACGGTATCTTTCCGCATGGGCCAGTTAATGCAACGAGTTTACGTCATCCAAGCAAGGAGATAAAAATACCCTATGCAGAGCTCAAAGCAACCATGTAATGTTTTAAAAAATGACAATGACATAACATCGGATCGATTTCTTATGCAATATCGTTAAAAACTGGTTTCTTAGTGCGCTTTAACAATAGTCTGAGTAAACTATTCAATTCCGGCGATAATAAAACTGTATGCAATTTAGATTAACAGAACCATTGAGCCATTGACAATTAAGTGCTGAAGATAAAAATTAATAAACTACTACATTTTTTCATTTACATAATGTATATTTGAAGTGAAATTTTAATAGGCGCGGTAGTTTGTTGGAAAGAGATAGAGGATCGTTTCTACTCTTTTTCGCACACGTACTTATAACGGCACGCTATACGCATGCGCTGACAGTAGCACTTTTTATATATTACACATAGCAATGCATAAAATCAACTATAACGTGGAATCTATTGCTTCAGTATCTTCATGATTGCGTTTATTTTATCCACTTTGATTGCGTTGATTTCAATGAACTAAACTAGCTCTCAATATAAGGGGTACATATGTTGGATGCTTCATGCAAAATGCTTCGATTCTTTTAGAATCATCATCCAGTCGGTGGCACGCGAAAGATTTTCTGTGGCGTAGTTATTCGAGTTTTGCCACTTTTTATGAAGATTTATATTTTTAAACAACGTTACACAACTTTTCCTAGAAGCTAAAAAGTTTCAATTCTACCAACGTGATACTATCGATACACACAAGGCAATAATTTCATTGAAAATCAATTGGAAACATCTATTTTTATCGTTAAATCGTAACGGAATGTCTTTACAACTATTTGTTTTTGAATTAAAGTGATTTTAATAACACTTACTCTAATGAATCCTTCATAATAATTAGAAGGTTTCATATTATAAAAATAATCCGTAGGATCTATTATATCAAAAATATCAATAAAGCGAGGCATTGCTGTGTATTTTAATCAAGTAACTGTTCAATCAAATGCTATTCTGCTATTATCGTTAGCTTGACAGCTATAAAACATTGTAAAATTTAATTTAGCGGATCTTTTAGCATGTCCATTATCAATGTGTCAATAATTGATGAATACATCGTTGCACTTTGATGACATACGTGAGTTGCATTTGATTGCGGTTTGTCTTGTATGGCATATGATACATAGCGTAGGGCTTTGAAAGCTGTATTAAATTGAGTTGAAACGATATTTCGCATTGAGAAAATGTAATTGGATGCTCATTTTATTGATTAGTAAACTAGCATGCCATCAATTCGATGCATTCGATTATAAAACATTATTTTAAACGCTATTAATCAGAAGGAATATACAAATTCTATCCATTGGATATGTAAGACTTATTAAAAATACAGACATTAAAAATATGTGAACTGATTCAATTAGATGATGTCATATTTGACGTATTTGTACGATAATCGATTTAAGATAAATATTTGCATTGAAATTTTGTGAATATTAAAGGCGTTGGAATCCATGATTTCATATTATAATTGAAATAGTAAATGATAAATTTTCATCAAGTAAAAATATGCATAATTGTTTAGCTCAAATGAATTCGATGTGTTGAAATGCCTATTGATCTTTTGAGGTTTCGCGCTTGTATAGCGTTGAAGTCTTTTGCAATTTTTCCCTAAATTAATCCAAAACGAACATAAGATAAATTAGGAAATACGACTAAAATAAGTTATTTTATAAATCGAATCAAATTATAACGGAATCTGCCAATTATTATTATAATTTTGATCCAGAAAATATTGACTAATTTTCTGTAAATCCGAACACGGATGAATATATTGGATGACGACGTTCTGGCAATATTTTTTTCGGAATATATTATAAGTCCTGCCTGCTGAAGTTTTTCCACGTCATCGAATGTTATGAAATAATCGTCAGCAATAACCGTCCTCCCACATTCTTTGTACTTGTCAGTTAATTCCAGTAGCACCTTTTCACCTAAGTTGACTGCTCCATGGCCTCCTTCTTCTATTCCAGTGTACAGAATACCTTTACAAAGATATCTATTTCCTGAATCACAGACTCACCATCTGGTTTTTACAAACATATGGTGCAAAAACATTTTCTGTGGCACAGGAAAAAGAAATTCAATGAAAAAAATCTAGATTTGACCATAGCTCTTTCATTTATTCTAAATATTTAAATAGAAATATTATTTTTTTCTCAAAACTCAACATCCTAAGCTTATTTTAATTCTAAATTTTAAGCCCTACAACGAACAAAGTCAGGGAGTTTTGGTAAGATCTATACAAAGCTACATTACAGATTTATGTGAAAATATATGATAATTTAGACAAGTTACAAAGGGTAATAACATCGTTTAACATGTTTCTAAAAATGTTGTCAGAACAAACGATGCGTAAAATTTTATGCAAATTCTGAAGAATATATGTTAAGGACATTATATATTTTAATAAAACATGTACGACATAATATTTTACATCTCGATTTGCAAAATAGCAGTCTTCATTTGAGCTAAACTCATTCATTTTGCTTAACATTTTTCAATAATCTGCATACGTGCGTTACTTTTCAAGTGTTTCAGACTACCATTCCTACATATGTAATAGTAGTACTTAATTTTTCTGCGAAAAAAGTGCAATAAAGACTACAGACATCCTCTGTTTGATCGCGTACGTTTAAGCATTTTAACAGACTGACCATGCTAATAATACAGACTTTGTGATTTTGCAATATATTAGGGTGTCCCATAAGTTTCTTTCGTTTTCATGATAAGATAAAAATAAACAATAATTTGTATTACATCAAGATTGTGTAGTTGGAAACAATATTTTGTAAGACCGTTTACGTTGATCTCCAGTGACAAGTCTCTTCAAAAAAGGTTGGCTATTATGTAAAAGTATATTAAATTATTTTTCAATATAATCGACATTCATCTTTTGAATTCTGGGACACAAGCAAAATTGTCAGTTTTGGGACACCAAATCGCATACAACTTCTTGTATATGGATGATATGGTTACCGACGGCATGTGGTTCCAACAGGATTACACAGTGCATTTCACGATGGACATTCTGCATGAACGATTTGGGAACATGGTATACATCTCGTACAGCGGCGATATGAACTGACTATCAATTTAACCCCACTAGTTATCTTCCTTTGGGAATATTTTAAATCACAGATCAATACGTATAAACCGCATTAATTGATGCTCTCAAAATTAACATAACAAACGCCATCCAGCAAATTTAGCCAAATTTATGCGACAAACTCATCGAAAATTGAACCTGTTGAATGCGTACTACCAGGCAAAACTGTGAAAGATATTTGAGCAATAGTATATTTCATATTTGATGCCATAAAATATTCTTTTAAATAAAATAAAAACTAAATAGATATCTTATACAGATTTTTTTATATTTACATTTAAAAATTGAGCGTCGTTATTGAAAGCCTCCAAAAAACATTATCCCCATCATCATACCCTTCGATCACGGCTGAAATTTGAATAATAAATACACAACGCGAAGCAACAATATACAAAATTAAGGGCTATTCTTATTCAAATTGACATTTCGCATTATTGCGCGCATATAGTGGCCCTGTGCATACAGAAAAGCAGCCTCTCAAAAAGGCATGTCCTTACTTGAATAAATACGTCAAGTATAATGCACTAGGAAATCCTGGAATTAAACATTCCTCGATTTCAACTTAGGGCTATTTCGATTTGTTGAAATCGAAAGAGATTGTCAATTGCAATCGCAATATACATTTATATATTTGCATTGATATTTGTATATGCATTATCTTTGGAATGCATTTCTTCATATGAGAAGTCGTATCCGGATATAAATTGGAATGCATTGTTTGAATAGGAATGACTAAACCTGGATCAAAGCGATCTATCGGAAATATTAACCCTCCACGCTCGATGCCGCCGATGTGGCGCCATTCAAAACTACCGTATTACGCGAGTGCCGCCGCTACGGCGGCAAATTACTTCAGTGTGATTTATAATATTATTGATTATTTTTAGTCTTTCAATTTGCAATATGTTCGATTTTTAATGAAGTATAATTAATAATGATCAGCATGCTTCGGTTCAACAATAAAAATACCTAGTATAGAATGAGCATAAAAGGTTCTTGTTGCATTTTCAAGGACCCAATTATCATCATTGTACATTGTAAACACACGAACAAAACGTAAGGACAATATTCAGTTAGTTTATCATTCTATATAAAAGTATATTTAATTTGTGTATTTTAACACTGAAAATTGACATGCCTATAATTCTTCTCTGAAACATAAATCCGCCACGACATGTAGTAACTGTACTAGGATTTTAGCGAAAAAAAATTATGAATAATATCATCAGAGCTACAGTTTGAAATGAAAATTTTCAAGAAGAGATTGTGTCCCAATGATTTCGACTGATATGCTATTCGATTTGAAACGTGTGCAGTTTCCGGTACGAGCGTCAACAAAGAACAGAAACACACAGGGTATGCGTGCATGCTTCTCACATGGATAGCTGTATGTGGGCTGCTCACGCCCAGATCATTTCTTGCCAGACGGTACACATCACATGGAAAAGTATTGTGAATCTAAAAGCACTTCATTAGCACGGCATAAGCATAATCTTTGGGACGAATATAACAACAACATGGGGAGCATCACCAAGACGACGGCAGTTATTCCGTGTCCATGAGTCCGACAGGAGACTCGAAATATCGGAAAGATATATATTTTAAATCTCAACGTACCTCTCAAATAATTTCTAAGCGCGATCGTATACCCGTTTTTCAATGTAATTAAAAATGTATAAATTCATTCCAATAAACTAAATTAAAATACATACACTTTATATTTTTAAGTGTGGCATTGCAACGCATGCCGGGTATTCGCTAGTATTATATAAAAATATACTTTAAAAAAATTCTTAAGCATTAAAAACTTTAAAGATGCATATTGAGAACCCCAATAGAGCTATTAAGGATCTTAGAATTGCATCTGCATCAAGTAGGAAATAAGATGAGACCCAACACTTCATCAATTTGCATCTTGAGGTTAGCCTCAAGGACTGTACTGTGTATTTTCTAATATGAAATATAACTTCAAAAAATGTTTGAAAAAAGACACGACATAGTGATGGATGAAACGGAAAGATCATGGATTGATGATCAATATGAAAAAATGTCCATCTGAGTCATTTAAGTCGCTTAGTTCGCATTAAAATTATATTAGATTAAAAGAATTCAAAGTCGAACAAAAATATCATCTAGAATTTTGAAAAATATCATGCTAATTGATTGTAAGTTAATTATGTAGCATTTAAAGTATGAAATGTGATATAATACAAGTTTTTACTGTAAAAATAAGACGGTTCATTCAATAGCCAAAGACATAATATTAGCACGTTAGCGTGACAACGTTAACATAAAAGGAATAAAAAATAATACGATGGCCGTAGAGTGTATCATGATAATAATAACAGGGCACGGTTGCAAAAGTACAACGATATGATGACTTAAAAGGAGTATAGAATTTCAAATGGCCGTAAGTAGATAATGCATTGTATCGAACATATTGATGGAAGAGGGCACCTTTCTCATGATAAAATTATGCTCATTATCTTAGTGCAGCCACACGCAGCTCATTTCAGGGCCTCTTTAATGTCCGTTATTGGAAAAGGGTCACAATGCCAATATCATACATTCACCTCTTTATTTGCTCTATATTAAAAACAATATGATCCGGGAGTTTTAATTTGTGAATATTTTACCCAACGGGACACCTGGATGAATGTAATATATTGAAGAGCGTATTCGGAACCATATAGATAGAAAGTGTAAATAGCATTAAAAATATTTTTTTCCTTGGCTTTCTGGAGTACAAGGATGCTAATTCTTCCTTTCCTCGCATGGACAAAGACGATAAGAGCGATATCGAAACAAATATGAAGCTTCAGAAGTGGGACGTCTAATATCTGCTTCACCTCATAAGAGGTGTGATAATTACCTCTATTGTGTAGAGGGAAAAAAATCGCAAAACGCAAGATCGGCGCAATAAAGAGGGTGTGGAATCGATTCAAACATCAGATTTTGTGTTACCCATCGTGCACATTCCAATACGATTTGCGATACGCTTTTGAGTGAATCGCCGGTCATTTTGAATCAGTTCGTCGACGATTTTGCGATGTTTATCGTCTGTGGCAGTGATCGAACGCTCGCTGCGTGTTTCATCAACAATTATGGCTTTTCCAGGCTCGCAACCATGAAATTGTATTAACCATCGATTTATAATAGACCTATCACCAGCATCATCACCATGAATAGCCTTTAAACGACGATGAATCTCCGTAAGAGTCACTTTTTCAACAATTAACACACCTTCATACTTCCATTTCTCGAAATGCACTGAAGAAATGCTACGATCTCAAATCCCAAACCTCTAATTGAGAAGGAATGTAACTTCCACATTCCGCTTGATGCGTTTCTGAAGATAATTTAATTCGCGGTCTACAAGCATATGTTCATTAATTTTCAGCCAAATCTCGTAGTTCATTCATTGATTCAACATCGGGAATAAAATTAGCTGAAAGAACTTACCTGTGTTGAGAAGCAAGAGACGAAAACGCTGATTGAAGGTTGTTCTTGGTTCATTTAATTTGTACCAATCACCAATTCTTAAATTTAGTACAAATCCGGCTTTTACGGACAATTTTTATAATTAACAAACCGTGTTTCCGACATATTGATACGGTATGCATGCAATTCATCTTCTTGGTCGGTCTTCTTATTGCGCTGGACAAATGCATTCTTAAATATCGCGTACGATCGCAGCAATTCCCCTTTAATAACAGCACTATCCGAGATGGTTCAAATATTCACCATTAACATTCAATCCGGTTCTATCCCAATCTCACCATCTAAATATACCTTCGGGCGGAGTAAAACAGCTCCAAAGATGCCGTAAATCATTTTTTTCTATTTGCGATTCTATCGCGAAGTAATGCAACTCGCTCAGATGTTGCATTGTCGTTGAAATTGCTTGGCAATTTGACGCCAATTCCGGGAGCGCTATGGCAATGAATATGTTCGTTCTGATCCGAAGAGACGATTGTAAAAACTTCGTTTAGCGTCTTAAATACTGTCAAAGCTCCAGAGACGGTCTTCCAAAGTCTATTCATGCCACGGCTTGAAATACTTTAAATTTATTGCCGTACAAACCCGCTCTTGAGGTATTGCAGGAGTGGGTTTGCGATATAAACGCGTAAAATGTATTAAGCTTCATTGCCGTCTGCATCGTATTTGCGCAATTTGAACAGATGTGACCATAAATTTGAATATTAAAGTAGCTCTGTTTTAATTTAAAATCCACCATACCAAACGTTAACAAAATAATTGCACCCGACTCTGAGCCCAGCGAGAAATTCTATCATTTTATATTATGTTAGCTGATAGCAAATGTTTCATAACACTGGTTTGCCGACGTGGAAGAAAGTTTATATACGCCAACAACGATCGTTGTTGGCATTTTTCACCTTATCGCAATGAACGACTTATTTGAACGTTCTCTATATTATAACACTTTCAACGATATGCTACATGTCATACAAATCATTCAATAAATCATTAAACTTGAAAAGGTACCAGTTTGGCAGGGTCAGAGTTAAGAAAATACTTTTTATGCCCAAGATGTTTTTATTGAATATATTTACAAAATTTGTTAAAATTGACCACTTTGACTCATCCATAGACAAAGAAATCTAGTGGTGTCAGATCTGAAGACCATGCGAGCCACGGAATAGGGCACGTCCCCAGACAAAAAAATCCAGTGGTGTCAGATCTGGAGACTGTGCAAGCCACGCAAATAGGGCCGCCGAAAAAAATAATTTCCACGACAGATATGTCCACGAAAGAAATCCTAATTGAAGTAATCAGATCAAGTAAGTAGATTAAAATTATGACAACAAATTAAAAATGTATGACGATTGAAGAGTGAAATTTCGGGTATTTTTACAAAATTCGAAATTTGTGTCCAGACACAGTGACGATCTCCCTAATATAAATATTGCTCATAATTGAAGAGATTCAACCAACGAATAAAATTTAAGAACATTGTAATCAGAAATAAGAAGTTTGTAGCTTAAGACAGATATGTCTGTAGGGCGCGTTCTCTGTCGCGTCTATAGACGCTTATGGCAGTTGATACAATTGAACACAATAATAATGATTCAAAATATACGTCACGTTCTTTGGAATACGCTCGAATTGAGCAAAATCCAAGTCAGATCGTAAATACAATATCAAAATTAATAAATAAAATAATACCGTCGCACAAATCCAAGCAAATATATTTTTTCTCACATTGCTTCCGAGCAAGAAGACGCTTATAAAATCACGAATACCGAGAAGTCTTCAATGTGATGTATAGACCTTAACTCGAAATTGTTTGAAAAACACAAATGCATACGCGATCCCAAGTAAACGTCCACTCGACGAGCGTCGTGCTAGATACTTCAACGCTAATTTGTGCCCCGATATCGTGTTCTTCCTGATTTCGCATAAATACGCCTTGGGTGCTTTCACTCAAATATCCGTGCAGACTTTAACCGAAGCATCAGAAAATAGCTGGTCTCCTCATGCCGTCGTCATCTCGAACCGCTCAGTCAACAATCAAGTTTTCTAACGGTACCTGTGCTCACTTCGTTGGCCATGTTTTGCAGCTACACATTTGCTACAAATATGTTATTAAGCCGAGATTAATTCGCCGGGCCTTCTTTCTCATCGCTTACATAGTACAATTGTAGAATGCACACCCATAAAATATCCCAAATGTCGGTTCTACGTATCGTGCATGAACACACCAGACATAATGGTCGTTAATTTTTAAGACTCGAGACACTGTATTCCAAGCAAGATATACTGTATTATCAAGATGTATTGAAATGCTGCTCGATTGAGATGGTTAAGCGTTTTTATGCTATCAAGTATTACATAGTAACACATGAAGATTCGGAATTTCAAATAGTCAAGATCGACCGTGATTGAAAAAGGTACAAGTTCGACAATAACTTTCAATAGGATGGTGTAAACAAAAAAGTCTGCTGACTTCTGATATGAGTTCGAATTGGGATAATAATAAAAAAATATTGTTAAATCGCATCATTGCCTGTGTTGAAAGGTGAATTTTATAAGACAACATGAAAATAAAATGTCATCCAAATACAACGCTTGGATGTCAGCTCTGTATAATATTTATACGTCAGATCTTTTTGAATGACATAAGCCATTTTGTTTTAGTAGAAAGTAGTACAATTTTAATAATGAACAGTTATATTTTGCAACAATGTCGATATTTGGATTGAATAACGTTAATGCAAAATTTTGTTTAGCAATAAAGCTTTTTTCACAATGGATGGATTGTGTGGAACTTTTTTACCGTTCCGGTCGTATGTCTGCTCTCAGCTACCACAACAAGGAACCATACGAATCTTAACTCTATTTATTCATGTATCAGTTTATAACTTCTCTGAATGCTCTTAAGGCGTCTTCTTACTTTACAAATTTAAAAAAATCGATTTTTATTTTATTTTAAATTTTTAAAGTACATATCTTCAAAAATATTATATCGAAATTTCATAAAGATCGGACGAGTCTAACTACATTTTTGGGGGACCGTTAGGTTACTACCTGATAGCACCCGGCTGCATACGTATTGTTCAGACTCATGGTGCAAGTACAAGAAAGTGGTGAAAAACAATCAGATAGAAACTTTTAAACATCTTCCTGCTCTAGCTGAGGATGTTTACGAGGTTTTGAAACCGATTTATGAAGATCTTCGGAGGAAATACCCAAAATAACAACGAGAGTTTCAACAGCTGTGTCTGGGAAATTTTTCTGCAACCAAAACTTTAAACGCGTTTATCTCAAAACAAGGTTTTTCGGTGGCTTGTTGATGAAATTTCGGAAACTATCCGGCCGATTGTCATTAAATTTGAATGACATATTCTTCATAGTTATGGCTATAGCGTATATCATCAAATTTATGAAATTTTGATTTTAAGTAATTTTTTTTTTACAAAAAACTGCAAAAGAAACGCGTTTTTTTTAACTTTTTCGAAAAACGTGCGCCATTTTGTTATTTTCGCGAATATCAAAAATCTGTTGATTTGCGCTTTAGCCACTGATATACTAAATCTAAAACTATTTTATTTTTTTGTTTCAAATAACCCATCTCGGAGATACCATCAACAAGCCACGAGCATAACATTTCTACATGGGTTTTTCGATGCTACTGTTTTATTATAATAATTGTTCAAAAATATAAAAATAATTTTTTTTCATGTATTTAAAAGATGTGTTTATTACATAAGATCCATTTTATTCCATAATTTTTAGCGAAAATCCTCGAAAAAAAATTTCGAAAATAGCCTATTTTTGAGGCGCCTAAAGTGAGAAGACGTCTTAAGTGTCTAAGTGGCCTTATAATGAACCAAAACATCGCTCCAACAAATCAGAGATAACGAAACTTAATATTAAAAAATGTAGTCGTTCCACACTCGCCATACAAAACACCGTGGCGAGTCAGTCGCCTTTTGAGAGTGAAGAAATCGACAAGCTTCGGATATACTTCGCAGAATTTCAAATAAAACTGTACAGATTATGTTTAACTGTAATTAGGCATTTTCGCTTGTTACGATATTTCAGAATAATACTCCAAACTGGAAAAGAAAGTCACCGAAAGAAGTGTAGTCGAAAACCAGCACTGCATATTGGAGACTGCTTCCAAAGATGGAACACAATGGAAAATATAAAATATAATTTTTGAATAAAAACATATCATTGAAACACATTATTATCTAAACCAGCGGTTCTTAAACTTATGTAGTCTTCTTGAGCAAAATTTCTTTCCCCAACTCCAACCCTTCTGACTTAATTTTTCAAACAAACACACATTTCTTGATCAAACATTGGTCAAAATAAATCTCCTTAAATTGTATTCGGTAAATATTTTTTTTATTTTCGCGGACCTCCGGTAATGGCTTCGCGGACCCCCAGGGATCCTCGGACTCCAGTTTAAGAACCGCCGGTCTAAACATACATCTAATGTCAATAAATAATTGATAAATCTTGTTTATCCTTCATAATATTGCATGTTATGTATCAGGGTTCTTTCAATGGAAATTAATTCCGTCGATCATGTCACTCAAGTCCAAATTTAATACGTCCGCAAAGGGTTAATGCCAATGAAGATAACTTTCATTGAATAAATTATGTCGTGTAAAAATTATGGCGTTTTAACGCTGATTTACGAATTCCGAACGTTCATATGGTACGCCCTAATACACGATCATTCGCTCAAAAATCTAAATGGATATTAACACATAAACAAACTCTACCCCTACTAGATATATCTTCCATGGAGATCATCTACCTTCGTTGACTGATAGGTGCTTTAAATGGAAGACATCTTAATAAGATAATAAGATCTTAATAAAGATACGAAATAGCCAATAAATTATTACGGATCGCTTTCAATTGTAAAATATTTTTGGATTTCATGGCTCAAATAGCATTTTAAGAAGTCAGATTTAAAAAAATAACAGCATCGATGTTTATAGTACCTGTGTGAATAATCGAATTGTTTATAATTTAGATTAAATTGTGCTTTAAAAAATTAATAAAGACAGACGACAGTAACACACAAGGCGTTATTATACGCTTTGTACTTGCATAACTATTATGTAAAGTCTATGCAATATTGCATGCAATAAGGTAAAATGATTATGGACCGCTTGTTATACATTAATATATACACGGATTGTGCAGCCTTATTTATTAGCGGTAGAATAGAATATGTTCAAAAAAATAGTAAATTAGATATTGCTAACGATCACCCAGTGGGCCACCTGGGTGAACGTATCGAAGGATGACTGAGCAAATTTCATTTAAAATAAATTAAAAAGCTCTTCAAGGCGTCTATATTAAATTTATTGGAATGCATGTTCGAGATTAAATGCAGTACATTCCCTTATTTCTTCGCTAGAATGAAATCGAACAAGTGGGAAGGTCTAAGTTTTTATAAATTGCTCCTTAATAAAGATAAAATTATCAATAGCTAATATGCAATAATTTTACGTAAACAGACAATATATTAGATCAATTTAGCATAAATGCATAAATTTGCTTGTAGAAATCTAAAGTTTCACTGCATAGAAAATTGAATCTTTGAAACCAGTCTTTTTTCTCATGACGATGAAAAAATCAAGTTAATCTGCGGAAGATAATAACCCTCGTCATCCATTTCCGTGAAGTATTTATGCAATGTTGTACATTTTACCAGACTACCAGTAATTAAATAGCACAAAATAGATCGGGAAGCTAATCAGGTTATTCATCCGCTATACTTGCTGCATAGACAGACTTGCACTGCCGGTCAAGCAACTGGTATTATAGTTTGGATCGTGGATACTTATAAAACTACATTTATGGCTTATATAATTTACGCAATTGCAGGCTATTTAAACGTTTCTCTTCAATTACCTGTGATTTTATTCGAAAAATGATACCAATTGCTAAATAAAATCCAATACTGAATGGCAATGCGCGTATTAAATCAATGAATTGGCGTACAATCGAGTTGAATGACGCTCACGTGTCGTGGGAGCGTCCGAACAATAATATCTTGGAAAATAATTTTCTTATATTTTCTATAAGCTTTCGACACAAAGTTCGGCGCCAACTATATGTCTTATTTTTGACGTTTTTACCTTGTTGGAGCTAAAAGAGATCGATTTTTTAGCATTTTTTGATGCAAAAAGTATTAAATCGGCGATTTTTATTGTATATAAAAATATTTTTTAAGCAAAGTACGGCATTGGAAGTGGAGGGAGCCACGTATGTCGGTGCGCGAACGATGACATTCTTCACCATGGAAGTCTTAAATCCTGAATAGATGATTTGCAGCAAAAAAATTAAACATATTTTTACTTTATATAATATTGTGTATAGCTTAGACTAATATTAAGAAGAAATATTGGAAAATAAAAAAATAATGAGCAAACGAAAAAAAGTTTATGTTTTTATCAACGTTTTTTGTAGTTTTTTGTTCATTAAATAAAGACTTTTAAACATTTTTGGATAATTGTAGTTTATACGATGAAGACGTTTATTTTACACGTGTCTGCCAAATTTCATAAATATTGTTTATCTAGGACGAGCGGTAGCACTTCCATAAAATAGGAAAAGGTAGCTTCGAGAAAAACGCGTTTAAAGTTGAACCGAAGTTTATGCCCGAATAAAATGAAAAGTTTAATAATTACACCTAACCTATTATGCAAGGAACATAGAGGATACATTCCATTTCTTCAAAAATACATGCGGAAATATAAGTTGCCAGTTGGATAGTTTTTTTTTTCGAGCAAAAATATGTTACAGTGCCAAGCGCTAGAGCCTTTTGTTATCATTTTGTGTATGTCCGCCCAAACAGCATTGCAACAGGTCATCTGACGAGTGATCTGAATATATAGGACGAAGAAATTTCTGAAGCTCAGTGATTGTTTATATTTGAAACCATGTAATTTTAAAGTGTTCGTGTCCCCGACTTAATTTGCCAGATTTGCAGCGACATCTCCCGTCTCTCTTTGGGTGCAATGTGCTATTTTAACAGCGCCATCTTCTGTGACGCTGCGGGAATCGATCGCTTCTTGCGCGTGCACGCGATTTATCTGTTGGCCTTGGCTGCGGGAGGACGTCCTTCTCGCAGCCAGATCTCTCTCTCGGGCTGAATAAAAAGTTACCTAGACAAAAGAGTATTTTTGTCCGACGCCTGCACGAATTGCATAAAATAATGGTTTATCTAGATCAAAAACACATTGCAAAATACAAAAATAATTATTTTGTGCTATTGTGATAACAGATTGAAAATTTATAACGATTTGTAGGTGAATTTTTGATCATTTTTTCAAAATGTTTCGATAACCCTGATACTTAGAACATATGGTTTATGCGTGAAACGTAGCAAAAGGCTCCCCCAACTCTTAAAAAAAAATTGTCGGTCCGTGTGCCAAACATTCTGTATATACAGGCAAATCATTATGTTGAGGCTAATATTATACTCTCTTTATACTCTCGTCACGGCACTGTCAAAAACATATTTTTTTCCCAACGACTTCAATAAGTTGCGAAATTTCCATTTGCGAATGCATATCAGAGGGTCGGGCAGTTAACCCTTAGCTTAAAGTGCAAGTTAATAAGCTCAACGTGCTGATAATAATGCCAGAAATCTTTTATTAACCATAATCAATGAGGACTCAAAATCAATTATCTATAGGTTGATACTATACGTATATCATTGCTCATTTCACAATGGGATTTGCTAAAAAGCAAAAATCTAAGTGTCACATTTTGGTGACCCTATACTTAATTAAAGATACTTAAACAACGATCTATGTTCATGAACATCGATGCAATGACTAATACATGCACTCCTTCGACCCATTACCATTTACAAATTTAGAATTTGAAGTAAGCTTTCGATTTTTAACTATTGCGCCATGTTATTTGTCACTGTCATTCGCAAACGTATTCAATACGCCTCTGTTTGAAGGTTCTATTTGATTAACGATCAACGTGGATGTTAATTTTTAGGAACATAGGGTTCAAAAAAGCCTTCCAACTTCGACCATATAAAATTCCATAAAAATAATAAATTATTTTACTGTGCAGTTCTGATCTATTAAATATATATGCAAAGCAAACCGTCAGTCCGAACGTCAAAAATATCGTGCCTAACGGTAAATGACGAACGCTAAAATACACGAACCTATTATTTAATACGTGTAATAGGGCCTGTTGAAGCAATCAATGACCTCTTTTTTATTTGAGGATACATATATCTGGTAGGATTCCAATAAGCGTTAAACGAGCTAATTTTGAGGAATAATATTGATTTACAGTTTTTTAAACGAAACTTCTAAAGGCACGGTAGGGTAAATTGGCTTGAAATTGGCGATTGGATTAGCAAAGCTACCTTTTTGATATATTTTTTAAAATTTCATACGATTCTCTGTAACATGAAAAAAAATTAAACTGATATCATCAATACTGTTTGCGTTATTAATTTTTGAAATAAAGTAGTTTTCCTGCCGCACCCTGTATATACATATATAATTTAAAATGATTTAGTTTCGTTCTACTGTTACTAAGGGCAAAACTAAACAACCTAAGGGCAGTAACTGTCTAATCTATGTATACATATATACAGTACATATATTTTTTTCAAATTGTTAGATTAACCTTTCCCTACCGGTGATGTATTTACTACACCTCGACTCTAATAATGGTAATATCGATATGAAATATAATAGATACGGAGTTCAGAATTTTTGTATTCCTCCATAATATAATTAAGAATTACATCAAAGTATTATAGCGTATAAGTATTCATCTGCAGCGACGGAAATAAATAATTTGTCGGGAAATCGGGAATTTTGCGCGTGTTAGTCCGTGTCTCAGCAGATAGGAATTTTAACAGTCGCATTGTTGTTATTATACGAAAATGGAGATTTATGCGGTCATCAACTCGAACTAGCATTTAAATATCTGTTGACCATGGAAGTTCTAAATCTTGGACAGATGATTTGCAGTAAAAAAATTAAATATATTTTTACTATGTATAATATTTTGTATAGTTTGACCTATAATTAAGAAGAAATATTGAAAAATAAAAAAATAGTGCTTGTACGTATATATGTATACACGTGCCTGCCAAATTTCATAAAAAATTCTCATCTAGGGCTTGTGGGAGCGTTTCCATGAACTTGGAAAAAATAGCTTCGATAAAAACGCGTTTTAATGTTTCTCATCTTCTCAGCTTTTCGTCGGCCCATAACTTTGCAAATTTTATTTATATCGAATTTAAATTGCTGATGGTATTCTTAAACATTGGTTATTTCCAAAATTACATTCGGGAATCGATCAAATAATTTGAAGCAGCGAGTTACCATGCTGAAATATGGACACTATCCGGTCGCAACAATCAACGGTGATCATATTACATCATAAAATATTTATAAAACATAATATAAATAACTCAGACGTGTGATGTTGTTGCGCTTTCATATGATTTTAAATCATCCAAAAATAAGATTAAAAAAAGCTTTGTAGAAATTACCTACCTTTGATAAAGTGCTCTTCCGGCTCATCTTTGAAACTGCAAACAAAAATCAAATATTGTATTGAATTGTCATAAAATTATATGACTTTATTGGAGTGAAACGTCTAATAAATTACTTTTGTATAATTCCAAAACATGTACAATTAATGCATAAATAATTGCGTTTGCCATGGAACTATTTGGCAGTGGGCACATTATGGTCGAAGACAGTCATGAAATGATATCTGAAAGTTGTGCAAAAATAATGAACAATGTGAAATGTTGTATTACAAAATTGAAAGCATGAATTTCAGCATATTTTGAAGAAATTTTAATAGCCACTCATAGAGCCAGATGGGATGCATTTAAATTCTTTAAATATGACATTAATTTATGCTGACATATGATGAACATTTCCCAACGAATCCACAACTAGCAATTGTTCGAACCAAGTTTTATAAAATGTAAGTCTGTGTATTTTCCATACAATTTTCCTCATTATCAGCATATAACCCATTGACATCTGCGTTTTCAGTTCAATGAATTTTTGAATTCAAAATGCATAGCATTCGATAGTAGATTTTTAAGATGCAGCTAGATGGCGCCATTTTGTAAGCTTAAGAATTGATTTTTTTGCATAGACGATGGAACAAATTCGCAGATAAATTATCATTGGACCTATTCAAATTTATAGATGATTATTCGATCATAAATGTGGTGTTTTAGTATTGATTTTGATGCATTTGGAATATTTAATTTCTTGATTACGATTGCTGCCGACAGATCGTCATATCGCATAGCAAATGGGTCGCTGCAAATATTTGCAAATAAATGCAACTCTGATCGAAAGCATCTATTGTGGAATAAAGATACTACACATTTGATATTATGATTTATTGTATACATGCTTCGAATATAATATTTATGCGGATTTTTCGATAAAAATGCGGGATTGAAGCGACATTAAAAATATTTTTCGCTTGAAATTCATATGAGCTATTTGCAATATTTGCTCAAATTCTGAACGATAATTTAAACAATCAATTTACGATGTTTCAATAATTTAAGAATCAATAAAAAACCTGTAGCCAGCGGTGACCCATGACCAATCCATGGTGTATGAACGGTGTCACTAAATGAATTGCATCTTAAAGGGTTGGTGCATTCTTAAATGCATCATTCATTTTAGACTCTGTAGGTGGAATTGACTTGTCAACTAAATGAGTGCATTTCAGGGGTGCTGTAGATAAATTTGAATTTATTCAAACGCAAAAATATTATTAATGCTTAAAAAAATATTGCACCATCAGAATGATTGAATGACAAAATGCAAAAATTAAATATGTCTAAATTACGACCTAATATTTCATATTAGGTCATCATTATAAGTCTTATCAAATTTATCACAAAAATGATCATGATACATGACTAAAATTTCAATTTGCGCTCTTCGTCGAGCATTCTTAGCGAACAAAAACGATGGCAGCCTTTAAAAAGCGCAAACGCAGAATTTATTCTAATTATTTAATGGCATTTCATGTCCGACCCTTTGTCGTGACTTTCCCTTAGAGCTCCCTTAATTTCGGAATGAATAATGCTGCACTGTGGCCATTAAAAAGCGTTTAATAAGTGATCGAATGCAGGTCGCGTATAATTTTCATACAAAATGACCAAGGGTTTAATAGTAGAAGCGTTTGAATTTTAAATGACTTATGTAATATGTAGTAATTGGCTAGATGAGCTAATCTATGTACATCCATACATTTTATAATGATTTTGATGGCGTGTCCATAGGATCGATGCTAATTAAATGCGTACCCAAAATGTATGTATGTAATATATTAAAAAGCGATTCCATACCATCATTGCATGAAATCGTTTTACAATAACATACGCAGATCAGCCAGCTTTAATTGCAATAATCGGTAAAATATCAATAACATGCTTTATTAAACTATTGCCGTCTTTGACTGAATGATGGCGTTGAGTCTGGTGATGAACGCGTCGCACGCTGTAATTCATTTTTATCTGACCAAAAGCATAACTTAAATAGATAGATCGTAGTTTCTTGCTTTCTTATGATCGCTATTTGTTGTTTAACTATTGCTGTATAACTATATTTAATTTATATTTTACAATCGCCTGTATTACAACCACAATATTAGATAAAGCGGAAAGAAATGTCATTTTTTTTTTTTTGGTTGCGTCTTTGTCGTCAGTTTGCCTCGGATTGCTGTCGAGTGAATACGTCAATGTTGGTGTCATTTTGAAGCTCTGTTGTTTGTCTTACTTTTTCAAATATTTTTATATTTTTTTAGCCATAGTGAAAGTGTCCAAGCCCGAAATTGATGAGACCCGTTTGTGATAAAGGATTAAAAGCAATATAAGCTACCCAGAGCTTCTGTGATACATATTGAACACATTGGCAACACATTGAATATTCGAAAATGCCATACATAGTTTAAAAAAATCACAAGTGGCGACAAAGATTTGAAAAACAAACCAAAATCAGGTCGAGCTCCAATAATCGATGATGACGCATTATATTCTCTGGTTCTGTGTAGCGAGTGAAAAATCATTTGGATTCTTACTTCAGTGGAAAACCGGCCGAATTTAACGAAAGAAGCATTAAAAAGCTACCTAATCTGTTGAGGGCGATTATAAATAACATTGGATAAATTCAATTGAGTAATATTGTAACAGCTTTTATTAAAATAATTTTTTCCTCCGAATAACGAAAAAAATGACATTTCTTTCCGCTTTGACTAATATAATTAAGTTGAAAACACTTTGTCAGATTTTTATAAATCCAAAATGATTCCGTTTGAGAATATATCTGAATGGTAGAGCAAATTGACTTGAGCATCACGAAAATTGAAACTCAAACGATATTTGATCGTGTAGAGAGGGAGAATCATCATATTGATATTATGCGCATGCGTCGCGCTGTCTGTGCGTACTTGTGTATCTATGCGTAGCATAAAGCAACCACTAGAACAACAAGGCGCCTATTTTATTATATATTACACAAACACAGCTTCATCATTTAGATTGCGCCTGAATGTAAAATTACATTTCTCGAAGATATATCGAACCATACCTAATATATGCAGATAATTAAAGCAGATATATATGGAGCATTTGGGTCATTTGGGATATTGATGAACTATATAATTCTAAATGCCTGTTATTAACGATGGGACCAAAAAAGGTAGGATATGGCGTGCCACGTCCGCTGCAATTTATTCAATTGTTAAGATATTCCTTTGTAATATGCATTAATATTGAACGCTGCAATGATAATATTGTTCAATGATGAATTTTTAAATGGCAAAAATCAAATTCATATGCAGCTATACTAAAAACTGTATTATTTTAAACCAAGATGAGTTCTGTGCATTAATTTTCTCCATGAATTGACCAAAATAAGTCGTAACATCCTTATATAAGTTGCTTCTTCACGCCCAAGATAACGCTGCTATAACAGAACAATTCGCCTTGTTCGCCCCAATACTCAAAACTTTAATTATTCGAGGGTCATTTGAAAAGTCAGCGACCTAATAACGAAATAATATTAAGTGTACTGGACGAAAATGTCGTTTTTTTTAATATTCTAATATCAATTTAGAATATATATAATATATACAGGGTATTTGGTACATAAACCGACTTTTTTTTTTTTTTTTGGGGTTTAGGGCGGTATTTTTCTACGTTTCACAGATATGAACTATGTCTTAAATGTCAGGGTTGTCAATTAATGAAATATATTTTTTTTTTCAACATTTTGATTAACAAAATGCCCAAAATTTCATCTTTAGATCGTCATAACTTGTTGCAAAACGTAGAAGAAGGCCTCCCTAATCCCCCAAAAAAAATTGTCGGTCAATGTGCAAAACATCAATTCCATTTTTATGGTTATTTTAATATGCCATTTGCATAAAATGCCGTTTTGATCATTAAATTCGATTTTGGCATTAGCAGTGGTATTTGTTCTTTAGAAAGCCACTGTTTCGGCAATATTGATTCTCACTTCTTATCTCCTGTCACAAGATGTTGAATAAACGTTGAATTTTCATCAAATTTAATGAATCCTCGTCACATTTGAATCCGTACAGATTTGCTTCCATCACTTAAATGATGCAGCATTCTTGTTATTTGTTGATTTTTTAACACTTTATCCACTTTCACTAGCTTCTAAGAGATTTGTTTTTAAGGCAAAATTTCCAGTTTATTTGAACCACCCCTGACACTGCCGAACAGTCAATTTATCCCCGTAAAATGACGATGTCAATAAACGAAATTTTCATCCGGTACCCCCAATATATCACCTATATCTATATATACAATATCTTAATTTTTAAATGATGTTTAGAGTACGCTTTTCACATGTACTTTTAAAAACACAAACGGAGAGCGATCTACATGACCTGAGCAGGTTCTTTCTTCCGTGCAATCACTCGCTGCTCTGAATGATCGATGCACGTCCTCTTCGTTTAAACACGGCTGTCTTGGTTGCTGATAAAATATTGAATTTTCTTATTTTGTGTTCAAATAATTTTCATGATGATTCAATAGCTTCTGTATAGATGTTTCTTTTTAGCGGAATGTTTGTTTTGATTCTTGATATCGTTCAAATTGTTCGCGTGCCTTGGATATACGCATTTTAATATTCATTTAAAAAACCTGTTCCAAAAAAGGAGTGCTCGTCGATAAACGCGACCTAAATTACAACCCGAGCGTGTCCTTTTTTCTCGTGGCTACTCGCCGTTCAGTTTTGTAAGTGTTGAAATTTTCTTCTATTTTAATGACGCTTCCTATATACAATATCAGAACTTTGTCTTTATAATAATAATCTGATTGATGACTCCTAATAACTCCATCATTAATGATTGATTAATGTATTTATTTTATTTTTGTATATATTAGATGGACCCAAAAGTATTCGCGCATTTTAAGACTTTATGTTTGAGCTCAATATGTATCTGGATACAATGACAGAAAACCTTCTTCGTAAGCTATTTTTTTACGCAAACCAATAGGATGGTAAAACGAATAGGATGGGTGTTATGGGGTAGGATAGTTACCGCACGCATGCCTTGACAGAACACAATAGAAACGAATGAATAAAAATATATTACGCCTTTTTGACAATACAAAAAATAGTCCCATTTTGAATAGCATTGTAATAGGGAAGAGAATTATATTTTATAATGTTGCATATACAATTTTTATTTTTATATATGAGCTTTTTTTTATTAAATACGTGAATACATTTCGGTCCCCCCAATAATTTAAATGATTTTAATTGATCTAGTATAATAAACGATCAATCGTCTATTGAGAATACTTTTAAATGTATTATTACTATAGTGTGTATGATTTAAGTTCAAATTCCATTTAAAAAATAATGCCAATGAATTGATTAATGATAATCAATGAGTTTATGTGAGTGTGTTACATTCATCCTGGGGGTTGTGTGGTAACCATACACTTACCCTTAAACATTTTCATTCATATTTCAATAGTCCTCCAATAAATTCTTGATACAATTGTATTTCAAATGACCCAATAACTTCTGAAAGCTCCAAATATTCATCACTGATGTTGGCAAAAAAAAAAAAAACGATTCAAATGAAATGGGAACTCAAAGTACATTTGATTGATTACATGAACATTTCTTGTTTTTATATAATTTATTCACATACCATGAGGAAACTTTATTTGCAAAAAAAAATATTTACAGTTTGATGAACAAATTAATAGCCAAAATATGAATCTGGACATCGATTGACGTTCTCAGCTCACTAATGAAGGCTTTCATCTTCAGCGTGTCAACTCAAAAAGCAAGCACCTCGACCTACAATGCATCAGATCTTTAACATTAATCAAATCATCGCGCATCTTTTCATCCCATGATGATTGAAAAAATAATGATAGTTGACCATGTTTTATGAAATGCGATTCTACTCGAGCGTTTTTCTGCTTTCGGCTCTTCTTCGTGCATGACCCTGCGAACAAACACCTCGTATAGCACATTATTATATGTTGGCAAAAATACATATCGTTTTTTTTTGTCCTATCAGAAGCCAATTCCTCATTACAAGGAGGTCGTTTTTGTACGCGAATCATTTTTTTGATCCATTTATGAATGGGGGGAAAACTTCGCCATTTATCAATGGCGAATCAATATATTTATGTATCATACATAAATAAATACAAAACTATTGTACTGAAGTCATATTATACACTTTGTATTTAATTTGCGCAGATTATTCGCAAATTTAGAGATTTTTTACAATTTTTTTACAAGAAAATTATCAAATATTTACAAATTTGGGGCAAACAACGCTCGGAATTGTTTTTATATTTCTAAAAGTATACAAAATTATCCTGAAATTTTTTGGCGCAAATTTTAACACTTAATCGATTGCTCGCCTCGTCTTATGACCTGACCGTTGCCATTTCAATTGCGATAATATATTTGTGATACGTTTTTTAACTTAATTTTAGTTTAACGGACAATCTTTTAATATTTATTTTATACTAATTTTTTGAACGATTATATTCATTGTATTATAAAATTTTTATAAAGTAATATTTTGGTTTTTAGAAATTGTTTTAGCTCATAATGATTTATTTTGAAATTTTTTTAATAGTTTTATTTGTATGAAAAACTTATATTCTTACATAATTTAGAACATTTAGAAACATTTTTCCAAAAGATCATTAATTGAACAAGAATTTTAACATATTGTTTGACGCTTATTGGTTGAAAGCTTAAGAATCCCAATCTGGGTCCATAACAAATATATAGGAAGAGATGAGCTAAACAAAATACGTAATAATGACTTAAGGGTTAATTTTATTTTTCGAAAGTACATATCTCTAAGAATGTCGTCTATAATTTTGGTGACGAAATTCAGATTATTTCAATGCTTTACAGCTGATTCGCGAAATGCGCTCGAAGCAATCACTCCATCCAAATTGCGCCCCAACGGCTCCGAGATCGCTACGGTCGCAGATTTGCCCTTATTCCTGCTTTTATTTCCAGGCCAGAAATTCATCTTGGGGACTTTTCTTATATTTGTTCAAGTAATGGAGCCAATTAAATCAAAAAATAATAATAATACAGATTTAAAAAGGCGAATAAGCAAGTGAATATTAAGGGCGCAAAAAGAAAGCTCTTTACGAAGTGCTTCGAAAATCGAACAGCTAACTAATAAATTGATTGACAAGGCTGAGATAGCTGAAGAACTGCTTTATGGAGCTGAAATCGCTGATTAATAGCGTGTTTTCCTTTTCAGCAATTTTTAAGTACTTAAAACTTTGAACGCATTTTTCTAGAAACGATATTTTTGCATTTGGGGAATTTCGAAAAACCAAGTTGCCAATTGACCTAAAATTTTACGAGCTATTTTATACATGTATAGCTATGGCATTTCGTGAAATCAGTTCAAAATATTGATTTTATCTTACGTTTTTCATTAAAAAATACCCCAAAAAAATGTTTTTTTTTTCAAAAAAAAATTTCAAATCAGCGCCATTTTGTTTCTTTTAAACAAAAAGTATTAATTGAGTGTTATATATAACAGCGACTAGGGCTTATACAAAAACCGACATTTTTCAAAACCGGTTTTCGGTTTTCAGCTTTCAAACAAAACCGGTTTCCACCGGTTTTCGGTTTTAAGAACTATATGAAATATGAAATTGAAAAAACGGGTTTATCAAAATGTTTAGAATTTTATTCATTGTTAAAAGTATTATATATTTTATTTATGAATGTGAGTTCAAAAAAAGAGAGAATAAACACTTTAAAAAGAATTATATTTCAAAATATTTTGTTTGCGATTCAATATTTTTCGTCAAAAATTCTTAGATAATGAAATTTTAATTTCAATATTTAAAACCGAATTTTAAAAAACATGTTAAAAAAATAGGTTTTTCGAAGGTCACAATTTTTGCCTGAAAACCGGGTTTTCAAAACTGGTTTTAAAAACCGACAAGCCCTAATAGCGACACTCGTACAGACTAAGGATCTTTTTGTTTCATGTAAACCTCAATGAAAACACTGATGAACAACAAATTCAAGGATTTGCAACTAAACATCCATCCAATAAAATACCGCAAGAATTGAATTAAATATGACGTGCCTTATGATTTAAGATTGAAGATTCAAAAAATAAATATATTGATCTTTGGCTGGCCTGGGAAAAGTATTGATTAAATCCCCATAGAAAATATTTGGGTCATTCTCAAGCACATAACTACGGATAAACAGCCATATAATATATATAATTAAATCGTTGAATAGAATACTTTAAATCAGCGGTTCTTAAACTTATGTAGTCTACCGACTCCTTTACTCCGTCCCAACATTTTACGTCGATCTTGAGACTTAATTTTCCAAACAAACTAACATTTCTTGGTCAAATATTGATCAAAATAGATTTTCTTATAATGTTTTCTGTAAACAATTCCACGAAAACATCTTGTTTAAGCATAGATTTGATTTTTTTATACTTTCACGAACCCTATTTTAAGAACCACTGCTCTACATGAATAAAATGATGGTTATATACATAAAATAGCAGAATACCAGATGCAATTGGAGACAATGTCGTAAAAGTTATCAAAAATTAAGCTAACCCCGGTTTAACCGCAAAAATGTGTTCATTTAGCTTTCCTGATTCTAAAAATCTAAATACCGAAATAATTACGAGAAGTGAACGGATGATTAAATGAAGACCGCGTGAAACAATCGATGGTTACATAAGTAGGCAAATTGGAATAATGCAATGGACCAATACAACGATATATAGAAGCAATTGGATGCAAATTATGCACCAACTTTTGGTGATACTGAGACTCGGGGTCCAAAATCAAGAAATGTATGCTAATAATAGAGAAATAAAAATTTCACACGTAACATTTAATACGATAAATAATGTATTATAGTAAATTTCAATGTTGGTTAATGCAATTCCGGATAATTGATTGTATATTATATATTATTATGCAAACAATAAGTTGGCAAAGTTTTATCGCAATTGAATGAACGGTATAGCAGCGCATTAAATACGAACAAACAAATATTAATTTTTATATATGAGACTATGCCTATATTACTCGCGAAATCTTTAGCAATAAGTGGGCGAAATTTTATTGCAATTCGATGGACGGTATGGCAGCGCATTTCGAACGAACAAAACCCAATTCATTTTTATATATTAGAAGATATAGGTCAACGGGCATATCTGAGTCAATAATAAACTCGAACGACGATTCTTTGAAACTGGATGAAGGACGACCTGGATTTTAGCTCCTCGAATTACATTACATCCTCAAACTGTTGTCCATTAAAAGTTTTAATACGGCTGAACTACGATAATAAGCAACTACGAGGAAATGAAGACTTCAGATGAAGCTCTGTGATTGATATAAATATTTTTAAATTCTAAATCTGATCAAAATAACATTTTTTTTCATAACGTGCCATAAAATCTCTCATTTGTGATTTCGTGGGAATGCTCAAAAGTAAAATTAAAAAATACCAATATGCAGCAGAATTTTTTACAGAAAGTTAAATCATCAAAATTTATGTACAGGACATATTAAAAAAAACTACTTATGATGATGATAACGATGGCCATGGATGTAAATAATGATCGTTTGTATTAAATTTGCATATTTTTGGGAGCAAATAGTGCAACTGGTTAACAGGCATAACAAAGACAAAGACGGATGCAAATTTATAAATTAAAAAGTCTTGATATAGTGATGGTCTTGGATTGTTTTTAAAAAGGTTCGAATTTAAATCCAGACTATGGGGAAGAAAAATTACCGTAGCAAATAAATTTGGAAAGTGGGAAGCATAATATTAGATAAAGCGGAAAGAAATGTCATATTTTTTGGTTGCGACTTTACCGTCAGTTTGCCTCGGATTGCTGTTGAGTGAATACGTTAAAGTTGGTGTCATTTTAAAGGTCTGTTGTTTGTTTTACTTTTTCAAATATTTTTATATTTTTTTAGACATGGTGAAAATGTCCAAGTCAGAAATTGATGAGACCCATTTGCAATCTTGTTTACACTGTTTTTATTCGATAAAGGATTAAAAGCAAAATAAGCTACCCAAAGCATCTGTGAAACATATGGCAACATATTGAATATTCGAAAATGACATAGGTGGTTCAAAAATTTCAAAAGTGGCGACAGATGTTTGAAAAATAAAGCAAAATCAGGACGACCTCCAATAATCGATGCTGACGCATTAAATTCTCTGGTAGAATCTGATCCTCGAAAAACAATAAAGGAATTGTTGCTAGACATCGGCTGTCCCTGGTCGACAGTAAAAGACCATTTGAAAAGACTCGGGAAAAAATATAGACAGGGAATTTGGGTACTGCACAAAATTCATCAACGGTCTTGGAACAACGGATAACCATTTGTTCATCGCTATTGCCTAGGTATGAAACCGATCCATTTTTAAAAAGGATCGTCACTGGGGATGAGAATTGGGTCCTCTACAACAGTCCGAGAATGAAAAAACAAAAAATAAAAGGTCTTCTTTTGTGTTTGGTGGGATTTTTTTTAGCGATAAAAAAAATCACTCTTATGGAACGAGTAAAAAATCATTTGGATTCTTATTTAGTGGAAAACCGGCCGAATTTAACGAAAGAGGCATTCAAAAGCTACCTAATCTGTGACATTTAAAAAATGACATTTCTTTCCGCTTTACCTAATATTTAGCATTTTTAATCCCAATTTACTCTATAACAATGTAATTCGCAAATATATATATTATTAAATGCAATGGAATATTTTTGCTATAATTTTAGGATTTATTTTTAAAAAAACCGACACGTAAATTTTAGTCTGTTAGGATTTAATGATTATTTTATTTATGCATTAATTTTACAATGTGTTATCGAAATATTAACAAAATCGCTTGCAAAAATATTATCAGGTTTTCCCGAAAGAAACCCTTTATTTCCGCCCGCTTTTAGTATATTTAGCACATCTTTAGTATATTTTTATGTAATAAATATTATTATATTATTAAGATGATATGAACGTGGATTTATAGACCGACCAATGACTGAAATAGATCCTCGTCAATCATATCCTCGTCCTCGAGTAAGGGCTTTCTTAGAAATAAATTCCCGTTTGAACGTCCAAGCTTGAATTGCCATTTGTCCGATTTAAAATTTGTAGATCTATTTTCAAACAAAACCTAATTTATTTAAGGGATTACATGAATTTCAAAGTTTATATACATGCAACATACATGCGTATTGCCTTTGAAAATAAGTTGTGATCAGAGAAAATATAAAAAAATTGATTCAATCACTAGTCAATCTTGTCTAGAAAATGTGTGCAAAATTTTAATAAGATCGGTGTATTCGTTTTAGGAAAATCGCGGCCATCGACTACAAAAAAAATTGATTTATTTCTTTATTTATTTTTAAATTTAAAACTCATGTAAATCCTTAAAAAGGCTATACAAAATTTTTAGGATTTAGTTGTTTATATCAAAGGCGATTATATTTCATATTGACTTGTGGAAATAAATTAATAAAATAAAGTTATTCGTTAAAGAAAAAAATAATGGATTTCTTTCGGGATGACCTAATATTTATATATGAACTGTATTTACATTGTATTAATGAATGTCGTAAGTTGGAAACATTGTCAGACCAGTTAACAATAGGAAGTACGCACCCTTAGAGGTTATCGAACACCGGGTTGTTTTTATTCAATTTCAGCAAAGCCTTGTTTGCCAAGGCGTCAACACATCGGTGTGTCGCTCGCATCCCGTTTAGGATGAAAGGGGATCATCCTGGCGAACAGGAAGGAACTTCGCTCAATAAAATTGCAATCAATCACATGCAACTTTGATTAAATGTAAAAAAAATATTTCCGTAACACTTAACCTACTTCAGATGAACATATCGATTTTAGCGTAACCCCGACGGACGCACAAACAACACGTGGGGGTTGCATATGATAAAATAAGTGGGTGAGGGGTTCACTACTCCGGAAACTGTCTCTCCAACGTGATGATAAACCTTTCATACGGTTACCTTAGCGGTAGGGGATGAGGGTGTAAATGATTCGCCGGTTCAACGGAAGGCTCCATAGGAGACGCGGCCACATTTCCTCGTCTCTTCTGTTAACGGAGTCTCCGGCGCCACTTCATGATGCCAGGATCGGATTTTGGCTCCTGATACAGGGCCGGCACTGACAGGTGAGCGCCGGCGTACACGTGAGGGGCGCTGAAGCGGCGCTGCACCCCATGCTGCAGGCGGCTGCGCCTACTCACCACCCACTCAAACACTTTTGGGGGCGCGTTATTGCCCCTCAAATATTTATTTATCAACACCAAATAAAAATGCATGCAATCCCATGGACAACCCATCTAACCACCCCAATCAAATACACTCGATACTCGAAGATTCAAAACATATTTTTATAATATACACACTCCAAAACGAATTGAAAAATGCATTGCATCTATACAAAACTGACTAACATGACTCAAAAACGAATGAACATTTAACATATCACTTTATAAGTTTGTAGGGTGACAAAAAATCGACGCCACTATTGTCAAATCCATATGATTCTTAGGAAGTACAAAACATTTTCAAAAGATTCCACAAAATAATAATGCCCGATCGTAAGTTGAAGTTGCGTGAGATAGTTGACAGTTAAAGATATCAGAAGCAGAGTGTATTCATCATTTTGCATCTCAAAATTTGTCCATGATAAAGCTCTATTCGAAATGGGTACCGCGTTTGCTCAGTCGATCAATTACAATACAACGCGTCAACAATTCAGAGCGCTGTTTGGAGATGTTTCAGTGCAATAAAAGGACTTTTTCGTGCGGTATGCGACAATTAATGAAACATGGATCCATCACTGAACTCTAGAGTCAAATCCGCCCAAAGCGACCAGAAACACAAATGTCAACTGATAAGGTTTCGGCCTACGTATTTTGGTATTTTATTCATCGATTACGTTGAGAAAGAAAGATGCATTTCATGGAATAAATTGCGAAAAACGATCCCAAATGAAGAAGATAAAATTATTCTTTCATCAAGACAATGCCCCGTGTCAGTTTGTATTCTCCGAATCTGACTTCCAGCGACCACTACCTATTTGCAGACCTAAAGATAATGTTCCAATGAAGAAGCGATTGCCAAAATGGAAGCCTATTTTGAAGTCAAATACCAAGAAATCATTCTACAAAAAAGGTATCGAAGATCGAAGAATATGAATGAAAGTATCGTTCTTGAAGGAGTCTATTTTGATGAATAAAGTCGAATTTTGTCTAAAAGCTGTTGTTATATTAGTCACCCTACGAACTTATTGAGTTGTGTTAAAGCTACTTTTCCATAATCGACTAAGGATAAATATTAACCTTTCCCTTACGATGCTATGTATTTAGTACGCATATGACATTCTAAAACCCATTGATATTCAATAATATATATATATATATATCAATATAGATATAGATAGTATATCGAGATTCAATGTAGTAATGCTGTAAAAATTTCCATTATTACAACTCGACTCCGTGTAATAAATACACCATAGTAAAATTATGTGTTAAGAAAACGACGCTTTCTTAAAGATAAAATGCAAGTCCTTTCATAAGTGTAGTTAAAATCTAATAATATAAGGGCATACCATATGAACGTTCATAATTTGGTGAAATTTAATTATTCAATCAAAATAATCAGTATGGCAAAAAAAGCAGTTTCAGTTCATTTTTAGTTTCTGGTGCTGTCGTTAAATGATTTTAAAAATGAATCATAATTCCATGTTGAAAGTTCAGTTAATATATCAGCTTTTGCTGCGTTGTGCCCTAATTTGCCGGAAAATCTTTTGTTGATGACATCCTATTATAAGTCATAGAATAAACAATGACAATATCAAATAGTTGAACTTGTCAAATATTGCACAGAACATTTGTCAATCTGCGACTTGTCGAAATTCCGAATCTTCGTGTAAAATAAAAAGGTTGCAAATACCAAAATAAGATGTATTGGATGACATCATCAGAACTGGATCAATCTGCAGTGCACTTGAATATCAACACATCCACAATTACTATGCATCACTTCATCTACTCTAAATAAGTTTAGCAATTAATGTTTGGCTTATTATTATTATGATACTGATTGCAACTCGAGTATATGCTTTAAACGAACACAAACTACATTATTTTCGAAAATATTATTTCTGCACAATTAATAAACACTACGCAATGTATGCATAAATATACTATTTTTAATTTATTCTCTTTTATGCACTTGAATAATATGATAAGCTATCGAAGCATGATCAGTTTGGGGAGGGGGGGGAGTAGTTAAATGCCAACTGATGATAACTTCTATCATTCAATGACATATGTATGTAATTATTTGTGTTTTTTGTAATCTATTGCATAAATAAAAACAAATAAAATATAAACTTAAGTGGATATATTAATTATTGTATAATGAAAAAAGATGAGTAGTAGTGCCTTTCAAGAATATGAATTTATCCTGGAAGAAATTGTCATCTCCATGGTGAATTAAATATTATGTAGTTTTTTATAAAATATTAACTTGAATAAAATTTAATTCCGATAAAAATGACGCCGTTACAAAGTTGTATCGTAGTGGCGGTTTCTGCAGCGATGCAACGCGCAAGCGCATTGCACAGGCCATAGTATAACCTTGATCTATTTCCTCGTTTCGACGAACCCGTGGCGAGATATCATGGACACGGATTATCGGAGACTGCAAAGGAGCCCAAGTGCAAATATGTCTCAAAATTGTACCCCCGATGACCTAGAATGTCTCCTCCCCATAACAGCCTAATCCATCGAAAGGTCTGCATGAAAAGCTATGTTTTGAACCGGCTAAACAATCGACCACGTGGTATATGTGCCCTATTTATTTGAACCCGCGCTCATCGAATGTCACGTCAAAACAAAATCTGTCTGGAACCTTTTTATCGCTCATGGACGTCGTTAATTCCAATCGGATAGTTCGGTCTCCCGATAAATATTCGGTACTCGATTATTGTTTGACAGCTGTCATTTTTGAAATCCTAACCTCAATTGTTTGATTGTCGCTCAATTTCAAGGTCGCCGTTTAAAAATCTTTCAAACGCCCTTTCTGATTTACAACCGATAATTTTTGTGTTCAACGAGTCTATTTTTATTAAATCATCCTGCATTTGTACGGCTATATATATATTCTGAAGCAAATACCTACAGATCACGATTCAAATATTTATAATATCTTCCATAGATGCAAATATGAGCATCCATGGAAGTCGGTATAAAATATGGATTGTGTAAAAATAATCATGCACATATTGGCATTCAACCGTAGTTATTAGTATGTAATGATTTTAAATCTGCATGTCTGTATACGCGAATTACATTGGTCATATTATTAATCACGCAGTTCAGCAGTCGGACTCGTAATTCAATATCTAATTTTTAATCCATCTTCAGATGAAAATTAGAGATATAATTAATATTTTACCTTGGCATAAATTCAACGGCAGACATCTCCGACTGCTGTTTGTGTCGAACTGAAATATGTTTTGATTGTTTGTTTTGATATATCGGCTTGATATTGCGAAATTGAATGGATGAACGCAGTTCACTTTCTTTTTATGCGTATTCAATAGTTACTTTGAAGAAATCTGCGCGTTTAAGATATATAAAGTTATACTTGATGATATGATCAGCACTAACTAAGAAAAGTTATTCTTTATTTGATATCATTTCCGTTATCGTAACTCGACAATTTTATCTACATCAATAATGGATCCTCTAAGTCCAGGATCTAAACCGCTGTACTGTGTAGAATGTACTATGATATTAAAATATCTTCTATTTTATATGCTCGTCCACTCATCCATCTGTCAGGCTAAAGTGACCATTCACTTTTCAAATATTTTAAACACTCTAAGACTATCCAATTAGAGACTGATAAACTATTATGTCGAGAACCATATAAAATCTATTCCTAAAATGTTTACATATATTTATTCATTTAAAATGGATCTTTTTAAACCTGAAATACGCAGACAAATCCCAGGGTAAATACAGGATGCGGCCGGGAAACTACCTTATTTGAAATGTGCACCCTGATACGACCGTCATTCCGAATAGGGAACAATACATGAGATGATCGTTACTTATTAAATGTTTCAACATAAAGAACACAGCATGTGTTCAGTAGCATGATCTTTGGGTTTCATTTTGAACGCTCACCCAGTAGCCGCCTGGGTGAACATATCAAAGCATACCATCTCGATTGCGAGTATGGGTGATTTATAGACTGTATGATGTAAGACTGGGGTGACAACATAGATGACGCTATGCGTCTTTCTTCACCCTGGTCCGGTCCAGTAGGATCAAAACGGTCATCTTAAGTAGTTTTCCACTGTCTCCCGAAGAAAACTACTTTATAAAACCTCCCACATTCTCTCTCTCGAGAGTCGCATAAGCTTTCGTCGATACGTTCATTCAGGATACCCGCTGGGTGTCCGGAAAGTTATGCTACCTTCGATATCAAGGGAATGAGGAGGTGAACATCACTTTCTGGTTAGCTTCAGCAAGTTTGAACCAATGTGGTACTATCTTAACAAGCTGATAATAGTCTGGCAACTCTCTCCCCTCCAAAATCCAATGGCACTCAGTCGCCAGACTGTCATGATATTCCAGAAACATGCCAGAACACAACTATTAAGCTGTTGAGGAGCATCGACATACATGTATGTCCGAATTCTCATGTCCCAAAAAGAACACTCTTGCACATTGAAGCTCGGAAACAGACAGAGAAAGAGAGAACTTAGCGCAGTTCGGGAGACTGAGACAGATAGCTTCCTCATATGCATCGCATGATTGTATAGATCGTTAAGCCCAAATTTATCGACTTATAATGATTTCGATTTCAAGTGTGTTTTTTGTTTACACGAAGAAACGACGGAATGTTGTGTGTTATCGAAAGTGTTTGTTTATTTAACTGCTTGCCGATGAGTCTTGTGCTTGAGTCTTTGTTCAATTATCATTTCCTTCTAAAGGAGGAGCAAATGAATCGATTTTTTGTGCATTGTTTATGTAAAGAAATGATGTGGTATTGTATTCACTATCAAGTGTTCATTTACAATTGAAGATTGTCTTACGCTGATTAGGAGCTGGCAGAAAGTAATCGGCGTAAAGCGATTATGACATCAACGACTTCATCGATTTTAAATTTGCTCGCTCCTCAACAGATTACTTTATTCACATTTATTAGATGACCTTCAATTTATGGCAATGGCAAAAAAGTTTTCGATTACTTTTCAACACCCCTAATAATATCACGTCTGATTCTTTTTAATTGTATTAGAATGGAAAATATGTATTTTTCGTGAATATTTGCACCCTCGATACTATTTTGCACTGGGAAAATTTGATATTTGTCTAGAATAAAAAAACAGCCAAAATTGTGACTTCATAATATTTTATTGTACATAATTAAGTATTTATAGAAGACATTGTTTTATTAACGGTATCAATAAATTAATATGTTAGCAGACAGGATCGCAACTATCGAACATATTTGACGATGAAATCGGAAGCCTTCATATTAAATATGCACGTCAATATAACATGTGTATAATGAACAGTTTTGTAAATTCACATTCAATAAAGATTGTAATGAATTTTAAAAGACTTTATCTAACTTTTTTTTTTTATTTTAATTAAATAGATCCAATGTAACTTAACAACTACGTTTGGCACTCTACTAATTCATTTATCATATAATGGAATCCCTCAGAAATGCGTATGTTAAGTTATACTAAAGAAAATGTACGTTCTGGTTGAATTTGTGCCGTGAGTTATTACTAGCTTGTGAAATTTAAAATGCATATAAACTTAAAAGCTACATTTAATATGCACCAGTGCGCTAAAAATATTTATAAAATAAGAAATATCATTAGATTTCTCCAAAAAAAAAAAAATATCAAAATTATATATAATATGGCATACAAAACCGTAATAATAGAGCATTATTAAAATCAAATGCATATAAAAACCTATGCTTAAAAATGGCAACATTTAATAAAACTGAAGATATTGATCAATGTTAAGGTTAATATTTTGCAAGACTTGTCAAAAAATAAAACCTTTGATGTAACAAAAAAAGTACATTTGCGAATTTAAATGATAATCTGTTATTATTCATCAATAATATTCACATTCTTAATATCGATAATTAAAAGATCAATAAAGCCCCATGTGCTTATTATAGGCCGCTCTTATTATAATCAGTAGTCTATACAAGATTTAATATATTAGCCTCCATTTAAAAACTTGTATAGCGACTGTTACAGTCAATATGTTGAACGCTAACATATTTACTTTTTGCCTTGCGGCGCTTTGCTTTGATTCAATCGATTCTCTTGCAGCGGAACCTGAAATCAAGCAAAATATTTAATATAGTATTTTTATTAACAGCAAATACCTCATCGAGCACTCGTAAATTCAATAAATTGGATTTTTTAGAAAATTGCATTTGTGTATTATATAATAAAATAGGCGCACTACTGGTCTAGTGGTTGCTTTATGCTGTGTAGTGTCTGTGATATATACAATGCACAACACAAACGATTCATTCTTTCTGATCGATCAACTGCCGCTTGGAGGTGCACATTTCGCGACGTTACGTCTGTGCACATCTTTTTCATATACTCAGTATGGGTAGACGCACCCGTGTGTCTTTAACCAAGTGATTCATCGGCTTTAAAAAAAAGGATTTAACATGATAATCGTAAATATGTCCCACGTCAGGCGATAGACAAATTTATGCCAATTGATTGTATGTATCTCGGGATACGTCCAAAAAAATATGGTAGCTGAATTTGACATATATTCAGGTTTATATGCGAGAAATTCAAATGTGCATTTATGACGAACTGCCTCTCCGCACGCCAAAAAACAAACACACGTCTCATGCCTAATGCGATGCACATGTTTGCATTCGTCAATATTCTTTTACGCGTATGCTTTTGAAATGCCTAATGAAATAAATAAAAAAATGACAACTCTGGCTTCAAAATATGACCCGTGGGGACAACTTCTATTTTTTATGCATGAAAGTTGTGCCGTAAAGGCTGCACATCTAAACATTCCCAATATATTTTTATCAAAATTGCTATCATCGAATAAGCTCTTTCATCAAAAATAAGATGATTTTCGTTTGTGTTGTCTTGAGAGCAGGCGTTTGTTTTGATAATTAAGATACCCGCATCATTCTTATCGTTGACCAATTTTGTTATTCTCTCTTGACTATTCTAGAGTGGCGTCATTAGCCGCGTATCACCACTTCTTTGTAAAATCTACTCCTTCAGAAGTAAACTGGCAGATTTGCGCAGTAACCCTGTCCTTTTATTTTCGCAACACATTAACAGGCAAACATATTAACAACAGAAAGTAGATGCCATGCAAGTTGAACATTAAGAAATATTCCGAAGAAATGAATGAATATTGTGTGCTATCAACAGTGTTAATTTATTGTGTGCTCTTCGGTTTGAAAGGGTTAATAAATGAGTAGTGCTTTTTGATATATTTTACAAACCGTCGCTCGTTGATCTTCCATTCTTCCGCCTTGCACCCGAACTATCAAAGAAAAGAAATCTTCATCTGGTACAGTTACACCTCTGTTTTGAGCAGTAGCACTTGGTCTGGGTAATTCTGAACGTTGATCTTCAAGTCTGGAACCCTGTTAATGAATACAATATACTATAAAAAATATAAACACATCACAATATAGACGTTAACCACTTCCCGGTCGTTCACGCGTATGTGCGGGATAAAAAGTCGTACCGTTTGGACGTTCACGCGCACGCGCGGGATAACCTATACATTCGGAAGATGAAGTAAAATTTTGGACGTTCACTCATATATGCGGGAACGATAATTTAAACTATTTCGCGTATTCCGTCGACTAAAACATAAAAGAAATCGTTTTTTTTAATTGATTTTTATTAAAGAAATCGACCGGGAAGTGGTTAATAATGAATAAAATACATACTTGAACTCTGGCTAATATATCCAAAAACTCATCGTCGGGCTTTTCTTTGGTTTGTTTCGGTTTTTGTGGACTCGGTGCTGGCGGAGCAGGTTTTTTGGACGGATACAAAGAAGCTCGTTGCGAATCTATTCTTTCCGATTGCAAATCTAAGATCATCTCCAGCATAGCTTCGCTGTTAGTGCTGCGTATGATTTGAAAAAGCATTAATTATGCATTTAGCAAATAATTATTTTTATCGCCGAATTATACAAAAAAATGTCATTCAATCTCTAGATATATCCTAAAGAAATAAAACGTAATATGTGCACATGCGCTGCAATTTTTATTGTTACGAACAATCGATAAAAATGACCCAATCAATACCAAAAATAACTCATATGTAACGTTGATTCATGTAATGAAAAAAAATAAAGTCACGTTAATACGATGCAGATACGTTGATACCACGAGCGGACTTCAATATTCAATATGTATTATCATTGAGCATTGAATTAGGTCATACATAAACTTATATTATATAGATAAAATATTTAATAAGACTTACAATCATAACTAGTTTAGATATTTAAATATTGAGTTCATAACAAACGAAAAAACGTCGCAGCAAAAATTAAATGTATATTGATTTAAACAAATTTCGCGGCAAAAATATTATATTCCGTTGCCACAAACATAATCACCTGATATTGTGCTTATTGTCATTGCTAGCTGATCTTTGGAGTTTTGTTTGTTTCATTGCAAGTTTATTGTGATGATTTTCTTTACCGACTTGAGAAAGCGTTGCTCTTTGATCGTTCATACGCTGTGATTGGCAACGACTTAGCAAATCGAAGAACGATTCAGCCGGTCCGTCTTCAGAAAGCCCCTGCGTCAATTTTTTACCAAAATTATTATTTACCATATGCTCTCCGTGAGCAGACTTGGCGTCGGGAGTGAGCTATAAGAAAAATACATTTTTTAAATTTGCAACAAAGCAACAAAAATAGGATTGCGCTCATTGAACAGTAAAACCAACTTGTAAAAGACTTAGCTGCTCCATTGATTGTCTTCTTACTCTGGAAGTCATCATTGTATCACAAGTCGTACTATTATTAATGCTAACTCTATCTTCGGGAATTTCACCCTCGGGAGAATCTAGCGGTGGAAGACCCAGAACCTTGCGTAGATCGCACATATTCAACTGTGCCGTCGCAACACCTAAATTATCACCCAGCTAAAAATACAAAAACCGTTTGAATAACTCGTTGAAAAAGACGGATTCTTAATTCATTTCAAATATGAGAGACTAGCCTATCATTACGCATTGTAAATAAATCAAATACATTAAATTATGCACAGCAGCTGAACATTAAAAATGAGATTTGTTATGAAGCCACAGGCGTCATTGACGATTTCAATTATAGCTGCCGTGAAAAATATATTATTGGAGTAAAGTCACTCACTCGCCTTCCCGTTTAAAAGACCAGCACCTTTGGGCATAGGTGGCCATTAAATTTAAGCACCAATAATTCATAATAAAAACACATTACCTCTTTTGATATTTCATAATGCTTATCAGCAAAATAAAGAGCCTTTTCATGATTTCCTAAGGCTGCATGCGCATTGCCTAAAGACCAACTGGCTCTACCTTCTCCTACGCGATCGCCAAGTTGTTGTGCAGCAGCTAAATGACGAACATGATATTGAACTGCAACCGCAAACTCTCTTAGCAATGTGTAAGTATTTCCCAACGAGTAACAGGCTTGTGCTTCCACAGCAACATCGCCTAATTCTTGCGCCAACAATAAAGTACGTCTAATAGAAGAAAAATAACATAAAACCACAACATTTTTGAATGTCTACTTCTTTTAAATCGTATCATATTATTTACTTATAGTGCTCGGCGGCATTTTCGAACTGTCCAAGGAAGATATGCGAATTTCCCAAATTACTATTTGCTCTCCTCTCGGCCGCTTTGTCGCCGAATTGTTGAGCTATTTGAAGACGGTCCGTGTGATATTTAATGGCCTGACTAAATTTTCCCAGCAAATAACAAGTATTTCCCAAATTACCGCAAGCCCTGCCACAGGCTTGCTTGTCACCTAGCTCGCTCATCAACGCCAAATTTTGTCTGAAAATACGCCAACGTTTTAATTGCAATCGTAAAAATTGTTATGCAAGATCAAAATTATAAACAATACAACAACTAACTCATAATAAGAGAGCGCTTGATCTAAACAATCTCTGACTTCCTGGGGAAACTGTCCAGGATCATTTTGTCCAACTCTACCCAGCTGTTTTCCCTGGGCGTGATATACGTTTCCGAGGTTGTATAGAGCACGTCCTTCGCTCAAACGATCGCCCAGTTCTCTCGATATCTCCAAATGCCGCTTACAACACGTAACGGCCTCGTTGAACATTCCCATGACTTTCAGTGTGTTCCCTAAATTACCCGATGACTTGGCCTCTCCCAATTTATCGCCCATCGATCTGAAATAAAAACAAATCACATTATTAATTTAAATATAATAATATTATGAAAATATTAATTGCAATAATTAGTGTCCAGCAATTTTTCAACTAAAGTTAAGTTAAGTTTAAACTTTTCACCGGAGAAAAGTGCGCTTCAGGTTCTGTTCCAAGCGTTTTAGCTTTTTCTGCTGATGCGTCGTCACTAAAACTTGATTGACTTTGATGTGTCGATTTCCGTGGAAGGGTCTGTTACGTGGTTTACTATATCGGTCTGTGGTATCCTGTTTTCCTTTTGAATAAGATTATATTTTGACTTTTAACTTTAAACACATACTAGTAAAGCCAGAGCTAAACTGATGATAACCGATGCTCTGTCGAAACGATTCTAGTACCTTCGAGTTAAGATCTCTATTTTAAGAATTTACAAATAACAACTGTAAACATCTCCCTCTTCTTTCGTTTATATTTTCTTCCCGTAATACAAGGGTATAGAGCTAGGTAGTGTACAAGAGTCTACTGTGCGGCCACTCCGTACTATGTATTGCGTGCTCCAGCACCGATTTGCGTTCACTTTAGTGCTCATAACATCTTTGTTGTGAAACTTTTTCAAACCGTCTAAACTGGTCTCCACTTTAAGATCATCCTGTGTGACTGTTTAAAAATAAAACGGGTTTTTTTGCATAAATTGTATCCAAATATAGTATAGAATATGCTCCAGATCTTCACCACACAGGAACACACCAAATTAGACTCGTTATTGTTTTCAATCTTTAAATGTAGTTCTTTACAACCGGTCAAAGATCAGCTATTCGATCGATAAAATCTATCGTCTATTCAACAGGAGATGCAAAGAAAGTACTCTTAACAAATAGGCATTTACATATGAAATGTTAGATTCTCGACTTATGACATCTTTAAATCTATACAAGGTACAAAGAACTCTTCATAACAAATTTATAAAGAAATGAATATATTAATTAGTTATCATGTTTGTGCTACATTTCCTTAATTTGGCATCAAAGAAACCTCGATTTGAATGTAAGTTTTGTGAATTAAGAAGTAGGTTTGGTGATTATTTTATTATTATTATCGTGTCCTCTTTGGGGTGAATTTTAGAGCAGTGATACATGCATGCAAATTATATTTCTTAATTGGGGGATATCTTTAAAAGCGGTCTCCAATATGCAGTCCTGGTTTTTGAATACATGTATCGCATTAATTTGGCGTCTTCCGCCCCTAATCTTTCTGTTTGAACATACGGAGCGATCTTTACTTTTCACATATTCAGTGCCGCAATATATGCAGTTTGCCATTAAATCTTACATCTTTATCTGAGGCCGATGGTCTTACTGGTTTTAAAATCTATTTTGCAGTCAGATAAATTGTTCCGCAAATGTCAGATCAATGCGTCGCTAGTAATAAAATAAAATTATAATTTTTTTGTCCAAATTCTCCGGATTAATTGGGTTAAGAATCAGTCCTGCGCTGGCATGAGGATTTTACCATATTTTGTAAATCCACAACAACAAAAAACCATTTTGACCCATTATTATGTTATGTAATAGAGAAGAAATGCAAAAATTTACATACAAAGCTCGAGATAATCGCTAATTTAAGAAAAAAATGTACTTGAACTTACGCTGTGAACTCTCGTACGCTTGTATATCTATGATAATTTGTGGATACGTTATCGAAAAACGTGCTTGGAATATTTAAAATCTGTGTCATTCTATTTTCAGTTTTACTCTTTTAGAACTCGTGACATAATAATACATCACCCAATAAGTCCGAAGGATGACTAATGAAATGACTTTTTAAATAAACAACAAAACAAAACAACTATTTCATTCGTCTACATAGCGTTTATAACACTTCGATGCCTTTTTTGTAGAACGATCTATGTCTGGCCTCAAAACGGTTTCGACAATCATTTATATATTTCGACAATCGTTTACCAAAAAATAAACGTATTGACAAATCCAAAAATGTCTTGACATTTTAATGAATCTTGGTGTTTCTATTTTATTTTTAAATAAATTCAACAGTGGGCCAGCCTTCAGGGTTGCCACTCTTGGATTTTCTTGTAGTTTTTTAATTGCTTGGACTTCTGTGTTAGTAATCATGCCGATCCAAGGTATACAAAGCATTCTTCTGTGTATCCACATTTCGAATTCTTCTAGCTGACCATATGTAGCATTTGACCATTCTTTGTCAGAGTCTGAGGTTCATATTACCATCACAGAAGGCCCTCATTTTATTTAATGCAGCACGTGCAACTTCTATTCGGCATCTTACTTCTATATCTGGGTCGAGCGCCTTTGTTAGGATGCTGCGGAGGTATTTGAATTGATCAACCATTTCGACATCCACTCAATTTAGCTGCAAAGATGCTCCAGAACAATCAAGTCTCCCAAATGTCATCCGTTTGGTTTTAGAGACGTTGATTGTCAAATCTAAGCCTTCTCCGGCGACATTAATCATATCTAGGAAGTTTTGAAGATCATATAAACTTTCAGACAATATGACTCGTCAGCATATCTGATATTTATTACGAATCCATTGATCTTTACTCCCAGATTCGACTTTTACAAAGTCTTTTGGAAAACTTTATTGGAATACAGGTTAAATAATAGGGGTTACAAAATACAACCTTGTCGGACTCCTCTTTGTATAGATATAGCGTCTGTATCCATGTCTGATCTCTGCCGTTTGATGCCAGTAAAGGTTTTTAATTAAGTTCTGGTCTTTAGATGCACAATTTTTGGAAAGGATATTCGATATTTTTGACAATTTCTGTTTGTGCCAACCCTGTTTTGAATATATCCCAAACCAAAGAATATTTACAATTTTTGATGTTAGAAAATGATTTGAAACCGTTAAGAAATCGAAATTAATTTCGCTTTTATTCAGGGAATAGAAATAGGCGTACCTGTAGATCGCCAGGCGATCAACAGGTTAATATTTTAGCCAAATATAATATCGATGTAATCCTTACATAACGTGCTACATACATATGTTTGCATAAATATAAAGTTTAATGTATTTCTTTGTGTGCAAAGTTGAAGTGTTTGTACCCTAAATAGAGTATTGATGAATAAACACATTTCCGTATGCTTTAAGAAGACAAGTGCCCTTTTAACTTCCAGAGATCCGGGCGAACATATGTTTGCATCTCACAAGTGTGTTGATACCGCACGACATTACTGATGCAATCAATACAATGCATGCGAGTATGTGTCATAATTTCATCAATAAATAGAAGAAACAACCGTTTTTACATTATTTTATGACTGGCGATGAAATGTGGGTGTCGTAATCAAATCAAAAACGCAAAAGACTATGGCTTTCAAAGAGGCAGATAAAGAAAACAACCCCTTGACCTTCCATACGGTTAAATCATAACGAGGGAGATTTATTGTTCACAATTGGAAAGTTTAAAAGTGGGGTCAAGTACGAAGAAGCCAGGTATAGTCAATTGTTGACAAATTCTTTAGCAACTTGATAATGCGCGATAAATCAAAGATGACTGAAAATAAATTAAAGGAAATCAATTGGCAAACGATTCCGCATCCACGTTATTCTCCCGACCTTGCTCTTTCCGATTATCATATATTTAGATCAATTAAGCATCATTTATCGAGAAAAAAATCTTAAATATAAATATTCCTAATGGAACAATCTATTGACACTATAGCACTAGCAATCATCATTCAAGTGCCTTTTTTTTGTATAAATTTATACTTTTAAACATAATAAGCTACATACCTAGCGATTGTTAGGTCGTGTTTATGATATTTCATGGCTTTGCTATAATCGCCTAGATAGAAATATGCATTTCCTAGTTGGCTGTATATGGCACTCAGGGTTCTCAGATCGTCAGTCCTGGCTTGAATAGCAGCCAGGAAAAAGGCCACACCCGCACGGCAGTCTCCAGCTTTGCATAAACGCTCTCCTTCCAAAGCCAACTCCAAACACATGGAACCCCCATCGCAACTCTGTAAATTTCGGCAAAACTCCATCAATCAATCGTATACACAATGATTCATTATTATTCAATTGACTCGTCAAACAATTAACCGAGTGACTCATTATCCCATAAATTGACATTTCCAAGGGCGGGTCACAGAATATATCCTGCAGCTCGAGTAATCAATTGAAATTGCATTACAGAAAGTCGAACGCGTTCCAATTGCGGTCACAAACGCGAACATATTTTTATAATCAATTTTCAAAAAATCAAAAACGAAAATCACAACAAACAAAGCGCACACGTACCTGATTGTCGTTCGTTAGATTTTCCGCGCTCGCACTCAGTGACATTATTGCGTTTTTATTGCGACGCCCCAGACTTATAGATTCAACGTCATCGTCTCCTTGTGTTGTTGCATATCAATTTTGACGGGTTACATGCAGCAACTGTGCAATCAAACGGCCCAAAGCGACCAACAGCGCCCGAAAACTGATTCAATCGAACTTAACAATGCAGAATGCGGCCATCTAAAATTGATCGGCCGGATGCACTTTTCGAACGAATAAACGCCAATAAAATATTTAATCGCTTTGCGAATTATCAACTACATGTTGCATTTAGCATTTAAAAAAAAATAATCGATTAAATTTTACGATGATAAAATATGAATGAATTTAAATTCATTAACGCTTTAAAAAGTAATTTAAAAAGAGCATTCGAATACGTTGAATTTGGATTTAAATAAAAAAACAAATTTATTGATTAATAATGTTATATGATTTTAAGCGTATTCTTTTAAATACAAGCTTCATACACATTGTTGCGGTCTTGATAAATAAATAGATTTATACGGACGATAAACATCGGATTCAATTATAGCATTTAAATTTATTTATATAAATTAAATTTATTGTTTAAATATTGAATGTATCAATTATGATTTTATTCGCACGTTTACAATTGTGCAGTCAATTTTATGCGCGATATTGATGAAGATATTTATTAATCGCGTGCATGGCGGTTGAATCGCTTGTTAAGCGATGTGAAACGGAAGCGTGTGCGCAGCTGGAAACGGAAGCCACGTCGCATCGATGCTTATAAATACGACACGCCCGACGCGTCCTATCATTTCCCGTCAGGCCAGCGAGCTGAGCTGTTGTCCTGCGCTGCCGCTGCACCCCAGCGCCATTATGGTGAGTGTTCACATTTGTCTCCGAGCGGCTTTCGTTCGACATTTATCTTGTCGTTTTCTACGCTGTCGTTGCGTCGTGATCGTTTTTAGCGCCGGTAGCGCAATATTTTCGTGAATTACGCATCGAGGCGTCTTTAATGGCGGCGTCGTCGCGGATGCCGAACATGAGCGCGTTGGAGCCTAATGCGCGTCGTTTTATTCCGTGGCGGTTCTGCGTTGGTTGTTATTCGAACGCGCTGAAATACCGTTTTGGGTGTGGTCGGGCGAGGTCATTGCGCCGCATTCGTCGATCGATCGATGATATAACGCGCGCGTCCATTGAATTGATCGTCTGCTGAGACGCATTTTGCTGCATTCGGACGATGCCAATTCACGCAATTGCGCGTCATAGCAATGGTGTGACGCCTTTGACGATTTTTCGCGGCGGCCATTTTGTTTGCGAGCTTTCCAAGATGTCGGCGTCGATTGGTACGTGACTAAAGCGTTGTTTCATTTGCAGATGCTCGGGCGATGTGAAACGATGCCACCGAAGCTCAAACCGTCCAGAATCAAAATCATCATATTCAGAATCACATGAATATGAATATAGAGTCGAGGCATTCAACGTGCCTCGTCGCTGGAACACAATGAAGCCCATGAATCATCCATGAGGCTTGCTGCGGCATAATGAGCTGATTTATAAGGTGATTAATTTGTGTTTGGATCGATTGTAGTTATTTTTCTATCATGATGCTTTTATCACTATCACCAAGATCTCTGATGGCTTTGAAGTAAATTTAGTTCTGACGTAATTTGTATAAGAGCATTTTGATTTAAATATTTCAAATTTGATATTCATTTGTTTCGTTTGTTATTTTCAGGGTGGACATCTTATTACGATGGCAATTTTTGTCTTGCGTGAGTATTCATTTGTTTGTGTATTTATATTATTGATGTACATTTTTTTTTAAATATTAATATAAATGTTTTCATGTTCACAGATAACTGGGGAACGTACAAGCTTATTTAAAGGACTCGATTGGTCTTGAGATTGAACATAATCCCTAAAATGTAAATTATGTTCATTTACTACATTTTAATAGATGTAAGAAGCGCGTTTATGTTTTTGTTTGATGATACTAATTTAATAGGGCTCTTTGGGCTCTATTAATATTTGTATCGTGTTGCGTTTTTATTTGTTTTTTACATTTGCAATGCGATTTGATTTAATCTTAGCTAGTTGCGTAAATTCATTTGGTTTTTTTAAATTCAAGACAATTCAATTAAATTCAAATTTGAGTATTAAATTCACAAAAAAAAGCTTTGGCGTAAATTCATTTTGAAAAAATGATAAAAGTAAATTCATTTTGAGAGTATAGGATTATTAGGGTTTGCGCGCTAACGAGGAGCACTTCGGTGTTCCCGCTTCCTTTTCTTATATTATCCCAGGACAATCGTCTCATGGCAATGGACGACTTTGGAACCGTTTTGGACAATATACTGGAACACCAACCATGGATTGAAATATATTTTGAATTATTTATATCGAGTCAATTATTGTATTGTATAATTTAAATATATGTATTATTGTCAAAATAAATATTGTTATATTTAAAAAAAAAACCTTTTTTAATTATTCTAAACCCCCCTCCATTTTACTTACAAGAACAAAGATTAGTCTTAGCGACTATTAAAAGCGCATTGAATAAATAAGCACAAATCCAATATAAGTTTTCTGTATACAAAAGCTATGTGACAGCTTGAAAGCATACCTTGGCGTTTTACTTAACTGTATGAAAGCATACGTTATATTCGAAAATCAGCCCCTAAACATAACAAACGCCGCCTTAAATTTTTAACGGAAAATTCTCTAGTTGCCCGGGACTGCGCTATCTTGCATTTCTTTCTATCTTGCGTAGTTATACGCGTTAGAAAGAGAAAGCAGAACGGTCAATAACGAACAGCTGTCGTGAATGGTGGGGATGGCCTAGCTACCGCCGGGAAAGGTTAGCAGCGACATCCTAACGGTAAACAGGGGTATTCAACGCATTTGGGGTGCGGGTCAAAAATCAATAAAACGGCGGCAACGCCCTTGAGACACCCTCTACCCACGAAAAGCGTTCATTAGAAATAATATCAATTTTGAGCAATATAATTTGACCTTAACCATACAATATCGACGCATACAATTTTGCAACGGAAAGATCCCATCGTCCATAACACGAAACTTTGATTCGTCTAAAATCCATCAGAACAACAGCTGATCTAAATCTGGACACGTGCTGTCAAAACAAAATCGATACAATCTGTGCAGCAGACTAAAAAATGGCATACAATGAATCCTGCCCGGATAAGAACACCGAGCATCAAATCGTATGATTTTAATAGCACCCAATGCGGGGCGTTATTCCCGATATAAATGTCAAAGGATCACATTAAATTCGGAGAAAGCATCGATCTCATCCCCACGGGGTGCAAAAATGTTATACAACGCTGGAACATTCCAGATGCCTCGGATCGGCGAACCCCGCTATCTGCATGCGCATCCAGCGCTCGATAATGCGAGTGGAGCATTCCCGGATGAAATCGGCGGGCCATTTGACGTCAATGTTCCGACTCCCGGATGACATTGAATGCATCCAGAATAAAGAGTTCACACAAATCTGATGGCGATTCTCGCGCCGCCCAAATGCCGGAGAAGATATCTTTCGAATGTGCATGGCGTTAGGATTTTTTTCTTGCGTGTGTGCCGATGATAAGCAGAATTGATAAGCCATGTTGTGTTATATTTAGAGCGTGATTTGGTTGTTCTGGCTGTTGTTTGATGCTGAATAAACACGCCTTAGCCTTCGCCATTAGAGTCATCCCGGTAGTTTGATCTTATCGGTGTATTGAACCTGTTGAAAAATAAAATCATGGCATTTTAGCATACTGATGGCGCAGTCCATTACAGAACTGGAATCTCTCGATATACATGCATCATACATTCACTTCGATATTGAGGGTAGTCGTTCGTTCACCCAGTGGGCTGTCTGGGTAAACGTATCAAAGGAAACCATTTCGTTTTCCTCGCAATGGAGCGTAAAACTACTCGAGGCTTTTTGGATTACAAGTCCAATCCCTTCTTTCCTCACAAGAGCGAGCGATTAAAAGTTATTTTAGCGCGTAAAGATTATTTTATTGAGAATCTAAACCACAGTTAAAAATTTTACCGAAGACTTCTGCATCGCGTTATGATGATGATGATGATTATGATACTGAAACGAATTGAATATAAATGATGATTCGAAAAGTCGCTAGTAAATATCATGTTTAGTTTGCCAATTTAGAACAAAGCCCTGAAACACTACCCATCATATCATTATCAAGGTGTAGCCACACGCTGACCACTGCAGAACTACGACTTCTTCGATATCCGTTCATGGGGATAGGGTAAATTAATACTAATTTTGATTCAGCTACGGATCTTTATTCGCATTTCGTAATCATACTATTATAAATGTATATATTAAATATTATTATAATGTACAGGGTCGTAACAAGGGTGTGGCAAAGCAAGCGCCCGTCACGGGCGCAACTGGGCTTGGGGCGCAAAACGCAGACTACCGACCCGTTTCAAAGTTGCACATGGTTTTTATTTTACTCGACCACACTGTTGGACTCAGTCCGTTTTTATAATATACACTAAGTTGTCTAATCCCTCTTTTCTTCGTTATCGCTTAAACATTGTCCGTCTTCTTCGGAAACTTTAAAGACTTCAAACAGCATCCATTCGCCATAGCAGCGGTCCGAAAGGCGGACCAATTTAACATACAATTCTTATGACCACTCTTAGGGCTTTTTGCGACATTTTCTATGATCTGTTCGATCACGGATGCAACGTAGCGTCTACACATTTTCTATTATAGTATTTTTTAAAAAACAGTAACCACCATCTATCGCCACGGGCACTTCATACCCTAGTTACGACTCTGATTATGACTTTTCGATTTAAAATCGGCGAGCTAGAAGACACGATAGGCTTTTTAAAAAATGCCGTACATTGCATATTGACTGAAAATTTGTACGCGAGAAAGCTGTGTGTAAGATGGGTGCCGCGTTTGCTTACAATAAAATAGAACGGAGTGGTCACAGGGTCTGCGCGTTCAATCGGTCCGCTTTTCGGACCGCTGATATGACGAATAAGCGCCTCGCGAAAATTATACAATCGGTTGAAAATATTGTTGTCTTGCTTGTGACGGCTGGATCGACCCAATGTTTAAGCAATAACGAAGAAATAGGGAATAAATAACTTAGTATATATTAAAAAACGCACATAGTCTGCCTGCTTTGCCACTCCCTTATTACGGTTTGCCACTTACATAAGACATTTATGACAACTTTGAGGCCTGTAAATAAATATTTATACAAATGTCATAGATACAAGACTGAAATTATGCTGTAGCTTCTTATGATAAATATTATATGTACTTAATTTTGATTTACAATACCTCAATCAAGTTCCCGGGCTACAACTTTAGCCACGTCTACCGAAGCCCTAGCCATTTTGGATCGAAAGTAAACGACGTTTACTTAATAATAATTAACGTAAACTACTTGTAGACAAAAAATCAACTTTATAGATTATAATTTAAGGCCGCCATATACAATTTGTTGAGAAAGTGATGAAGAAAATCTCGTATAATGGCTAAATCGAGCTAAAATATGCGAGTTTCTAAATGCCTTCACAATTGACGGAATACAATGGCATTCTCTTTTTTTCTTATTGTTGTTATATATTATTGTACTCTTACTGATTGTTCATAAATATATAAATATGAACGGTCCGCGTCTTCGATATTATTAAACCCTGATTGTATAGGGGAGGCTTCAACATACACAAGGGGTGGAATGCTTCCAAGGGGAACCGATTCTCAAGCATTTATTTATACCTTGGGTAAGAAGGAACATTACCTATTGAAAATATGACACAAAGAATTCATCCAGGTACAAAAGAAACCAGGTAAAATAGCCGTTATAACAGATAAGAGAAAACTAACGAATTTCAACAACCGAGTCTTTTTCTTGGGAATTATTCTTCCATGTTGCTGTTGATGGACCAAATCAATATTCATTTGAATAAATGGACAACATGAACAAAAAGCAAGCGATTCATGGAATTTCGGCGAACATTTTTTGGCATGGAGGCTGAGTTAAATAGCCAAAATGTGGACGATCAATACATGCGATTTCGGTTATGAGAGCAACCCGTGTTTCTCAAATATCTCTTTATATAAGATGGGCGTTGGAAGCCCACATTGAGCTGCGAAATTCAATTATGGTGCCATATCATGAGCCATTTCCATAGGAGATTTTTCTAGGGGGAGACATTTTTATGTGATGTTTTCCCATTAGCAACCACATGTGGTTAATATTTGATATGATTATTTGAATATTAATCTTAGGTAGGGTATGATCTTCCGAGTGAATAGCAAAATCATCAAGGTTTCTGAATCTAACCTACTATATGTGTACAAAGAATGTTTGACTTTAGATAATAAACACAAATACATCCTAATATCTCATCTGATAATACATTACAATTACACTTTGAAATATATTAATATCTTTGGTTGAACGTTGATCAATACATATTTGTCATATCAGTTTTATAGGCCTACGAAAAGTAAAACAACACAAATTTGCCTTCTAGTTAACAGTTTTTGAACTGTTGTAGAAATTCTTCTGTATACAAGCAACAAAAAACCCAAGAAAGACAATTTTTTATATACTCCAAATTCGTACTATGATAGAAAGATCATAGAAATGCAGCAAATAGCCCTAAAAGAGCATGGAGTGGCCATAAGATTTGTGTGTTCAATGGGACCACTTTTCGGACCGCTGATATGACGAATGAGCGCCTCGCGATCGGATGCCATGCCTTAACGATAACGTAGAAAAGAGGGTTTAGACAACTTAGTATATATTATAAAAACGGAAGTTAAAGCATGCAATTTCACATTGTTTTTTCTGATAATATAGTGCTAAAAAACTGAGATATATATTATTATTAGATCTATTCAAACTAATATACAAAAATAGTTCCAAAAGTACCCGAACTAGAACGAGTAGGCCTTTCAAAAAATGCTGTTTCGTATATTGACTGACAATTAGATAATTATTTGATAGTGGAATTATTTGATAAATTGAAATTTTTGATAATTATCGCCGAAAATGGCGCAAAAAGACCTAAAAAGGACAATCAAAGTCTGTGCGTCCAACCGGTCCGCTTTTCAGACCGCAGCACGCCCTTGTTACGGCTCTGTTGGCCGTTGTAACAGTATGGCCTCAACAAAATATGGTACGAAAAATGTCGGAATAACTGCACGAATTATAAGAAAGCAAAAAACTGAAGCGCTTGAAGGTTCATCCTCCGAACGTTCATGTGGTATGTCCTAATTTCTGCAAGTAATGTTTTTGTCTGCATTCAAATATAATTTAGAAATGATCAGCCAATTTTATCGTGGTCGTCATTTAATGTACTTAAAGTCAAGTATGAATTTTAGTCTGAGGACGAGTGATTAAGTTGTACATGGATTTGTTTCGAGCTTTGGATATATAAATGAGGAAGATATTTAAGATTATATTTTGCACTGAAAGAAGAGGGGGATAGTCGCCTCATTGAACTGTTGTTCATCAAGTATCTGCAATTGCTTATTGTCCTACATGAAATTAAATCCATGATGATGAGCTAAAATAGGTCAACTTGTTGAATTTCGCTGTACAAGGATACTAAATTGGATAAATGAACCCCTCCTATTGTCAACTCATGGATGAAATATAAATGAAAAACAACATCCTGCAATTTCAGTATTCATGTATAATCATCAATCCTAAGAATGACTTTACAATCGATTATAAATGGCAGAATAGAAGATATGCGGATAACCGATAAAATCGAATAACCGATGACTGAATTGATATAAATGTTAACGAATTGAAACCAAAATAAAAAGAATAACGGTTCGAAGCCCTGCCCGAAACAATAAATCCAAGATATGCCTCAAGCGCAGTTGAGCATGCTTTTTATTTAATCATTCAATTTTACATGAACTAACACTTATTGACTCTGTCCGTTTTGTCCGATCCGCTCATTCGTCATATCAGCGGTTCGAAAAGCGGACCGATCGAGCATACATGCATTTTGGCTACTCCGTCCTCTTCTATCATAGTTACTCTGTATATTATTTTAAAACGGGGGTGTTCTTAAGATAAATACTTGCCATGGGCGCTTCATATTCTAATTACGGCTCTGGTTATTTGGGTCAATGGCAGATGTACTTTGAGCTAATATCATCATCAGCAACGCATGACAATTCGTACTGTCGTCGGGATATGTTGTAAAGTCAAAATCATTAACACGTTTTCTTCCATTTCGACAATAGTTCTTCTTAAATTTCTTCGACGCATAAAAGATTGCTTTCAATGTTATCATAATTTGCGGCATGCATTTTAGGTTCAATTTAATTGGCAAGAAAACTAGTTTATTTATAAATTTGCTCCATGCCATCAACATACATATTTAGTAATGATGTAATCTCGTATTGGTCCAAATGTTGATAATTCGACTTTTATTTAGAAATTTTATCGCACTGTTTGATTTGATAAGCCAATTCATTCGTTTGATACTAAATTTCGTATTATTTTAACTAAAAAATGACAGATTTTATGAAATAATCGTATATGTCGTCAACTTTCATTATTTCAACGTCTATGTATCGCCACGCCGCACTTTTGTCGGAAATTTCTCGCAATGATGTGGCGCTCTGTATAACGATTCTGATTCTGATGAAGAAATTTGGATTCCAATAAATTATATTTAATTTTGCAAAATTTTTATGTAAACATTATAATCGGACTCGATGATATTTGAAGACCAGCGTATCAAAATGTAAATGAATGTGCGACTTTTCATAGATTTAACAACAGATGTTGATTGACATCTATGAATGATTATCGAAATTTTTTTTTGTGGTTCAGTTTTTTGCTAATAATTTAACTCCGGTTCATAGATGTCGGTAATAAAATCATTTTGAAAAATACTCTTCGATTTTCATTCTCTGGTCCATAGAAAATTCCCGGTTAAAGCGGTGTCAATTGCTTAGTTTTGTTATTTTTTTGGTTTAAATTGGTGATCCGATGTTTGGTTGTGATATTGTTAAATCGGACAATAGCTTCAGTTGTGACGCAGTCGCATCGTTTGCGGTCACGCATTTCAGACGCCTTTTGCAAATTGCTCTTAGACCTAATTACAACATATTTATCGCATTTTTGCAAAATCATGACTGAATCTACTAATAAATCCAATCCGAAAAAACGTATATGGTTGACACTTGAACAAAAGCTTGAAATAATAAGATGTCACGAAAATGGCGCTACTATAGCGAAAATATCACGCGAAAAACATATGAAGGAGTCGTCAATAAGAAGACTCATTAAAAATGCCCAAAAATATAAAGAATATGGTAAAGCGTCCACGACATCGAAATCCATCATCAAGATCAGAAGTCCCACAATAATAAGCATGGAGCGACTATTGTCCATATGGATTGAAGATTGTAATCAAAAAAGGATTCCATTGAGTCAACACGAGATCCAAGATAAAGCCAAGAGTCTATTCGATGCGGTCAAATTGAATAATATAAATAGAGGAGAAGCGAGTACTTCAGCCGGTGAGAAATTTGTAGCGAGTCGCGGTTGGTTCGATAGATACAAGAAGCGTAATAAGTACCGCCATAATCGTGTAGCGGGACAAACTGTAAGTGTGGACAAGGTAGCCGGAGTATTATTCCGGGAGGAGTTTAATAAGACTGTTCAAAAATTTGGATATAAGCGGGAACAAATTTTTAATGTGGACGAAACCGAACTATTGTGGAAATTGCCGTCGTTAAAAAACAAAAACCAAAGTGCCGAAGACCGTCTGACGCTCTTACTGGGAGGAAATGCATCGGGAGATCTAAAATTGAATCCCACGGTCATTTATCCGTCGCGGAATTCATGGGCGCTCGAAGTCTTCGCGCAGAATACTCTGCCGTTGATATGGCGTCCCAGCAAAGATGCACGCGTCACAAAATTCTTATTCGAAGATTGGTTCTCAAACTATTTCTGTCCAACGGTCCAACGATATTGCTTGGTTAACGATCTCAAATTTAATATATTATTGATCCTCGATATATCACCCGGTCATGCCATCGGACTCGGCGATAAAAACGAGAACGTTCGAGTCATGTTTATACCGAGGAATACAACACCGTTGATACAGCCGATGGATCAAGGCATAACGGCAATATTAAAAGCTTATTATCTGAGGAGAGCTTTCGATCAAGCCGGCCAATATGCGACGGGATTCAACGCATCTTTGGAAGCGTTTTGGGAAAATTACGATATAAAACGTGCAATAGAAAATGTCAGCGCGGCTTGGATTGAGATCACAGCGGACCAAATGAGAGCGGCGTGGAGAAATATTCTACCGGATTGCTCAAATAACACATCGCTCGAATCGGATATTTGGCAATTGTCGACGCAGATCGAGAAGATCACCGAGAGAATCATCGGATTTGAGTTTTTGAACTATGCCCGAATCGAAGAATTTATGAAATCGCAGTCGCATGCACTTAATAATGATGATTTGTTGCGCTTGGATGATGAACGGGCGTATAAGGCGAACGATATGGATATGAGCGATCTTGAAGATTTATTTAGATCAATAGAAATTGCTACAAATACAATAACGGAAAGGGACTCTAACATTGAACGCAGCTTCAGAGCAAGAAACGACATAGAGGATTCAATTCAATGCTACAAGAATATGTACGAAGATCGTTTGAGAAATGATTAAGATACGCATTTATACACGCAAATATGAATATTTTTACAGTGCGATTATATTCATTATTACCAGGGTATTATTAAATTTATAAAATACGATTGTATTCATATTAGATTTAAAAATGTTTAAATCGGCGGCGGGAACTGATTAAAAATATATTCTTATTGTTAATATTACATTGCAATTACAATTGGCATTACGATTGCATCAAAAATACTCTTATTAAATCAGGAGGAATTAAAACAATCAGTGAATTAGCTCTCAATCATTTATTTCCAAATAAAAGGATCTTAAAATAAAAATTCTTGAACACCAACAGTAAAGTTGTAAATATTTTCTATTGCATTACAATCTAAAATGCTTAATAATAGAATTAATTTGATAAATTGCAGGTCAACAAATTGTTCATCACAAAATCTGTAAATTGAATATCTTAAACGTCTAGCAGAAAAATCATAAAACGATAATCTACATCACAATAAATAATTTTGTTCGTACATTGCACAAATTTATACGGATTCAAATTGGATAATGGAACAATCGCAACAGTCAAAACACTTATGTTTATATATTAAAACACATAAACCATTTATAAAAGTACATAATCCTCTTACTGCCAGCCCCTTGATCGATAGACACCCGCAAAAAAATTATATAAACACATAGAATACATTTGTATTAGATTATGTAAAGACGTAATTAAATAAATGCAAACAACGCATATCAAATCGCAGCATTTTAAACGTCGATAAACTGAAACGCTGGCAGCCAAAGGATTAAACACATTTATCTTAATATAAACGACAGAAAATATCAGCGTTCCGAAAGGGATTTATTAGGACAAACGCAAAACTCCGTCCCTTTCGGAAGGCTTCAAAAATGGAAGTTGAACAACGGTGTGAAAATTTGAATGTGCACATGTATAAATTACGCTTACAATAACGACTGAATTTGAAAATACGACTGTACTTTTTTCTTCAGTTAACAGGTACATATTACAATAAAATGGCACATACTTTTGTTACACGACGGTGATTTGTCTTCAAACGAAACACTGACTTGTTTTTAAACCGATCCTGCGTTGAACATTGAACGTTAATTGAGCTAATATAAAAATAGTGGAGATTTTGAAAAATCGCTCTCGGATGTTACTATAATATTTACACAGATATGTTTCATTTAAAATAGTTATAATTTCGTCTATGAATCCATCCATGGCGGGCCGTCAATGCGCGGCAATGTGTGATTGATCAAAATTTGCATATTTGAGAGTCGTTATCGGTGATTTGTATACCTAAATCTTTTCATATAAAAATATTTTCATATTGGTGATACATTTATTAATTCAAAGCTATGAAATAAGTGTTTTAGATGTTGATTAAAAATCTGTGAATACCTTTGTCTATTAACTACAACAATTATATAGATATGGTATACTATAAAATATATGTTTTATATTTCTGTATATTGCAAAAAATAAAACTATTCTATGTATCTCTTAGAAAAATTGATATATTTTCATTGAAGCAATTTTAATCTAATAATGTCCATATCGGAGACGGTCATATCTTCAAGAATTAGCACAGAAATATTAACTGTCTATCTGATATACTCACCATCTCGGATGTATATACATGATATTAATCGATTACAATAGATCTGATATATATAGTTTTGCTATGGTAAACATAAAATTACAAGCATTTGGCACAATTTTACTATTCATGACAAACACTGTCACAGTTCATCTTTCTTCGATACTTAAATGCACGTTACATTTGCATTTATTACAATAATTCATTAACAAAACTATGCACTATTCCGACAGTTAAATGTTTGAGATACCATCATTACATTTTAAATGATTAATCCTATAATAAACTCACAAAATTACACAAACGGATGGGGAAAATACATCAAAATTATTAACGTGGCAAACTTCAATTGTGTGGGTAACATTTTAAACACGCATGGAGAACCATAACACGTTTGTCGCCCAGCGTAAATCGGAATTTCTCTCGGTCACGTTTAACACTCGCTAGGACACACTAATCCTCAACTTCGAGTGGCCATTTGCGCTATGAGCTCAGGGGAATAAAATAGAACAGAGTGGCTACAAGGTCTGTGTGTCCAACCGGTCCACTATTCGGACCGCTGACATGAAGAATGAAGGCCTCGCGATCGTACGCCATATGTCCGAAGAAGACTGATCGGGTGAGTTGTTTAAATTTTACAATAGATCGAAAATATTGTTGTCTTTTTTGTACCATAGAAGAATACCCGTTTTCTGGACGACAACACATGTTAATACTGAATATTTAGTAATCATTGTTTCGACAATTTTCATCATGTGTTATGCATTATTTTGATTGCAAACAGCATCTCATTTAAATACGATAAAATTCTAAATAAATTGAGTTTAAAAGTTAACTGACAAATTTGTCGGTTTTTAACTTATAGCTATTAAAAATATTCATAAAAGGGTACAATTTTTTTACAGTCACTTAAAATGAGAACGATGTAAAGCATTATTTATTAAATAGGTATAATTTTCGGTTTTAAGTATAAGTATATATTTTTATTATGTAAAATTATAAGAAATTCTATCGACGAAAAATATATATAGTTTTGGAAGAGTGTATTCGATTATTTTAGGGAAGCGGTCAAGGATATCCATATAAGGATAAAATATATCACGTTTAAGGTGCGCCGTAGATTAATTTGTTCATCATGCAGCAGTTAAAGTGTACATGTTTGAAGTATTAAAAATGAACGCAGTATTTTTCTTACGTCAATCTAAACGGAAGACGAAATTTCAAAATATAATCTATGCCAATGTGTTTATATCAATGTGCAAATTAAGTAATTGATACAAATAATTCAATCCCGTCAATGGAGATTCTAGTAAAACAGTGAAGAAATTAGTCATAGAAATCGAATTGTATTGTTATAATGACGGATCATAAGTATCGAGAATCACGCGGTATAAATTTAGAAAGCCGAAGACAATACTCGCGGATTATAACTAAATTGTCATCGGAGTATTAAGAAAAATAATTATCTAGCATTCGGCATTATTATATAAAGAAAATAAATGCAAATAATTTATTGATTTGGGACAAATTTAATTTTTAAAGCAAATCAAGTGGAAGTAAATATTTTTAGAAAAGTTCTTATGATAGAAAAAATATTTTTCATTGTTATTCATTCACGGAACAAATGCAAAATTGATAAGACGTACAGATTTAATCTAATGGCAAAAATTCATCAATTTTCATCGTCAAAATCAACAGCGGAACAGCGCGCTGAAGAATATTTGGACGGTTATTATTTAAGGATTTTTACAAAAATACGTGTTTTATTTAATGAATTAAATATTATAATTTTTACTACCGTTTTATAGAATTTATAACGGTCCAAATGCACAATTGCGTGTATTCGAGGACTAGATTTATTAACATATGAATGTTTACATCTCATCATACGATTGTAAAATTGATATTAAATGTATCCGTGACCAGACGATATATTCACGAGGATTATAGCTCGTGTGTTAATAGATCACACGAGCATATTGACTAGAAGTAGTTACTAAAAATATTAAATAAATATATAATACATGGAATAAATAAATACGGGCCATTATACGTTTGGAATGCAAATGTATATTAACACATCTCGAGCGGGACTGGTGGTGTTCAACGGGATGAATAGTTCTATCCGTTTCATAAACTTAATATTACAGTAGAATTAAGGAGAATAAGTCGACAAGTGAATATTTTAGCCGCCTTTGATGTGTTAATATAATATTTAAATTCATTTAACACAATTAATACATAAAATCAATAAAAGCGAATCAGTCTGTAAAAAAATTATGACTAGTTACAACATTATTAATGTTTTCTGTTTTGAGCGTCAAGCACGAATTTGAGTATTTTTAAATACAGACATGTGCTTATCAGCTCATCGAGAAGTTGCGTTTATTGCACTGGAAATTATAAACTAAAATAAATAATATCAATTCAATAAAATGAGATCATACGAATATAATACTAAAACAATAAAAATATTACAATCGGACACAAATCCTACAGGATCACATTCTTCTTTAAGTATTGCGAGTCGGACGAGATCCTTTGAAATGCTTAAAATGAGAAGTTCAATGGAAATTGTATGAGCAAATAGTTATTCTATCACAACACACCATTATTTGCGTAAATTCTGAAATAAAAATATTCCCCGACAAATAATATGACTAGATGATACGGATTTATAAATCGGGCGATGATCGTTTTTTCAACGACATCGGAATAAATAAATGATATACGCAGGAATGCTGAGGTTTTATAATCCTAACATTGATCTATTAAATACATTTGTAATTTACTGTATTTATCATCAAACAATGAGTTTTCACTAAGATCATCTATGAATTTTAATAGATTTATTAATCCTTTGAAATTGTATTATTTGGTTCGACTACTTATTTTTTGTTTCCTGTAAATGATTATTTAACAGCGGCCTAAACCATTAAATTTACGGGATTAAAGGAACAGTGTATTAATAGAGCTTGTATGTGAAGAATTAACCCTTCTGTCAATAAGTAGGTCTGACTAGAACTTTTTGCTTTTGCGATGGGTTTTTTTAATATTAGATTGTCTATATTAGTAGCTATGCATTCATCTTACCAAATCTCTCTGACTTTGTTGATTGAAGGGTTTTAAAGAATTTAAAATTAAAAAATGGTTTGGTAATTTTGCATTTCGAGAAAAAAGGAACCAATGGAAGAATTGCATACTGAAAATGACGAGAGTCGCCATGAACAAGGAGGAGAACTATCAAGCGTAGGTTGACGGAATTGTTAAACAAGGGATGCTCATGGATTCTGTACAAATCATCAAGGTTTTCTTTATAAATAATATGAAAGATATAATTCTGAGAGAAACAAATCGAAAAGCTCGGATTTTCTAAAGCTAAAAATTTCATCGACAGAAGGGTTAATAATAAATTCATTAATATTTGGAAAAAATATAAGAAACATTAATAGACAATGCATATCATTGCACTGCCAACATTATTCACCTCCGACTTTCATTTGTGAAAAATTGTTTGGTGTGATATGTTGATATATGCTACCTTGCGTTATAACCGAAGGACCTTTGCAAAGATCTTTATTGGGGCCTCTCGATAACGAACTGATTTTGTTCTCTCTGGATATTTTTGCAGGGCCTTTTACTAAGGTTTTCGCTCCAGATTTCAATTCAGGATTTGCACCATTCCACGTTATATAGTCGACTCTGAAACACAGCGAAATTAGATTTTAGATCAAATAAAAATATGGATAAACGCGTGAAATAAAGAAGATTTTATAGTTACAATAGGAGATTATCCTGAGCCCCTTTAACTATGCTCGAATTGGGACCTTTCACTTTGCTTACATAGTTTGATTGATGACTCTTTTCTTTTTCCGGAGTGGACGCAAATATTGGCCTGGATAAAAATGGTTTCCTTTGATTAATTGCATTTGAGGCGTACAAATTGCACCGTATTATAAAACTCTCTCAATATCAAATACGAATGGTTGCATTCTAATGGTTGTTTTAAATTCATTTCTGTACACGTTTTTACATCGTTTGTATGAGAATCAAAATCATTATAACGATCAATACAACAAAATCAAAGGTAAATCGAATAACACATACATAAAACGTATACACATTGCTAACATATAAACATACATTAATTGGTGGATAAACGGAACGGAAGACTGCTTTAATATGATTCATATTTCAATCTCGATTAACATGCAAGATCGTTACGACAATCGGGGAATATGTTCATTAAATAGGAATACTATTGATCTAAATAGACTGATTGTGCGTGTACGACATCTAAAATAATCGTAAATCTATAAATTATTCAATTGTTAATATTAACCCATTTCTTCCCAAAGTTGCGTATATGCATTTTTTTGATTGTCTATATGCGTACATATTTCACACGTGTTTCCAAGATTTATTTCAAGTGTTAGAATTTATTCAGTTCTGCTTTTGTACTCGTATTCCTGAAGGTTTTTAGTTGAACTTATCGACTTATGACACAGAAGTTGACTTATATATCCGCTGCGCTGACGTAACGCTGGGAGTGGCTCAGTTATTTTCAATCAAATATGCTCAATGTAAAAACAACCACACATTTTCTGTCACGTATTAGCGGTTTCCTTATATTCTCTTGCATAAATCTGAACTGATTTTCCAATCTAACGGCTTTTTTCAATTAATTTAAATAATTTAAACTGTGACTCAGCTGAAGGATATGTGCATCAGTTCGATCCTTAGCTTCATAGAAGCAAATAATGGTCCTCATTCGAAAACCCAATAAGGAGACGGATGAACCGATAATCATTTCAATCTGTATGCTTGACGGCCTAGGAAAAGTACTAGAAGTCTTGTTAAGATCCAGAATCGAAGAAAATATGGGACTGGACTGGAACTGGAACCATCAGGGTTCAGTACTTGGACCAACTCTACGGAACATGATGTATGATGACCTTTTAAGAATTGACCTTTCCGAGGATACAAAACTTGTCGCCTTTGCCTACGACGTGGGTATCCTGATTAAAGCCAAAACTACAGAAGAGCTGAGTATCACCGCAACGAAGACGCTACGGCGAATTGCACGATGGTTCGAAAAAAAATGAACTCTCTTTGGCATTAGAAAAAACAGAGACCCTATTCCTAACAAGGAAATGCATTAACGAACCACTGATAATAGCTATCCAGGGGCTTTGTGTTAGCTACTCCAGAAGTGTCAGTTACCTTGGCATACACATCGATGACAAACTGACCTTCAAAAAACACATCGATGTGATAACACAAAAGGCAATAATGCTGACAAATTATTTTGCGCGATTGATGCCAAACATCGGCGGACCGAGGTCGAGCCGAAGAAAGCTACATAACGAGGTGACCAACTCCATCTTGCTCTACGGTGCACCAGTCTGGGCAGAAATGACACAGAAAGGCGGAAACAGATATAAACTGCTAAGAACGCAAAGAATAAGCGCAATTCGAATAATATCAGCCTATGGAACGATCTCACTGGACGCAGTACAAGTATACAGTCGCCATGGAAAGAAAGTGCAGATATAAGAAAAACACAGGAAAAGAAGAAGTCCGGGAAGAGTCAATCAAACAATGGCAAAAACGCTGAGACACTGGACCCAAAGGAAAGTGGACATATCAATTCATCCCAGCGATACAAAAAAGAAACTCGTATAAACACGGAGAGCTCATCTATCACCTGACCCAGATGCTGACGGGACATGTGCAAGGACTCGACAAAGTGTCACCATTGAGGTGAGGATCGCGTAGACGCAGAGTACACCGTCTTCAAATGTGAGGGGTGGGCAGATGATAGGCGAGAACTAGCGAAAAAAATTGGAGAAACCCCAACTATATCAAACATGACGATGACGTCGTGCGAAAGAACGAGAACGGACAAATAACTAGAAGAGTGAACACCGGTTCATAGAAAAACAAATGCACCCCTTTGAAGCAATGCGAAAGCGGATTCCAAGGGGGTCGGTTTTAATGGTTTTTAATCATAGTGTCTTTTTGAAGGTTTCTACGAATTGAGTGACTTCCTGTTCACTTCAAATAACAAAAGCCTTAGCGAATTCACTATCACTCAAATTGACTTCAGATCTCAGTTTATATTATCACAATTGGAAAGTGCGCTGGAGGTAAACCAACCAGAAAAAGCATCAATCTTGGACGCCCCAGCAGAAACAGATCACCAGGAGCAGCGTAGAAGGACAGAACCGACCATATGTTGGTCCGCATTGAAGAAATTACATGGAGATGCATGTTTTGTCAAGTTTACCATCACCCAATCGACGATATATCATATTTTAGTACAGTTGAGCAAATAAAAGCACATAATTTAATATTTTTTCAACGTTGCGACAGCGCAACATTATGTGTGACACAGATGACAACACGTATTGCTAATTTTTAATACAATTGTTGACTAAATAGAATATTTTGGCACGATTTTTATTCCTTGGGTAGAAATGGGTCAATGAAATGACCTTGTTTTCGACGGTTGTGATGTAACAGTCGAATAAATTAATAATTGAAACGAAAGCTAAACAAAGCGTCGAACGACAGTTTGTCGTTTTATACGACGGAGAGTCAAAATTAGAAAAATACATTTATAATTCAGCAGCTCGGTGCAATTTTCTATGCTGTTTGAATTTTTCTTCGACGATTACCGCGATATCCATACGATGCACTTCTTTCATGTTGTATATTATCGGGGCCACGACGATTGTAAAGCTTTCGTTTATTCATGTAATAATTGATATTTTTCACCTACGCACTTCGTGTACATTGTAATTTAGCGACATGAAAATACATATGTAAATATATAATACAGCATAATATAGATCAGATAAATGAGGGAAGCGGTGACCTTTGGATCGCTTATTGAAAATAGCACAATCCCAAACAAGAGGACTTAATTTAAATAATATACAACCGGAAGACCTTAATCTTAAGGTTGTGCGTTATTATGTATATTAACGTGTAAAAAAACTGCCAAAGGTCACCCCCCCCGACAACAATGGGCTCCACATAAATAGCACATAAAATTACACAATTTGTAAATTAACTATACGGCCCGATTCACACCATGGTTCGATCTCACTCCGGTTAAATATTCTTACACAAGAAAACATTGAGAGTAAGAATATTTTATCGGAGCGATATTGAACCGTCAATGACACCATAGTGTGAATCGGGCCTAAATATCAAATTTATTTTAGCTAAGCTTGTGTTATAAATATATACATTTAGAATGTTTCTAGTATAACTATTATATTTATTTCAATTTCTTCAACATCTATTTAACGGAATGTAAAAACTAAAACAATATTATTTTAAAGCTAAACTATCAAAAAAACATTTCGATTCAACGATCTGAATTGCGGTAGCGATATAAATATTACATATGCTTGTAAATATAATACTTTCTAATGTAGTCTTCTCAGTTGAAGATCAAAATGGATTTGTCTCATTGAATGTGTGTAATAACATAAATGTCGGGTGTGTGTGTCTGTGTGAATGCATCGTGATGTGTGCATGCAAGGGTGCATTCTAATTATGCAGGCGTGTTATTAAAGCGTTGATATGCATGCAAAAATTAAGGATGCCTTGAGTGTGCATACTTTGTGGGCTCTTTCTTGTTCTTGCATCGACGATTAACTTTATCCAAAATGCAAATTTGTTCTTGCGGTGAGCTGACGACCGACGGTCCATTAAGCTGCGGAGCAACGTGTGTAGGAGTGAGCGATGTTAAAGCACCTACTTTGTTGCATGATGATGTACTGACATTTGTGAAAAAATAAATTCATTAAAAATAAAAGAGTCAATCAATCAGAGCAAATCTAAATGTTTATGCCCTCGTTAAATCAAGATAAATATTTTTCCAAACAATATTATTACTCGATAGAATTTCATAACAATACATGCTAGACAGTGTGAAAACCATATAAAATCTTTTCCATAACAATCCATCCCCTTTCATGCCATTAATCTATATATATATATATATATATTATCATACAAAAATAATAATACTCGATTCCATAATTTTTATAAGAAGGATAAATTATTAAATAAGTCAAACATATATAAATTATACGATTAAATTTATAAAAAACAAATATTTCGCATTGATCTGTTTGCGTAATAATAAATTTTCAAATATATTGACGAGCCGACAAGCAAATGATATCGTTTTGCACACGTCCCTGAATAGCGTTCATTTGGAATATTTAAATTCATGTTTAAAATATTCCGATATAGACGTCATCCCGTTTGAACGCCTGAATGCCGAATTATTCATGAGATATTTGGTTGTATCCAGAACAAGAGTCGTACATTTTGCAAACAACAATACTCTTATTGTGTCGTATATAGAACGTGGATTCGATTCAATGTATCGTCAGTATGGAATATTTGGTCTGATGTTATTATATTTTATAATGACTGTAAATTCGGTGTTGTTACGTTGATGTATTTTTGAATATGAAAACATTATAAATGAACTTATGGATTGATTTTGTGCTGCGTCAGAATTGAAAAATTTATTACCTCACGATATTAGAATCTTCGTCGGAAATAAATTACTATACGAGGAAAGTTTTCATGCCTTGGGTTTCACGACTCGGATATTAGTGGGACCCGAAAATATTCGCCGATTATGAGACCTTATGTTTGAGCGCTCAGTTTGTGTCTGGACATAATGAAAAAATGGAAATCCATAGATGCGGTAACACTTCCCGCACGTCAATTTAGCTTTATGAGGATACGCATCAGCATCGAAGCAGTATTGTCTTCTTTCTGCTGAATAAATATGGACGTGCCTCTATTAATTTTTTAAATGGTCCCAATAGGAGCTGAGTCTGCGATAAATCCTCGATTGTTTGCCGTGAATCTTACTCGATTAGGGATTGTAGTGCATCATTATCAAAATTCGGAGATCGCGTATTTATTATTCATAGTATTTATATCGACATAGATAGTAAATCGACATTCAATATAGTGATCCCATTATTACAAATTTACTACAACTCGATTTTGTGTAGTAAATACACCATAGTAAAGAAGAGGTTAAGCTCTTATTGCCCGATTTAAATTCCAAGAGTCAATATTGGCATCTGCAGATTGTTGTTTATTGTAATAGTAGCTCAAATATACGGTTTAAAAATTGGCGAATATTTTTGGGTCCCCCTAATAGTTAATATAATTTTTCAGAACATGCAAAAAATTGAATTTTGAAAAAATACATTATTCTCAACGCGTTCTTTAAAGTTTATCCGTATATCAATATCAATAATAAATAAATACGTTATATACAAATATGGTCCATTTTCTATATATAATTGATTGCTTCATTATAAAAAACACTCATCAAATTGATTTTGATGTGTCTGAGTGTATAAATCCTTTGTGGACTCGTATTTATTAACGTATAATATACAATGGAAAAAATACATAAAATCATACATAAAAGGTGGCAATGAATACTCGGAACATCAGCAAGCAGGATTTTATGACAACCGTTTACGGTAACTATAAACGGTAATTTGTAATACTGTATGTAGAAAATCGTAATAATTAATAGTTAGACGTTAGAAAATCAAGATTCTTTTCAAAACGCAACTCCGCAGTTGATTAAATACGAATAGAATTTAAACATGGCATGCTCAAAACAATGATTTTGCATATGTGAATATGAATTTATTTTATAGAATCGAAATAAAACGATCGACGCAAGTCCTTATTTAACAACCCAAATGCAAATTCGCGACAAAGTTCTTCGATTGCAATAAGATAGTGCATCGTCGTTCGATGAACTATCGTACAAAATTCACGATCGAATTGCAGTTTAGGCGTATTAATTAAAGACCGGTATCGTTACAAAGCACATTTTATCAATGCAAAGCATGAACGGTGGAGATTAGATGGAAAATAATGGAAATATCGGCGGTTAGTGAATGTCGTTGGACGTGTCGGAGTGATAAATTTGTGTCGTGGTATTAAACGTGTATGTATGTGTTTTCATATCTAAATAGGAGCGTTTGAAATTCGCAATGCAAAAACACCATGAATCAATTCAACAGCATGTGGAAATTCGCTCATTTAAACGGCACGGTCGATATGTTTACATATAGCAATTTAATTCGCCTCTCGCCAATCGTTTATTGCGTATCCGTCAAATGGAAATACTCACTCGGCTTGGCTTTCCAAGTTTGAGTCCGTATTTTGCGATAATTCCGTTTCCTTTGCTTTCTTATTTAGGTCCTCCTGCAGTACGACGGATAGAATTTGTTCCGCTCGCTCCTCGCTCCACCCGACGCTCTCCAGCGCTATCGAGACTACCCTCTCGGGTATGCTCGAGTACTTCTTTTGCAAGCAGCTCTTCACTACGAAAGAGAGAATTTAATGACACGCGTTATAGAATACATTTCGAACGACGTAAATTCAATTTGAACGAGGCAAAATAAGCGTCGAACTTGTTTGTTTCTCTTGATTCGTTTTCAATCTGGGCGGTGTTACGGATTTCGATTGATCGGGGCTCGATTTGGGCTGGTTGGTTTCTTTCGGAGTTGCTGCCTTTTGCGATGAACTATCGCGCTTCGAATAGCCCATGGATATTAATTTTTCGCCGGCTTTCTGAACATTATTCTCTTCGTTCGCCAATATGTCCAATAGCAGAGTCTCTTCGGCTTTCGGGAAAATACTCTTCATGTATCTGTTGGATTATAGCGTGTATTAAATATGTATACGGTGTGAATACGTCGTTTATTTATTAATATTTGAGTTTTACCTGAGCTTCATTTTGGGCGACGAATGCGGTATCGGTGCTGAGAGCGGAGATCCTGTGCCACTGGTGCCGGACATCGGACGTAGAGGAGGTGAACCTCGAGGCGACGTTCCAAACGGAGGCGTCGGTGAAGCGCCCCGGGCCAGCTGAATTCCGGCATAAACTCCGGCAGCAGCGGCTTGAAGTCTCGATATCCCAGCGGGGGGTGTCGAAAAAGGTCCCGGAGTACTTATCGGATGTTTTTCAACTTGTAAAGCGCTTATAACGACGGCCTCACGGTTATAATATCTAAAAAATGAATCTATTCAACTGTCGCTTTTAATGACTATAGCATTTGATTATTTCAACGCGTTTAATTACTTTTTCAGTAGAATTTTGATGTGGGTTTCGCTAACTGTAGGAAACATCGAGCTGATTTTTGCCACTGATGCGTCTACATTATTCGCAAGTGTGATTGTCGTATCTTGAAGTTTGTTGCCAAGATAAGAGACCCTTCCTGGTTGGGGACTTCCTTTGGGTGTAAAGTTAATACTCCGTCCTAGAACAGGACTACCGCCAGAAAGTGGACTTCCATAAGAACGACCACCTAGCTCCTATTATCAGAATTTTTCGATATAAAATTGTATTTAACGTCTTTTTTAAAAATAGCTATGATATATTCAAACGAACAAAAAACAAATATATACAATATTGATCAATTTAAAGACATATTACTCTAATTTACTTCATTCTATTAGTAATAATGTATTAGTAATAATTTTATTAATATCTAATACTCAAAATAATATTCAATATTAAGAAGTATTTTATAGAATAATAATTTATTTACCGTTATCTGTTTTGGTAGTGCCTTTGGACTGAAAGAAGAGTGTAGATTGGATGGCGGATAAGAGGAATGTTGAAAAGCATGCTGTAAAGGCATGGGAGACGGGCAAGGGTAGACATGATAAGGTGAACCATGCCCGGACTGCACATTTCCAAACGCAGCAGAAAATATTTACAAAACTATAGGACAATCACAAATATTGAATTATAAATAGAATGTAATACATTAACACTAGCTGATAACAATTTAAAACGACACGCATAAAGAATAAGCATTTATTTGGTTAACAATGGAATTTTAAAACATATACTGTTTTGCTCTCGTTTCGATGCCAAATATATCGCGGTGAAATGCTCAATGCGGTCTTCGTACGTATCGATTCGATTTCGTTGACATTCGCGCACAGATTAAAGCCAAATTTTAAAACTACACGGTGAATTCAAACATTCAGAGCCGTTATAGTTCGACTCGTTACTAGTGCATCTCAAACGTGATAGATAATATAAAATCAACAGACATTTACGAGTGAAGGTCAGTGAAACCACGCCTTAAAAATATAAGATCCATTTGGGGAACCAAACAGTGGGGATACACAGATATTTAGCATTACGTGTGGGTATAAGAAACAATGGGGAAAACACATTCGTCGTCGTCGATGGTATTGCAGTAAAACACATTTTAATAACAGAAAAATTAGTGCAATTTGATACAAAAATGGCCAACAATTTTATAGCGTATATAGGTCGATTCCTAAATATTTGCAGCGTAGAAATGAAACGCTCCATTTTCAAAGCGTTTATATAATTTTCGTTCGATACGTGGCTCATATACAATGCTAAATGATAAATGAATAATGGATCGTGGTCATTTACATGATGTACGACATCCTCCAAGGCTCATGCATTTTCACCACTTCAAGATTTGAGGTTTCAGCTTTTAAAGCTCACCATATCGAGCATATATTACACCGAGATCAGATGTAGTCAACCATTCAATTCTTATTTTAATTCTTAACTGTCTGCTGTTTTCGTACGCGGTAAATTGTTTTGCATGCGTGAAAATATAAATGCAATGCCGCAAAAATAAGTATTTGTTATCTTATTCGGGATAAAATTCCGTGGATTGCTCGGATGTATCGGCTTAACAGGTCGTGGGTCTCATCAGCATAAAATCGGAGTGCTTTGATCACGCTATAAAAAATCAGAAATATGATCTCCTATGCCGGATAATACAGGGATCGGCGGAAGATATGCTGCTACGTGTTCAGCGTCTTTTTGTGTGCATCGAAATCATAGACATGGATGTTGAAAATTGCATGGACTGCTCGGAGATCCAATGCCATGTGTCGGTTTTGATGAATAAATAAATCGAGGTATTCGTTATTCTGGACAAGGACAAAATTGTACCGTTGTATATGTATATATACAATTTTAGCCCGGTGATTCGATCGATAGAGCCCCTACCGCCCACCACGAAAGCCTGAATACCCACTGGTGGGCGTTAAGTACAGGTTGACTGTCGCGGATCTAAACATTTATGAAGTAGACTAAATTTTTTTTTTATAAATTGAATAATCCTCGATTTTGATCATTTAAATTCGGGATTAATTTATAATGAATTTTCCACAGGAATATGCTGCATAAATTAAGGATAGTTGTGCGATGTTACGCTTTTAAACTTTCCCTTACGATGCTGCGTATTTAGTGCACCAAACGACATTCTAAAACCGCGTATTTATTATTTATAGTATTTATATCGATATAGATAGTAAGTCGACATTCAATATAGTGATCCCATTATTGCAACTTTACTACAATTCGATTCTGTGTAGTAAATACATCATAGTAAAGGAAAGGTTAATGGATTTGTTGAATTATAGAATCGAATTAATTGTTGTGGGCCATTCGTGTATTTTATGCCGATTGCGATTTCTATCATCGTCTGTGATTTTTCAGCTTTTCAAACGACAAAGGCGATGTATAGTTTTACCTGTTGAGAGACAAAGTCGATGGGGTAGTGTTGTGGTGTGCTTTGACTCGGTTGGGATTTGTTGCGAATGCGAGGATCCTCCCAGCTCGTCATCTTCGTTAAATAGTTCATATAGTAGCTGAAAAAAACAGATTTAGACGTGTTTAAATCTTTGCATTTTTAAAATAAGTTCATATATGAGAAAAAAAATGATGATAGCGTTTTTATTTATTCTATTATTAATTAAGAAAATTCTTCTAGTCGAGAATTAAGATTAATTTGTCACCACCGAAGGTCACATCATATGCTAACGTATAAGAGCGGAGAAAAGTAAATAGGATTTCTAAAATATTATTTTGCTAAATATAGTATCATCTCTTATATAATGTTTTTCTCCAAAGAGAGGCACAGCAAAATATTATATATTGGAGAGATAAATGTCATAGAAAATCACGCTTCTGAGATTATATGCCTGTTGCCAAGGTGATTTCTCCCGGATTTCTACATCAATACTTTTGTACGGACGTATGATATTTTTAGCCGCCTTTGTTATAAATTATGGTGTATTTTTTATTATTGCATCCATATTTTTCTACCGTTAAAAAAATCGTGCTCGATTTTGTGTCAAAATATTTTTACATAAAATCATTAAAAAAATCACAAATCGGAATATATGCGATCTATCAATAGCCATAATAATCCACAACGTGTCGCTTCGTACATATTTCTAGTTTTTATCCCTTCAAAAATATTGCTTGAATATAATGCATTTTTAGCGTCTATCCTCCGTTCCGCAATTTATCCGTTTACCTCAACGCGGAGAACGGCTTAATACAATTAAAATATCCTCCAATAAAATATTCACATCCGCATCACACGACGTATAAAAGCTTACATTGTACGTGTGCACACGAAAACACGATGATCTTATCTCCGTATACATTTTTTATGCTGACATAACTACCTATTTACATATGCATGTGCGATTGTCTCGGTGCAGTTATATGATGACATATTGGCCTAAGGTCTCGCTAATATAATACACGTGGCAGACAAATAAAGATAGCTGCCGTTTGCTGCGCATCACTATGCGCGTCTTTAATAATGCACAGATAAATGTGAGGCATGTCTGTATAATACATTTAAAAATAGTTCGTTCAACTCGGTGATCGCCCCATTTTCATATCAAACGGCAGTCTTACGATACAATGATCCGCGGGTATCCGAGTATTCAGCTTGCGCATCCATGGAAGATTTGTAGACGTTCCCTAGAACGTTTGATGAACGTTCTCATATTTAAAAATCATAATATGCTGCATAATACCGAGAAAGAATTTACATTTGAAGCAAACAGAATAAAGAGCGGGACAGAATAAATTCAGTTGCGTATCCGCGGCTATTAAAATAGCCAATTTAAATCTCACATACTAAATTATCTGTCAATCAGGTCGGCCATTTATTCGGATAGCGAGCGAATTTAAGCGCTCCGTTTGAAAATTTCGCCGGCGGCATTTCAATTTATAATACATTTCAATGGAATTGATCCGAGATCGGAGCGAAGCTTGGCAACGGTGCGTGCAACGGTCTAAAAATAGCGCGACACGTAGACCGGGTATATCTACACGTCTTTCTCGCAAGTAAATTATGAGATCGACGTTTGACACGTAGCATCCAAAACATCCAGCAGCGTTGCATCTCGACGCTCTAACCCTGGCGCGAGTCTCGCGCCGGCTAAATGCGCCATCGCGGGGTCTCGGGACGAGGCGGACGAGATTCAAATGAGCATTTAAATTTGAATTCATACGTCACGATTCTCTTGTTTCATTCGGTGCGATACATGCCAGCCGAATTTTTTTTATCCGCCTCATTAGGTCCAATAAGCGCTGAAAGCGACCAATGCGTACGTTTTTAAATTTGAGTTTTTCGCGAAAATGTCATATATTACGCACGCGTGATGTAAATGTATAAATAAATATTTTTATAATAATATAATAGCGACGCATGAAATTGATATATATTTATTTTTATTTCCGACATGAAATGTAAAAGGTTTGTTTTGAATTGTTTTTAAATGCTTTATGTTATTGTGAATTTATTTTATTCCATTGAGCGAATTAATAAGATGGAATTTAATTGGAATAAAATAATTCTATTTGGAATATTATTTGATTGTTTGAATGTAATGGGTTTGTGTGTATTTCGATGAAAGTGATTTGATTTGATGATCGGTTCGTTTTTAAAGTTTGGAAATAAATTTGTAAAAAATAAATATTATTTATTTTTAATGCGCACACTGTGTTTGACATGGCAGTTAACTGGTGGGCTTTGGAGGGGATTCGCGAACGCACTAGACGCTTACTGTTTATCCCAGTCGCCGGCGGGAAGCGTTTTTGGTTGGTTATCGAAATGTCGTCTCCAACTAAATATGCTGAAGGTGAGTATCCATTCGCGTCTTCGACTTGCGTCGACGCTTATCATTATAGGAAAGGCGTTTTTCTCTTCGATGAAATATATTCATGCTTCTATTTTATATCAATTTTAGGTGAGAAGGTGCTGTGTTTCCATGGGCCGCTGATCTACGAAGCAAAATGCCTGCTGATCTCCGACGAAGAAGACACCAAGCGTCGCTTCTTGGTGCACTACAACGGTTGGAACAAGAGGTAACTGCGATATATAATTTTTTCCCGACGAAAATGTTCAATATTGAGACGTATTTTTCGCGATTATTTATTCTCGACGTTTCGAAACGTACGCCGCCGCCATGAGATGCGCGTGCTCTTCTCGATAATCGATGGCCGGGCGTTTCAAGCCGCTTATCGTGTGCCTGTTTTTCAGATCCTTATTGAAGCTGTCGTCTGTTGCGTCGTTTTTGCGCGCGGTATTTTTCCTTCCAGTAATGGCGGACATAACCAATATGTCACTGCGTTTTCATCTCACCACTACACAAGTATTCACACATACGAGATGCGTTTGTGCACAATTTAGCATTGATTCTGTACTGACGTTGTTTGACCTATATTCCCAATGCGCTTGCATCAACGAAAACAAGCGCCAATCTACATTTTGAGGACCAAATGTCAGATGAAATGCGTTTTCTAATGGGAAAAAAATGTCATTTTGCCTAAATAACATATATTACATATAGATAGATTTACATACATATGGCATATTAAATGATCATTTTTACTAACATAAAAATTCTATAATTATCCACCTAATTCATTGTTTCACGCGTTATATTCCATAAATATGTTTTTAAAAGGCACAATTCAATTATGTCCTTTGTGTCTGCGTAACATTTTAGTTCATCAAGTCTCGGTCACGTTGCCATAATGGGGTGACGGCGGAGATAGCGATTATTTCAATTTATTGAACAATACAAGATCTGTCACAAGGGCATAAAGTTAGCGTATCACACACGCTTAAAGTAATGGTTCAAGTCTAATTATAGAAAAAAGGATCTGCTATACTTTCGCACCTACGTCGGATCGCCGCATATTTCCATTGATATTTAAAAAGTCTTAAATATGCTTTTTAAGGGTGTCATTAATGACAGAGCGCTTGACGCAATGAGCACGATCAAAAAAAAATATTGCGCATTTTATGCTCAAACGTTGAGAATATTATGCAAAATTCATTAAAAATATATATATATAAAATGTCGTTCTGGTCACTAGTTTTGCGCATCTTTCACGGCGGCGTTTAAATTCCACGTCGAAACGCGTCTTCCAGAGCTCGGCTCAAATGCATCAATTGCTTTCGTTAGAGATCTCATGTGATGGTTTGATTGGGTTAGAGCAGTTCACAATACACTACGTCCAGATGATGCTACTGTTTGTCCGGGTTTAATTCATACGATCATAGTGCATTCATTTTCCGCATCTCGGCTTCAAATCACAAGACACCCGTGATCTTTCCTTTTGTATCATTCCCGATGCCGTCGAACGCTTCAAAACTGTTATTCGATCGACTCCCAATGATTCAGATTGCGTTATACATGAATTTTCATCAGATAACGTAGATTTCCATATGAGTATATGCGCAAAATAAACGCATTACGTGGTTTATTGCTTCAAATCACGCGTGAAGAGATGGGATCCAAAGGCATACGCGCACTCGCTCTCGTCACGAAGTCCAACTTAACCATTATATTGCGCGCGCATCCTTTCTCTCCTCGTCATCCATATAATATTTTTACTATGTCTATGTTATTCCCGCAAGTGTAAACAGTAATTTGACGAAGTTTTATCGCAATCGGACGAACCGTATGGAAGCGCATTAAATACGGACAAACAAATATTGGATAATTATTATACCGCCATATAACATTGTAATGGCGGGAACTTATTCACGCACCCAATATAAAGTAATCTTTTTTAGCGTAGGATTTAACATCAAAGTCATATTTGGTTGCCGATTTTTATTTGATTGTATCCCGCGATAACGAGCAATAATACGTCGATGCGCTCGGACGAATGCGAGGCAGACGACGATGATCAAAACGGTTTGTTAAATACTGCATTTAATCCGCGCAAAATCCAAAGCAGACTTTTGCGTTTGAACATCCACATAAAATTGCCTTGTTGACGTTAATGGCGATGTTGTTTTTTTCCAGCGTTAATGTAGGTTTCATTTAATCGGCGCGCGGGTCAAAAGTGTATCTAGCTCGTGAATAATAAATGAGATTTAAACGTTCACGAGTGCATCGCTTTTCTTGGTGTATCTCGGATTGAATAATGCACATTTGCGAGCATTTTACATGATATCTGTGTATTTTATGCAATCTATTAGCTGACCCCACGACCGCTCGTTTCTACGATTATTCGTCATTCCGTCGGAAATCATTTCGAATTTACTGATACGTATGTTAACAATATGCGAATGAAAATGCAATTTTTAAGGTCGGTATTGAACTGCATAATGTATTTTTTCCGTGTTTGAAAAAAGACGTATTGTATGTGAATATTAAATTATTGCTGCATCTATTTTTCATGCACGTCTTGGTTGAGCTATGGGTAATCAATACCGCTTTTATATTGTGGAGTCGTTAAGGCACGTCTATTGCCGAGTGCACTTGCTGGTAATTTGTCTATTTATGTTGACTTAGCTCGTTAAGCTCCTTGTCGTAAAAGCCATGGAATATCGCGTATTAAGAGCTGAATGGGCGTGAATTTCTGAATCATTATTGACTGTGAATTTCTGATCATACACTCGTGCCTCGTAAAACACGTTTATACGGTTCTGCAAAACGTTGTATAATACACTTTTGTAAAATTGAGACGCACATCTCATTTCACGTTTAATGTAAAGAACATCAACTCTTAAATATAATAATTACTTCGTATGCACGAGATAATACCGTCAATTCTGTATACGACATTCAAACGATGTTATTAACTTAATTTATATTTATCAGAATGCCATTTATTTATGCACGGCTGCTTGGCCGTAAGCATTTATAGATGCGGATTCGTTGACGATGCGGTTGTCACTCGGCGTTTGTCTCATATTTCATGCCTGATGCGCGTTTCTTCGATATGTTTTTATTTCTGCATGCGCTTTTGTAATAATTACAAAATGTATTACCTTGCAGATGATCCTTGATGTGTGACGCTTGCGCTTTATTTCGCGTTTGATACAAGAACGCTTTAATATCGAATAATTTTTATCGCGGTAGTATTCGAGTATATCTCCATGTTCATAAATCAGGGTGCAGCAGCAGGGAGATGACGCGTGAGAGCACGCATTTTAAATAAGGAAGTTTCCCCGTCCCGCTCTGTATATTTATTGATCACTCGTTGAATTTAAAAATAACAATGTTTTATTCAAGGTCAATACGTTGTCTTGAATGTGAAATATTCAGCGTTTATAGCAAAAATGTTTGTAATTGTATTGTATAAATTCGATGTAATATACGACATGTTTGGCAAATTTGACATGTTAAAGAAGATGGTTGATGCGTATCTTTGTATTTTATAGCTGGGACGAATGGGTTCCCGAAACTCGTATGCTGAAGTACACCGAAGCTAATCTGAAGAGGCAGAATGAGATCAAAGAAGAGCTCAAGATCAATTTGGCGGAGAAGAAAAAACGTAATTATTTTTTTGGCTTGTGAATTTAAATCGAAATTTTTTTATACTTGCTCTGGTGCGTGCGGTTATTGCGATTTAACGTTGTATTTTTGCATGCATCTGCGTTGATATGTTGTACAAAATAACGACGGATGAAGTTCGTGCGATACGTCCTTTGATAATGATAAGGTTGATACGCACGCAACTGAATTTGTCTCGATTATTGTTTACGTGGTCGATTAATGGTGTTTTAATTTGAACAGTCCTTAAGCGGCGGATGACGCAAGCTGCCACGCTAATGCCACCGCCTGCTCCGCCGGCTAAGGAACCCGACACTGAGAAACCGGCGCCAGTTAAAAAGCGCGAAGTGGAGAAGCGCAAAGCAGCCGAGAAAAAGCCGGAAACGGAGGCAAAAAAGGAACCTGCAAAAAAAAAAGAAACCGCGAAAAAGACGGAAACGGAGAAAAAAAGTAATGACGCAGAATCCAAAGACATTGAACATATCCAAGCCTTGGTTTCCAATCAACCTAAGTAATGGTTACATCCTTAAAAGTCCGCTTTTCCTAATAAAATCGCTTTAACATTTTTTTTTTTTTTTCATTTCAAATGTAGCTTACTATTCTATAGAGTAATATAGTTTGCAAGTAAATGTTTCTTTACTGTACAATCTTTATTTATTTACTTTTGCTCTTGGGTGTGTTAATGATCTCATTAATCCCTTAATGAGCCGTGCGCGCTTTTGAAAGTTGAGGCTGGATATGTTTTCCCGAATTAAGCGGTTGATGGATCATACGCGATTATTTTGTAAATATCGATCGGCATATTTAAGCGGTACAATGTAATCATAACCGAGGGAGGGTGTTAGAATAAGCATGAGTAGGATAAATAGTAAATCTTGATTTGAAACGCTTCCTTTCTAATTTGGTTCCTTAAATCTGAAACTATTGGTTTTATGGTTGATATTTTTTTACCTTTATATACTCGAAAGATATCGAAGAACTCTTCTTATTTTAATGAAACAGCTTCAAAAACCATTCCCTCCTTCATTTATCCGATTTATCCTATCACTGTCCACCGTAAAATATTAAATTAAATAATATCTATTAACACACTATACAGCCATGAATTTTGCATTTTTAGTCTCTTTATTTTTTAAAAACTGAATTAAAAGGCATATTTTATGCTTGTATCAGTGGTCTATATAGTGTTGATTACATAATTACTGCCTATTTTGAAAGATAGTAAGTTGCAGGTGCTGCATTTTTCATTTTATGAATAACATTTGTACATATATATATCTTTCTATATAAGAAAAATAATCTCAGTCAAAATTGCATGCCATCGACCGTCAAGTAGTTAATATACTTTTTCTTTTGCAAAGTATCAAATTTACGAGTTTAGCATACTTGTATGTAATATATTTGAGTATTTATTAGGGTTACGCTGAGCTAATGGATGTATTTCGTTTTGCAGAGCAGGCCCCTCGGGAACAACCAAAAAGGACAAAGGCGGAAAAGCCGAAAGAGCCGCCGAAAGAGCAGCCAAAAGAGAGGCCGCCAAGTCCGCGGGACGATCTACCCAAGAGGAAAGTCCTGCGAAAAAGAACGACTTCAAAATAAATATACCGAAAGAACTAGAAGCTTGGCTCGTCGACGATTGTGACTTCATAACCAGACAACGCAAACTCCCAAATCTACCTTCCAAACCCTCCATCAGTGATATGATCTGCAATTACTTGGCATTTATTAAAGACAAGAAAACCGAGGTGGAGCAGGATCTCGCAGCTTTATATCTAAACGAAATACGTAAATACTTTGACGTGACCCTAGGCTCGCAGCTTTTATACAAATTTGAGAGGCAGTTATACGCGACAATACTCAAAGAATACCCGAGGGTGCCCATGTCCGATCTGTATCCGCCGCTGTATCTGTTGAGGTTCTTCGTGACGATGGGTCACACGTTTGCCACCATCGATCTCGACGACACCGGAACCCCGCGAGCCCTCGAGCACATCAACAATATAATTCAATACATGATAGACCATCAAGATACACTCTTCAGTCTATTCAAATATCACTTTGCAATGCCCGATTATTATCGCTCTTTAACTTAATTCGCATCGAAAATCCGCACGAATCTATGATGAATATCTCTTTTTTTTGTTTGTTTTAATATATACAATTTCCAACTTCTGCATCTTTGAAATCTAAAAATTTGAAGTCTGAATGTATTTATTTATAGTCTCGTTTCATTTTAATTATTTTTATTTGAACAAAAGACCAAAGAAATGTTGCGCGTCGCGCGATTTGTTCGTTTTTGACGGTCGGTCGACGGCGTCACCATAACAAAACTGATAATGGTGCTTATTGGTTTGAAAAATATGATTGAAATTTACGTTTTGCCGCGGGTCGTTCGCGTCGGACGTACGTCGCCGCTTAAAAAATAGACTGTCCTGTTAACATTCCGTTGTAATTGGGCACGTTAACAGATTGATCTTTTCCTAAATTTATGTGATATTTTAATATAAAGCTGTTTATTACATTTATTTTATTTTAAAAGTTTATTCGTTTTTTATTATACATTTTATTATATGTTGTCTGGTGGGAAAAAAAAAAAACAATTTTCGAAAATCGATGCACAAATCTATCATGATTGTTTTTTGCGCTGGCATTTAGGCGAGCCCGGTCTTTTTTTATTGCGTATCGTGTATGTCTCTCAAATTTATAAACGTTTGCATTATCGACACATTCCAGATGATATCTCTTTTTCGCAGCGAATTCATACGAATCGATTCGGATATTTTTACTTTCTGTCTTTTGTTGATGGTGCCTATTGAAACTTTGTTGAATTTAAAGCTTTAATTAACATTGTTGCCATTAAAATATATGATGACGTACCTCTAGTCGGCTCTCAAAGAGATTACTAGCACGGTACAGGCGTAATATTATTTATTTTAAGTGCAAATTTTCATATTTTTTTTACCGAGCTTTTTATTTTTAAAAAAAATCATAAAAAAATGTATCTTAGCTATTTATCTATCGTCGATCTTTGTTGGTGTACTCATCATTGAAACAATGCTATAAATTGATGGCCAGTTGTGCAAGATGGTAATTATGGGAAGGTCATGCCGGCAGCTAGTTATTCTTTATCGAAAACATTTTATTTTTTGTGTATATCGATGATTCCCATTTTTTTAACCCTTTTAAATAGTCCGCGCTAATCCCGTCGATGTTGTTTGTAGTTGTAGAGCAGATTAAAGTGCAGCAGTTTCTTGAATACTCAATTCTCGTTGTTTAAATAGATGTTTTCAATGTTAAATGTGTGGAGAATTTTTGCATAGTTCTCGTGGATCATTGGGAATCATCGATTTAGGCTAATTTGTGGTACAGTACCCATGTACTCTATTTTTCAGGTACACCATATATATATACATATATATATGTTATTGGAATTGTTCGTAAAAATAAATGTCATTTAGGACGGTGTTTCTCAATTATTATTTTTTATTTCCCTGTAATCTGTGATTTTATTGTTTTTCAGATGCAATTACATAATTATGCTTGACGTATTGTATGATCTTTTGCTTTCGTTTTCGGAAAAGTTTTACCGGTTTTTTTTTCGCGGAGAATATTGCGCACTTTGCGCGAATACCCGCCATTCGAGAAACACTAACTTAGGAGATTCTATATGTCTGAATATGTTTAACCTGTTAGGCTAGTTTTTGGTCGTGCAGTTTGTAGTTTTGTGTTGTCGGACGACAAATTGTATCGATCATTATGTAATAAAATGAATTTAAAATAAAATAAACGATTGTTATTTCACGCACTATTACACTCGCAATCGAGCGATTTTAACCGCCGGCGATATTAGAAACATGTATATTGTGCGAAATCATGGCTTTGAGCTTTTCTACTTCGTACGCAACGTTTCGTTTTCTAAATGGATTCGGTTGCATAGCAAAAATGATTCGATGGGCTGCCTTGATGAACTCTGTTGAATTTATTTAAAAACTAGCTGGTACACGGCGCGTTGCTGCCACAGAAGTAATAATCCTCAAAATATCGCTTAAAATTTGAAAGGGTTTATTTGAATTTATTTTATTGTGTTGTTTTTATTATAAATATGAACAAACATACAAATATTGATTTTTATATATAAGATCTATTGTAATTTAATTGTACTATACCTATATTATTTGAAAAAGTGCAAACAATAAGTTGGCAAAGTTTTATTGCAATCGGATGAACGGTATGGCAGCGCATTAAATACGAACAAACAAACATTGATTTTCATGTATTAGACTATGCCTATGTTACTCGCAGAATCCTTAGCAATAAATGGACGAAGTTTTATTGCAATCCGATGAACGGTATGGCAGCGCATTTAAAACGAACAAAACCAAATTCATTTTTATATATTAGACTAGATATAATGGAAACGCCAAGATCCATTAAAATATGAAGACATTTTTTAATTCACCGAAATGTGTCCTTAACATATTTTTTAGGTAATATATTTTATGAAAAAACAGCAAGTCCTTAGTGATCCGCAGTGTGAAATGCTTATACTGTGTCATACCAGCGGATAGGAGCTCTTCCTCTTCCGCAGCAATCTTATACATGGTTTGATCGACGAACTATTTTGGCAGTATAACTGCCCACTGCTAAGTGTTTTATTATGGAGTTTCCTTCTCTCGAGGATAAGATGTTACAGTATCTTCCACGCCCAAGCTGTGCTTTTTAACGACATTAAAAAGTTGAAAAACGGCATAGGTTAAAAAGTCAAAGTCTAAAGGTCGACCTTGTTATAAATATTAAAAAATGCAATCATCTTGCGGCGGAAAAAACAAACAAATCGCCGACTAAATGACGCATATCAAACTGACGGCTCGTGGATTGCACAAGAATGCAAATTTGATATGCGGCAGCGTATATTTTATATCGTTAGGACATTAATATAAACAGAAGGCATCGTCGATTATGTGTTAAATATAGAAATGAACGTTGTGCAACTCAACGCATCAACACCGAGAGCATATCAAAAAGACTCATTGACAATGATGCATTTGTAAATCTAAGAATTGCGCACTTTGAAAGGTCATAATAAAATTATTCAAGTCGGAGCGAAAACATCTTCTGCCGGAAACAGATGTCTTTTAACCTTCTGCGAATAATCATCTAATAACACCGAGCAATAGATACACTTTGGGTCACCGCTGTATCGCTGTGATTATGTCCATTTTTTATTCATCAAATAAAATTGATAGCGTCGAAAGCGTCGTGTTTCATATTTACAATATTGTAGGACGTCAAATGTACAGAAAATAAATAATCTGTTAAGCGAGTCTGACAGTATTGTATTAAAAATATTAGATTAATAAATTCAATAAGATTCAAAACACCAGTAGGGTGGATCGTAATTTTGTTATGCGAGGGTCACTAGTTACATAAATTGATATTTGAAATTAGCGCCTGTAATTCGATTCTACAGCGGTGTCGAGCTAATTGCATAACGCTAATCAATCAGGCGCATCTGAGTGCAGCAGCGCTCGATGCCGCGTTCGCACACCCACGCTTCGGTGTGCACGATCCGATTAAAATCGACTACTTAATAAATATTCAAATCCACTTACTGTTTACCAGAACGTCGATCATATTTTAGTTCCCATCCCGGGGGCAGAGCGTTCGTTTCCAAATCATTCATTTTTATTGTTTGTTGATCTATTGATGCAGAATGCACCCATTCGCTTTTCTGTCACCCTCTACGCTCGTCCAACCAAAATCGATATTGTTTGCTTCCCTTGCGCATATTCGCCAAATAAGCGACCATAAAACGACGAATTCCAGCCATGAGCCACCGTCCGTTTTGCACTCAAGCTATAAATAGATCAAACTATTTAAATTTCAGTACTGCCACATGGTTAACCCTTTTTTTTAAAATACGCAGAGCGCATATTAAATTCATGAAAATAGTTGGAATCTAAGAATATTTGCTGATTTAAATGCACTATATAAATTATTTAATAAGACAAAAAATCAAAACTTATGTTTATATACTGCATTGTTTTAAGAAATGCCATATAAAAATATTCTATTATTTCCATAAAATATCGTATAATGTGCGCCAATATCCAACTGAGTTGTCCAATCCCTATTTTCTTCGTCATCGCTTAAACATTGGGCCGATTCAGCGGGCATAAGTCCACCCGATTAGTCTTTTCGGGCAACTTCGTTTTGTAATGACAGTTCAGCGATCCGAAAAACGGACCGGTTGGACACACAAACCTTGTGACCAATCTTTTAAGGCTTTTTGCGACATTTTCGGAGATAAATGCATACCCGGAACTTTTTATGACCTGTACGATCACGGAAGCCCCTTCAGAGGTTAATTTACATAGGTAGCTCGCGCCAAATGAGGTCGTGAACGAGTCTAGACTTTCTCTCACTCATAAAAACTATTTATTTATCTATCTTACTAAGCTGCTATCTTAGCTAATTTTCAGGCAGACGTTCTTTACTAGTTTTTAATTCCGTTTGAAAAATATTCCGTTTTCATACAATAATGAACCAGATATTGACTGTCCAGTTGGTCGTCTTTGTACGAACAGCAATGCACGTAAAATAATAAATCTTTACTGGAATCAATCCACCGATGTGCGAGTCTATGGAGAAACATCAGAAAGGATTCAAATATTAAGAGGCATTCGACGAGGCTGTATACACTCTCCGCTGTTATTCATGCAACATATTGATGACGCCAGAGTAATAATAAATGGGAGTATTATCAATAATATAAGATATCCGAATGATATTGTGTTTTTCGCCACAAACATCGATGATCTGCAAGGATTATTAAATGCGGTCGTCAGACACTAAGCGTTAATAAAGTGGCTAGTGTTTAGCAAAACTTGATTGAAAGCTGTGAAAACACAAACGAAATACAGTGCAAAATAGAGCATTCAAGGGCAGCATTCGTTCTGGAGAACTTTCCAAAATACTCCGACTGAGATTGCTATGTTACTATGTGCTCGGCATTTTTCTGTATGGAATAGAAGCCTGGATGCTTACTAATATGTGTATGTGTGAGCACAGAAGAATATTGAAGATCTTCTGGATGGAACGTAAGACAAATGTCGAGGGAAATCTGCTATCTGAATAATTTTTTTCAAGACTTTTTTTCTTACAGTAAAATTGATTTATTAATTTCAAACTTTTGATACATAAAATAATAGATTTCAAGGTAAATCAGACATTTTTTTTCAAAAAAGATTAATGGCAAATCTTGATATTATGCCTGCACGAAGTTACCTCCGCTTGAATTTGGCTGATACAATCTCTCAACTTTGGACCATCTGAAATAGAAATAGTTACAACATTAGTGTAAAATAAACTTGTCGCAGGAGTAAAATTATTCATACACGATAACAAAAACCAAATGGCGGATTGTTGAAGTTCTTAATTTTTTTTTTCAACTTACCCTTAATCAGCGATGCCTACTCCATATATATTATCTCTTCGGCATCCTTATAACATTGATCTTATTCCATTCTGGCATTCCAGCGGCACCAAAGGCCACCCTTTGTTCCTTAGAACATCCACTGCTGCGTTGATTTGATTTAGAAATACATAATTCGTCTTGCTTCTGAATGAGATTGCATTCATACCCATAGAAATTTTATGGTAAAAGGTTGCCCATTCCTGCCTTCTTTATATCGTCCAAAAAACCTTTGTTTCCTTTGTAATCCATAATACAAGTAAAGATCTTGCGTCAGTTTATTTATGGGTGGCACAGTTTTCTTTGGATTTGTAGCACGTTTATACATCCGTTTTTTAGCGTGTAAAACATGTTATTTTCCACTTTTAAAGCATCTCTATATGGCTCTGCTTCTTGTGATAATTTGAAGGCTTTTAAGGAATGAGAAAAGAAAATCCTATTTTAGTCCAAGGTCGTAGCCAGAAACTGAGAGATGATTCTTCATGTCGCTTTTGTTTTTTTCTTGCTCTATGGAAGATCGTTCAATTTGTTATATTAGTTTTGAAATTTTGAAAGTGAAACCAAACAAAACAAAGCAGACGTCAGAAATAAACGTCACTATTATTTGGTCTAAAGTGCGTAAAAAGCGGCATGCTCAAATATGATTCGGGTAAATGTACACCATAAAAATTAGAGATTTAAAAAATCTTGATGTACTTATATTTAAATTAATTAATTGCATATGCTGATTAAAATTTAAAAAAATATTATTATATTTGATTTAAAAATTTAATAACCTGCAAACACAGAAAATTGTATGCAATTTAAAGACATTCAAATCAATAGTAATGGGTGATTTTGTTTTGAAGATTTATTAGAAACATTAACATAAAATATTTACGCCGTTATATTGAGTTTTATGACCAAATATTGTATATTGACACTTTTGAGTGACAGTTGAAAAGATGCTTTTGTTAAAAAGCACATCTATTCAACGTCAAATGACTTCAAATTTCTAGCTATACACGGCTCCAGCATCAAAATTCAATATGGAATTAGATCTAGGACCACATTCTCCATCCAAAAACTCAGAATCCAGTAGCGAAAATCTTTTATCATCCCCAAAAAAGATAGTTGTCATTAAATTTGGATTTTTTTTATTATTAAGGGTTAAATTTCTAGATCCGAGACTAACGAAGTCCACATTCGGCGTTGTATGATGTTTTTTTCAAATTTTAAATAGTCGGAAAAATATTCAAAGATGTTTATGGTGTATTGGTTCCAGAGATTTAAATTCGGCAATAAAAGCTTAAGGGATGAACCGAGAATGGGAGCTAAATGGGCGGACAGGCTTGGACGTGACAAGATGGCGTGACGAAGCCTAAACATTATACAACGGCAGCCGCTACTAAGAATCACTGGAGCGTACAGAACAACTGCTACAGACAGCCTCCCTATTCTTGCAGGGATCATGCGACTAGACCTAAAAGTGCAAATAAAGGCAGTGAGGCACCTTAAAAAAGCACGTAGAATAATTAAAGTTGGCAACTACACTCTATCAGCTGAGGAAGCAGATGGAATTCTTACGGATCCTATTGCCACAAAAAGGTGGGCTAGAAACGCGTCAATTGCCGATTGGGAACGCAATTGGTCTGAGTCGCCTCAAGCTAAAATGGGTTGATCCCAATTACTGGACTTCCTAGTTCCTGACGGGGTTCGGACTGTGTGCGGGAATCCTTTTATGGGCGCGAATCACGTTCTGTGGTCGTGTTTGGGCATGTCGACCGAGAGAAAGGCTCTTCTGTGCATTAGAGGTCCTTTTTCTGGACCTCTTGGCCACAGGGACTTGGGTGCCCTGGTGTCTTTTCAGCGTTCAAGGCCTTATGCCATAGTTTTGGAGCCAAATGCGCCTTGGACGGATACTATTTTTAGTATACGTCTACCATAACATGTCATTTATACTATTTTTATATTTGTCCTCTAAGTCACTACAGGTTGACCATATTCCAAGGAACTAATCTTCCCACCGAAATACGCCAAAAATGTTTAATTAATATTTTGAAGTACATTTGAATTCTTTTTAAATTAATTTTCGCTGGATATATCCGAGTTATAAACGGAAGATTGCCATCAGAGTTTGCTATTGGCGAGAATTGTAAAAGTCACAATTTTTATTAAAAATCAATACAATATTTTGATTTTATTAATAATATATTTTAAGAATTTATTTCTTCGAAGTTCGGAGGTGCAACGGAGAAAAGTGCGCTTCGGGTTCCGTTCCAAGCGTTTTAGCTTTTTGTTCCGACACTTGCATCTTCATTAAAACTTGATTGACTCTTGATGTGTCGATTTCCGTGGAAGGATCTTTTACGCGGTTTACTACATCTTCGTTTACTACATAATTTTCTTGTAAAGCAGGAGCCAATGAATCGATTTTTTGTGTTTATTTACAATTGACTCTGCCTCAAATTGAAGATTGTCTTGCGCTGATAGGAGCTGACAGACAATCATCGGCGTAAAGCGATTATGGCATCAACGACTTCATTGATTTTAAATTTGCTTACTCCTCAAACGGTTAAACATGTCATAAAAGCGTAAACGAGTGAGCTTTGTATTGTTATGAATTTGAAAAAAACATCGTTTAAATAAATAAAAATATTATTAAGCCAGAACAAAAAAAAAATTGAAACATTAATTGACAAAAGGGTTAAATAATTAAATAATAACCATCGGGTAAGGTATTTTTACCGTTTATGCCGACTGGTCGTTATTGGCGGGAGAGGTATTTTTACCTTTTGTGTTGACTCCACTTTGATGGCGGAAACGTTATAAATCATATCTAGTATTTATATATTTTCCGCCGTCAAAGTAGAGTCAACGCAAAAGGTAAAAATACCTCGCTAAAGGTAATAAAGACCAGTCTACGTAAACGGTAAAAATATCCATCCCGATGGAGATGTGTTAATATATACTCTTGTTTAGCTTTAGATGTTGTTTAAAGCGTGAGAAGTTCACTTGCTTAGGAAACCATCGGGAAAAATAAAAATAAACAATATTAAATAGATCCGAAATAAACTTAGGAATAGCAACCATATCTAAAAACATTAATATATTTGTGTTTAAAATTTAGGATGGTAATAAAACTATCTTGGATCATTATTTATAACAAATTATACATTGATGTGAGAAATATGAATACTACATAAATTAAGATAATTCAAAATGCTATACTTAATTACTATGAGATCATCGGACAATCATATTTATATCTAACCAATAGACCGGACATATTGCCAATAAAATAATATCGTGATTAGATTATGCGGTACATGTAATGAAATTGGTTAAAATGTAAAAAAATTATAATATACGTAACGTTAAGGGTGTTAGAAAAAATATATCTAAATTGACTCAGGTATATGTCTAAGAATTTACAAGAAGTAAGTACAACAAAAAAATATTTCACCTGAAATTACAGTCAGTTTATAGAATTTAAGATGCCAAAGAAAGCATTTCACCCGGACCAAAATCCAATAATCAAAATTTTGATATGTAACATACGTTTATATGATACTAAATGGAAAACGTGAATTTGAGATTTAACCTTATTCTAAATTGATAAGTGAGTTTCCACTTATTTTATATATACTCTACAACGTATTCGGTGAGTAAATAGATATATAAAACATAAAACGAACATAAATTGCACATATTAGGTATACAATCATTTTAAAATTGCTGAAAAATAACAGTTGCATAAAAAAAATTGTTGGAGATCATTTGGAATGGAATCGTTTAAAATTATCAGTAGTAGCTGTCTACGTTACGCAATACATTGCTGTATTGTTTGTGAAATATTTTGTGTCTTTGTCTTAACATTACATTTACCAATATATGTTGTAATATTATTCGCTAAAGATTGTGACAAATCCCACAAACTGTTGTAAAATGTACAAGAACACATTAAATAGCTCTAACATATGTGGACATTAGGCAATAGGTGCCGCATGAACTAAACAAATAAAACATGGCTGGACGGGTAAAAAGCTGCAGAGAGCCGTGATAAATTCTCGCTAAATAATTTATCTAATAAATAACTTAAAAAAATAATAAATAAACAAGTATCTCCTAATACAGCCTTTTTGAAAAGTAGAGAACATAAAATAAAAACATGACAACATAAATAGAATTCAAAATTTATAACATTTATATCTTTAATCTAGTAACGAAACTAAAGAGTAACGTAAGCAAAAACCGTATTTTTTACACGTATAATAAGATTGTTTAAGTATCTTTTCGATATCGTAAATGGACATAAATAATTGTTTGGTATAAATGTTTTAAAATGTCTTTGTTTTATTTCGACAAATTCCACATCCTAAGGCACATTCTTGACCAGTAGGTACATGTTTGACTCCAAGTGGACAATCATCTTCCGTACCGTCCAATTGAACCCCTTTCGGTCCTATAATCATAAACGTTAAATCATTATTTGTGATTGAGACACCATAAAAGAGTATACGATACGAGATATGATCTAACCGGCGGGGCAATGCGGAAGATTTTCTACAGGAACATTTCGTATGCGTTGGAACTCATCATGACAACCACTGCAGAAATGCGAGTCTCCGAGGCAGAAAAATACGGCAATCGAACAGCAAAAGCGACATTTGTATTCTAGGAAATCATCGCCGTGCTTTGTGCAAACTTGTCCACAAGCTATGTTGCTACAACCACCGCAAACCAATTCTTCCTGATTGAAATCCGTATTAGCACCAGCATCGGCGTCGCATCGAGCCTCTCCGCCGAAATACGGCTTTAAAATATTAATGAATCAAATCAGAACACATTTAAAACAATTAAGCATTTTTTTGTCGCGGAAATACCTTTTTACACTTATAGCAAATGTAATACGCGTATCTTTCCATCGCATAAACGACGGGGTCCCCTTTGTATCTGGACGATATAACAGCGGCTTCTTTTTGGCCGTCATATTCTAGACGAGCCAATGCCTTTCTTTTAACCTCCTCTTCTAATTGTCTGATCGGTTGTAGCAATTCGTTCAACGAAGCATTTTTGATATCGTCCTAAAAAACAGATCAACGTTATAAAATACCGATTGACGCACGTATTTCGACGCGGGATACAAATATGAATAAAAAGCACCTTGCAAATTGGACATCTGGAAAAATTGAATGTTATCCTGGGGCCGCACCATCTATTGATCAATATTTTTCTTGCGCAATTATAATGGAATACGTGTCCGCATTTGAACTGGAAATGTTTTTTCGAACGATTATTAATGTGTTATAGAATATTTTAGACATCGGGAATATATAATTAGCATACTTGTACAGCGGGTGCGGACGCCAGCGGATCCGAGAAACAAATCATGCACATATCTTCGGCGTCTTGGCGCAATGGCGCCGGATACGTGGGCGTTAATAGCGCAGCGGCTTGATCCATTGGCGTCGTCGAAGCCTGCGGCGAGGACGCACATCCACGTAAACAGGGCAGACACGGCTCTTCGTATATAATGCCACCGCATTGATGACCGCATCGGAGCACACGCGAACAAGCTATTTTGCTCAACTCCTGTTAAAAATAAAATATGATTTTAAGTTAATTGTAATACAGTAAGAACCCGTTGAACGCGTTTTTACGCCGTGTATTTAAAGACATTGTATTTTGCACGTTTATCCACGGATGCACACATAAATCATTGGATAATGATGCTCACCGGATATGAATAAAATAATACGTCATTCCGGTGTTCGGACGGCGAAGCAAAAATAGTATATATTGATACTATGCATACGCGCACTAACAGTAGACGTCTCGCCACGTACCTCCGTGCCCGTACCGTATGTCAATCAATTATGACAAAATTAATTAATGACTGAATGACCATGACCGCCCAGAACGCGATGTGCCTCGAGAGGAAAGTTCTGAGAAAAATTTTCGAACCTTTCCGGGATGAGAACTCTGGTTCTAAAACCATGAGGTTCAATCGCGAGCTTCGTCTGAATCCGCCGTCTCCATTGGCCAGGTCATGTGGCACGGATGCCGACACACAGAGTCTCCCGAGCCGCTTTAGATTTTCAACCGGGTGACAGTAGACCCGTCGGAAGATCAGGTAAAAAAGACGCTGCGGGACTTTCTGATATAAGCTATAAGCGCCACCAAAAGTAAAGTAATAAAGCGCTACGCTAGTTGCGTTATTTATCCGAGTGGTCGACGTCGGTTCCGCCCCTAATAACAATGCTTCCCGTAGATTATGTGCTCTATATTTACTGTGTATTTACACAACGTTCCATGATTTTGGCAACAAGAAGTCTCGTGTATATTATTAATAGGCGATCATGTAAATTATACATACTTGACATTCCTGATCGGCACAGACGTTTCCAATGGCCAGCAGGCCTGTGTTGTTATGTTTGCCGCAGTATCTGCAGGTACCCGTTGTTGCAGAAGTTTTATTACTCGTGGTAGATTCGGCAGGATTAACATTATCGAGCTCATTGCGAAATTCTACCAGCGTTTTGAGAGTCTGACGATCGACCAAAGCCAACAACCAGAAAAGTTTTACTCTTCCGCATCCCTCGTGCACATCAACCCGCACGATATTTTTTACAGCTTTGCACACCTACGCGAGAAACGAGAACAAATTTTAAATATTCATTGCAACATATTATCGATACATTTTTTGTCATCTTCATTACCTGCCGTTGGTGGGTTTTGTTTCGTCTATGCAGATGCAAAATACGATCACAATCTTGACAGTTGGGTCCGCATATAAGACATTCGATTATGGCATACGTGAATCCATCATCGTGGTTCATACACAGAGGTTTGGCTATGTTCTTCTTATCAAAATTATTTCCAGCTGAATTATCAAAGCCGAGTGTGCTTAATCTAAAAATAAAATTGTTCAGGATAAATATATGAATGCCAAATAAATTCAACATCGGTTTAATACCAGAAATATGTATTTTACGTACTTTTCTACTTGTTCCTGTTGAAGAATTCCCAATACTCCCAATGCAAACCATATTGTTGGATTTGATAGACAGTTAATGGGCATTTTTTCAGTCTCACTAAAGTGAGTTAATTTGAATATAGCATCGACTACGTAAGTTTTGGTGGCTTCGCTCCAAAGAGGTGACATTTTTCCCTGTAAATATTTAAGGATTTACAAATGTTACCTGATACATTTGTGTTTTCTTACATCCAATATAAGACTTTGTGTCATTTACCTGAATCATATCTGTTAGCAGTTCCATTACAAGCTTTGAGTGCTTTTGTGATATTTGACCGCGTAAGAACCATAGCCCAGCTGGCAGGTCATTTCTTAAGCAATCGCAAATCGTGACCATTCCGTTTGAAACCTTGAATTTAAGATCTGAATAATAGCCGTCATCCAGATATTGAAGTGTCTGAGAAGAGACTCCTTTTACTTTAATACTTAAAGATTTACTTATGCAGCTAACCAGGTGATCGATAAATGTTACGCTAAAATATGAAATCAATTTATAATAAATCTTTGTTAAAAATCATTGATTAAAATATTAATGTTAATGATTAAAATACAAACCCAATAGAAGGCTTTTTATTAAGGAGAGCAGCATTAACTTCGTGCGGTGAAATATCTTTTATCATTCGTCGTAGAATAGCAATAACCTAAAATATTAAAATTTGATATAATCGTTAGCTTTTAGTATGATGAAAATTATACAATGTATGCTTAAATATTACCTGTCGTTGAACTCTTCCACTTCCAACATGAAGCAATGTCAATAAATCCGTTATGACATATCTATGCTCTACCAAATACGCGCATCCAGAATGACTCCCGGATAAAGCAAGAACCTTGAAAAATTAAACAAAAATTTAATATGTATAATTGAATACAAAAAGTAGCGAATAAAATAAGAATACCATTGAAAGCATCTGGAAGCAATATTCATCAGGGTTTGGAGAGTATTCATCGACCGTGGCATCAAAATGATTGAAATCATCCAACTCGGAGTAGTTTGTTTTCTTCCAAGATTCTTTGGCGCGTTTAGTTTCCGTTTCAATGGCGGATATAATGTGAGTCATAATCTATTGATAAATAAATAAAATATTGCTGAAAGTGTTAAAAACTATTTATAATATATATATATCGACTGTGTAACCTGTTTTTGAAGAGTCGTAAATTTATTTCTTGAAAATAGCACTCCGACCATATGCTCTTTAAGATCGTTGCTTTCTCGCGACAGTGCGCCATCGTTCGAATCAAATTCAGACGCGTTAACTTTTTCGAATACCTTAAAACAATATTATTAATTTGATTATATGAAGTTATTTGATTTATTTAAAAAAACAGCCTATTGTAATTCATTAGACATTAGACATCAAACTCTAAAGAACTTAGAGCTGCCATACAAGACTGTTAACAGCGATGTTGAATATGCAGCATCAGTTTAGTTCACATCGCATAAGCAGCTTAAGTGTTAAGGTAATTAAAAAAAGGTTCAAAAATCAAATCACGACTTACCTGAGATGCAATAAATTTGAAGATTCTCAATGTTTCAACTTCTATCAGATTATGTAATATAGTATGGGATGACTGTGGGACATGTTGCGATTTAAATGGCTCATCGAGCACAATTAGTTGTCTGACACGAACGCAAATATCAAATCCTCTCAGTTCACAGACAACTACCGAAATGTCCCTCATTACTAAAAAATAATGACGACATTGTATATCATATTTAAAAACAATAACATAATGATGTTAGTTTTAATTTTAAATTACCGGGCAACGAGCACAATAACCATTCACTGCTTGTAGTTAATAAATGGAAATATTTGTAGTGTTGCAAATTTTCTAAATCGGAACCTATTCGAATATCAACAAGCTCGGTTTTATTCTGCAACGATACGATACATTGAGTAAATTTTGTTTTTATGAGTTAAATATAAATTTTTAAGATGATAAATTACATGCAGATCTCGAGCATTATCAATGTGAAGACAGACGAAAGATAATTCATGGAACATCTGAGGAGGAAACGTGATCTGTATCCAACTCTTTTCAGAGCGGTCTGTTTCGGCCGATTCCCAAAAAGTCTCCGTTGATCCGTCTATAAGATGTTCTTTTTTCTCAGGTTGAGATGAAACTCTGATATCGCATTCCAATGTTATATCATTGCAGCTCTTTAGAGTCGGCTTTTCCTATAATTTAAAATTATTCCGTTACATATAAAGAGATCTTGCAGGGAAAAAATTTAAATAATTTGACGCATACCCGATAACAATCTTGTAATGAAATATCGGTAATTGATGAAAAGTCTTCAGAGTTTTCTTCATCGGAATGAGAAAGTATTTTGCTTAATGTTTTGATAATGCCGGATCTGAAACGATATGCAAAATGTAATACAAATTCACAAAATTATGTCAGTTTTAAATTGAGCATGTTTGCAAACCTATGTAGGAATAGATGATCTTCGACGGAAAAATTTAATGCACATGTTCTTACGGCGGCAAGCAAAAGTGAAGAAGCCGGCGGTAAAAGAGGCATCAGTTCACATATACTGTGTAAAAATGCATGAAGTGCATCTCGCACTTTGATATTTACATTGTTGCCAAACTCATCAAGAGAATCCTTCCACGGAACCGTCTTTTTCAGCTTATCGCTGTTGGTATACTAAAAAGAAAAAAATTATAAATGTATAAATAAATACATCTATATATAATCTATTTTTTGATAATTTCAGATACATACAGCATTTTTTCTCTTGTTTGTGGTTATAGTATTGTTTTGAGTCATCGCATCAACAAAAAACCACATCAAGTCATGTAAGCACGTTGGTTGTGTTACGGTATGCAGCATCCAATTCAAAGCCTGAAAATTATAGACAGTTATTTGTATACAAGTATTATGTTTTCAATTTTTAAAGCACGTCAATTAAAATATTTCGAAATGGCTGTTCGATCAATTCCTAATGGTTTTTGCAAGTTCAGATTGCACCTGACGTGGATCTTCAATGTTACTGATTCTTCATCTTCAAATTTTTTTGGTGCACCACTGTGTTCTCTTTAACAGAATGACGCACAATAATTTTAAAACTAGGTTATAGTACTTCAACATAGATGTTAACACATAAGCTCAGAGCCGCAACGAGGGTATGAAGCACCAGTGGCAAGTATCTAACTTGCTCCCCTCCCCCCCCGGAAAAACTTAAATATTACTATTATAAATGCTGTAACGTTGGGGGGCCACTGACTATAAACAACCCTGCGTTTTCCTCGTAGATCTAGAGACGTCTTGCTGACCAAGTCTCCAAAGGGATGTTAGTCTGTTAAAGGTCAAGAACGAACTACCGAGTCAGTCATTTAACTCAAAAGCTCATTCTCAACTTCATGCGGCCAATAGCCCTCTGAGCCCTGGGGAAAAATTAGCTAAATTTTCAAATTTCATATATATTGTACATTAAAACTAGATAAAATAAATGATTAGTTTTATGGTTGGCGAAAATCTAGACTTGCGCCAAATGAGGTCGCGAACCACCTATGTGAATTAGTCTCGGTGTTTCCGTGATTGTACAGATCATAGACGCACCCCGGGTACGTATTTATCACCGAAAATGCTACAAAAATCCCAATGCAATGGCCACGAGGTCTGCGTGTCCAACCGGTCCGCTTTTTGGACCACTGACACAATGAATGCCTAGCGATCGGATGCTATACTCACAGATGTAATTTTAATTTTACAATTGGTCGAAAATATTGTTGTTTGTATTTGTGGCGGGTAACCTTCTTTGTCAACCTTGTGTTGCAGCCCTGCATAAACTACACGCGCGCAATTGTTATACCGTCATCTGACAGTGAAACGGCAGGAATTTATTCACACACTCAATACACAATTAGCTTTGCTCGTAAAAAATAAGATTATCTTAATCGTGCATTATATTATATTAAAGCATGAAATTACCTCTAGACCGTGTTTCCTCATTACCGCAGCTCTGACTGAATTAATCATTTTATGCTGTATAGCTACAATATTTTGTGGTTTTAGTAAGAACTTCATAATAGGTCTAGCTAATATCGTCTCTTTGTTAACTTTAAAAGCCGGCACTGAACTTAAGGGCAGGCTGTGGGATGATGCATGTTTTGAATCGACTCCTACTAAAGCACGCAAAGCAGCACTGGGATTGCTCAGTAAGTATGAAGAGCCTGTAAAGAAATTAAATATTATATGATTGCTAAATAAAATCCTTTTTGATTTTCCGGAATTTTAAGAAGAAAGAGACCTCCAATACTATCTTCGAAGTTTGATATTTTTTTAGAACCTGTTCTAGTGAATACTTGTGATGCATCTTGGCCCATGGAAACCGATCTATGAAATCGTGTTCCTAGACCCGAAGTAGACGGTACAGCAGCAATTTCATCAACATTTTTTGTGGGATTATTCCCGTTGTCGTTAATTTCCGCCAGCTGAAAAAACAAGTATATTGAATGTATCGTCAGTATGTGTATTAAAAAATAAGGATTTAAATTTGGTTGAATATACTGTTACATTTAGGGGTAAACAATTATCTACTGGGTAGGGACGGTTGAATTCCAGCAGTGATACGTCATCTTCATCTTCTTGGCTTTTTGGTAAATTTTTAAGACATTGGAATGACGGCACTGGAGACCACAATGCTTTTTGAGTAAGGGAAGATGCGTCAAATTGATTTGTATAAATGTCTGAACTATTTGCATCGTCTATAAAATGAATACAAAAAATATATAAATGATAAAAAATACAATATTATGTTATAAATGTGATTTATCAAAATTATCACCATTGCTAGCGGCTGAAACCATTAGTAGAGAAAATAACGCGTTTCTTTTTATACTGGAATGATTGTGCACAAACATATTTTCAATGTCATCATTTTCATCTTGGTCAGGTTCAGATTCAGATTGATCGACGTTGTCTGATTGTGGCCTTGCTTTTCTCTTCGGAGCGTATTTCACATGACAACTTTTACAAAGCGAAAAAATTGTTTCACCCCCTAATAAAATGAAGCATGAAATACGAGTTATTTCAACTTCAATTTGAAGATATTTTAAAATTATGTATAAAAAAATATTTACTATGTGAAAATGCACCACATATGGAAGATTCTGTTTTAACTTGCATACCGGTGCGGATATATGTTATCAAGTCTTTTTTCCCGCCGCATCCATTATGATCATTTTCCAAATGCTCCCAGTAATCAACGAAACTTATAAGATCTTTGCAAATATTACAAAATACAATTTTTGGACCTATAACAATATAACAATTTTAATAAATTATATATTTGTGTAAAAATTATATAATATTTATAATCTGCGGATATGAAAGGAATATGTGATTTACCCTTTATTTTTCCCTTATCCCTAGATTTAGCACCGGAGTATCCCAAAACTTTTTTTGTCGATGAATCATAGTATACTTTTTCTCTAAAATAATAAACGATAGTTAATTAATATTAAATGTGCGCGATATTATAGTGTATACTATTAAAATGAATGATAATAACTCTTGATATGGATTCTTTGTCTGGGGTAATATTTCTGACATGGTGTCCCATAAAGCGCGTAATGCTCGCAATGCGGCTGGCAATACACAAACTATGTCATTTTCAGTTTTCTTGTGCGAATCACGCGAGCTGGCCCCATCTTCTTCTTTGATAATAGATACATCATTATGTGTCAAGCCTCTTTTTGAACGCATACGATTTGCACTAGCATTTAGTCCAGATCTTGTTAGTGTTTCTAAAGACGATTCTTGTATATGAAGATATTGACCTAAATAAAGTATTTTTTTAATATTAAATATGGTGTTAATTTTAAAAATTGCATTATAATAAATAAAGGATATATTACCGGCGTTGGATATTTCGACTGAATGTCGCTGAGAAATGTTTGGCGGAGAATGATGCGGTAATCCTCTTGTTATAACTTGAGCACCTTGTTTTGGCAAATTGGGATGGAATTTTAGCAAAGATGCCATAGCCATCGCATCATGGACGATACCTAAATAAATAAGAATTCCCCATATCTCTTATAAAATCTTGCATTTTATAAATATCAAATAATATATAAGAGATAGACGTTCAAGTTAAAATACCTTCATGTAACATGAGTGCTGCAAAAGCCGCTCTAAAGCTCTTGGATCTGATTAAATTGACTCCAAATCCACCACGCGCTTGATCCTGCATAGCATCCCCCTATAAAATAATAATACATTTTTAAAACACATACAAAGCTTAACAAACCATTTCAGATCATATTTATAAACTAGGATTAGTCTATAAATATTCGTTGGTGTTGTCTTGAGAACAGGCGTTTGTTTTGATAATTAAGATACTCGCATCATTCTTATCGTTGACCAATTTTATTATTCCTCTTTGACTGTTCTGGAGTGGCGTCATTAGCTGAGTATCATCACTCCTTTGCAAAATCTACTCCTTCAGAAGTAAACTGATAGGCTCGCACGATAACCCTGTCCTTTTATTTTTGCAATACATTAATAGGCAAAATAGCTGAACAACATTAATGTATATTTACATTTACATACGCCGTACCCGTCTAATAAGGATATAACTAGTCTAACATGTACAAAATGTGAATAGCTACATTCAGTACCTTTGGTTCTGAAGGTACAGCTTCATCTTTGATTTTGGATTGCGCTTCAGCAGCTATCAGTTCTGCAAACAATAAATAGAATTATAAGATGATTTAATTTATAGATTAACGTGTTTTATATTAAGTCTTCAGCTTTAAAGTACCGTCTGCTTTGTTTTCAAGTTGTTTTCTTATAATATCTTCATTGCCTTTGAGAGACACTGCAGAAGGCATAAAGTTTGGCCTATCTAAAAAGCGAAATCGGTGATCGACTCCCATATTTTGATCGCTACCTCCAATTTGGGGATCTTGCATAGTCTGTTTGGGTGTATCATCGTCGTCGCTTTGCCTATAACGGAATAAAATTGAAAATATTTACAATGTAACTATATAATATAGCAAGGTTGAGACATATTCACTTACATCCCATGGAGGTCATATTGCAACGGGGTAAATGATAAATGTTGGATGCGTATTGGTTGGTTTAGAGCATGATGACCTGCCTGTGGAGCAGGCTGTTGTGCTTGCCTTTGCATATGCTGGGGTAATTGGTGTAAATGAGTTTGATTTTTCATTGCTGCGTCCTGCATAAATATTAAAAAAATACATAAGCATCATGCATGTCATAACCCTAGACAGGTAACGCCCTAGCGAGTTTTATCGAAAGTCTCCCGAAGAATATATGAGGTATATATGTATAATATGAAATTACCTTCTTTTGATTTGAATCTTGATTTCGTTTGCATTTTACCGAGTCAGGCGGTACCTCAGGTTGATTACCGATAGTATTATCTGGAAGAATAAAATGAACGATACTTTTAAGAATCTACGCGGCGTATAAGGAAGATCAATATGAAGTTGTGATATAAAGTACTTACTTGCGTTTGGATTGTGACTTACACAATGTGTATTTATTGGCGAACACATAATCCAATATTCCTTATTTAATCCGTCGAAGAATCCCAATTTTTTTACAGTAGCTCTGTCCAACTTTCCGTATGTTACTCCCTCACTATTGTGCTATGGACACCAATTACATTTTCAAATTTAATACGCAGGTCATTTCGGTTCAAAGCATAAAAAGTACGTCATTTAAAAAATAAAAGGAGAAAAAATAAGCAAATGCTTTCTTTCATACAGTAAATTATAATATATATGTTGCATTAAAAAAAAAAATAGACTATTATCATTTAAAATATCAAATATAAAATGAATAGACGGAAACAGTGGTGGATTTCACTCAAAGACACACAAAGTCCGCATCTCGGGCTTCATAAAAATTAGGTGCCTCTAAATTTAGCAATAAAAGGAAGGAAATATTAATATTTACAATTTCTCAAATTTGTCGGTACAGTGATTTTTTTTCCACAATCTGGATTTGAATCTGAACCTTTAGAGTAAGAGTCCGGGATCTAAGCAACTATACTGAGTTAAACAGTTGCTAATCTAAATTATAAACCTGCTTTGTTATTTATTTTATTGGATGAATTATTAAATAAAATAAATAGCAAAAGCAAATCATTGCAAGACACCCAGTACAAAACTTTTTGTTGGTCGGGATGAAGGAAGTTCTCGGATGCTGGAGAAGGTATTTTAAAAATCTTCTTGGCGGCGAGTCGGTGGAATCCATAAGAAAGGGAATGTTCTGCTGTGCTCCAACTATAGGGGCATATCCCTGATAAATATAGCATATAAATTTACAACGACTCTCATTGGACGGCTGTCTGCCATTGTGGAGGAACTTCTCGGAGAATACCAGTATGGCTTCAGACCCGGCAGGTCTACTGTCCGGCAGGTCAAAATGTTTTCAAAAAAATGCATGAATGATTCCAACGGCACCCTGTCGGAACCATTCAAGGTGACGATGAGAATTAGACAGGGGGACATCCTCTCTCCGATTCTCTTTAATATTGCGTTGGAAGCAATTATGAGGGAGGCTGGCAGATTGGGACACGCACCTCCATGGAACGAAGATATAATGTATCTAGCCTTTGCGGATGACATCGACGTTGTGGCGAAATCGAGATCGGAAGCTTTGGAGGCGCTTACGTCTATCGACTAGGCTGCTGCTACCTTCAATATGTCAATCAATCATGACAGAATTAAATTAATGACGGTTTCGAGAGCCGCTCGTCTAAGCCTGGAGAATTGGAGGGAGGAGGTCCAGGATAGACGAAAGTGGCGGGAAGCATTGTCGTTGGCTGGGGCTCTCTGATACGGTTATAAGCGCCACCAAAAGTATCAGGAGCAACTTTGACGTGTACATTGAGTACTTTTTGATGTCCTATAATTTTAGAATAATTAAGGAGAAGCAATATTTATGTTGTAAATGATTTTGTCACCAATTCTGTTGATATCAAGCGGAGGCTTACAATCTACATTTCCCATTGTAGAGACAATTTTAACCGCCTGACTTTAGGGGTAGTGGAAATATTTAAAGGGAGACCTCAAAACTGAATTGTGTCCGGGGTCTCTCAAGTGCTAAATCCGCGCCACCAATTGGAAACTAATAAAACGAAAAGGAAAAAACATAAAATTAAAATAGATGATCTGTTCAATTACTATTATAATTACCATTTTTTCGATGCTGACAACTTTTCCTGCATCTAATGTGAAATAAACGCTGGACGTAGGTCCGTGCCCAGTCCAAACGTACGTCGGAAACATTACTAGATATTCAAGTTTGGACGTATCCGTTGAATCTTGGATAACCTTTTCCCAATATGATAATATTTTGTCATTTGGAAAAAGAAAGCTTTTACCAACATGCTCATTATATTGTAGGCACCATGCCTCGGCACCGGTTGCTGGCTCATCGCAATATATAATTACCGATTCCTCGGTTAATTGTAGCCACAAACCATCACCGTTAATTACCTTAAATGTTATAACAAAGGATGTGTTAGTATGCATACAATGGTCCATTAATGCATTATCTACAATTTGTAAATTTCGCTTCAAAATCCACAAAGTGTTACAAATGCAGACATCCTTTTTGAGAATGTAGGTAAATTAATTAATTTTGTGGATTTCTTACCTTTGAACTAAGCTTTTTTAAAATAACAAGTAAACGAAACAAATTTGTCTTCTTAAACACACAAACTACACGAAGCTAGAATTATTGTATAAATAATTAGTTTAAAAGGGAGAAATAAAAATACTACTATACATGAAAATATATTAATGGATAAATATTATTACCACGTCTTCATAAGTTAAGCTCCCTCCAACGGGTACGTGCCCTAGTTGTTCTCCCTGAAGAGATGGAAGTGCACGCACTCTTAAGCCTGCCGAATCTTCTGTATAAAAGTTACGGATTTGTCGGGACCACATTGACACCTCTTTATGTTGCGAAACATAGCCTTCTAATGATTTCTTAACTTTAACTACCAAGGGCTAAAAGTACATAATATTTATTAGCACTATAATATGAAAATACAAAAAACTAAATAATTATTAATATATTCACCTTTTTCATTTGTCCTTCTATAATGCAATGAATGCAATATGTACCAGATTTTTCTGGACACCAAGTACCACATAGTTTACCCACGGCAAAATTATTGAGCGTTAAAATTTCTTTGGAATTGGACAATGCACTTGCTTGATTATCGTCTTCGGCATCGCTTATACTCTAAAATATGTAAATAATTAAAAATTTGAAGAGTTTAAATTTAATGTATCAAGTCAATATATTCTTACGCTAGGTAAATCCGCATTAGAGCCGCTCAATTTATCTTTTGTGACTTTTAATTCAATGCGGGGCGGCGGCTGTGCTCCTTCAGTTTTTTTGGATTCGTCGTTGTATTCCGAGTCCGAATCGAGCAGCTGAATGATGACTTGGACGTTCAAATCGACGTTGGATAGCATCTGTCCATTTTGATCTCGGGTATAAATGAGCACTTGAATTTCTTGTCCGCAATAATATTCGCCTTCCGGCAGTACCACTTGGCAATACGACAATTCAACGCGAGGGTCCGGTTGCAGCCATCTAGCGAGTCTTCCGCCGGCCGTATTAGGATTGCAGGCGATGAAATCATGGAGGAACGTATGCTCAATGCTCTTTGCTCTGAAAGAATACAATGCGACGTTATATTTATAGCAATCAATATATATGATAAACACATCTTAGGCGGCTAATATTTAACGCGACAAATAAACGGCACTATATTTTAAACAAGACATTGCAAAATCTACTGATGTTGTTTGCCGAATTGTGACATTAAAAAAGTGTTAAACCATAAAAAATATATACTTTGGATAGAATATAATTTGGACATTTATAATAAAGTGGATGTATGATAACCATATAAAAAATGCCGAATAGAACTATTTTTTTCGCTGTAATATTAAGTCTATGAAACGAATAGAACTACTTGTCACATTGAACACCATCAGCCCCACTCGAAATGTGTTAATATACATTTACATATTTATTTATTCCATGTTTTATATATTTATTTAATATTTTTAGTAACTATATCTAGTCAGACCGACTATGGTGTCCATTAGGCCGACCTATGGTGTCCATTTGCAAGACGATTATTCGTCATGTCAGCGGTCTAAAAAGCGGACCGTTTGGACACAAAGACCAAGCGGCCACTACATAGGAATAGCGAGACCAATAAACAGCTCACGTCAGTAGAGGATTCCATGTTTCATCCTAAATTGATGCAAAAACTCAGCCTGTCCATTTTTATAATACATACTAAGTTGTCTAATCGATAATGTTCAATCGTCATTCTCTCTACAATACAGATAAAGATAAAGCTTTGTCAATGTCATAGGTAGAGAAAGCTTTGTATATTTAGTTTCTTTATGTAAGAAAAAGGCATACACCTATTTCTGGGTCTATTTTGGCCATGAAAGCCAAATTTTTTTTACAAGGAGATAACAAAAAAGATGACATTGTGTTTATAATGTTAATTCTTAAGTATTCCTTTTTCTAAAAAATTTAGATCATAAGGATTGTCATAAATTGATTTTGAGCACCATTTTAGATTTATTAATAGTGAATAATTTTAAGTTTTTTTTTAAATATATGGTAAATATTTTGGAATTATTTGCATGGAAAAGGTTTTCTGAGGTTGGTTGAACTCGCTGAGGGGAAGATAATTTTCAGAATACTTCAGCTATGCGTAATCCTGGTAATCTGAGGACAAAAGGGTGTGGGATTCATTATTTTCAGTGAAGTGGTGGGGAGGCAATAGATCGCGGTACTCTTGCGCATGTCGTCAGTTTTGTTGTCGGCGCCACTGCGCAAGGTAGTGATTTGGTTGCAGATGTACTCAACCTTTGTCCCTCGGGAAACGCGTTCAACAACCGCCGCGATTGCCCGCATTAACACTTCACTCGAATAATGATCATTGTCTATGAACGACCTCACGATGGCCGAGAAAACTTTTCTTTCGGTGGTGCATTTCTTTATCATATGTTTCCTGTCTCTGGCGCTTGCGATTCCTTCGGGACACGAGAAGAAGAAAGGACCAGTCGAGATCGGCGGTTACCTTTGCGACAATGAGATGTGCTTATGTCACTTCAACTTGACCGTCACATGCAACTTCAACAAAAGTCAAGTGAGTAGAACAACCAAGTGTTAAAATCTGAACAAAATCTATTTTATAAAAAAAGCATTTACACGATTTGCTATAACATCAAAACTAGATCGCTTTCTATGTCATCTCCGGTTGTTAATCAATTCACTTTATATACGACGGTCATTCGATTCTGAATTCGAGATTTAAGAATTAATTCAATCAATCGACATGTTAAAAATATAAAATTGTCTTTTAAAAAGAAAGCATTTTTTCGAATTGGATACGATCCAATGGAATACTTTATGATGTCAGAAACCGCACATCGAAAAATACACAGGAACGTCCTTTTCGTGAATGTATTTTTGTTGCGAAACACTAGGCTTTTAGTGCTGCAAGGTTTGCATACAGTCGTGGCATTTATTCGAGCATTCCCACGGAAACCCAAACGACATTTGGCTTATTGATGTCCATTTGGATCGATAAGCCAATATGTGACATATTTAATGTTGCATCCAAGCGAAATGTAAAATGCATATAAAAAAAATATGATATATAACCCTTTTAACCCCATTGGACCGGGATCGCGAGACAGGGACGGATGTCTCGCGTCTTATCATATACTCAAGCATCAAACAGCAAAGTCGTGCCGTAAAGGTCTACACGTCTAAAATTTTCAATATATATTTTTATAGTCAAACAAAGATAATACGACTTTCGTTCGTGTTGTCTTGAGAACAGGCGTTTGTTTTGATAATTAAGATATTCACATTATTTTTATCGTTGACAAATTTTATTGTTCCTCCTTGACTGTTCTGGAGTGGCGTCATTAGCTGAGTATCTTTGGCAAAATTGGTAGGCTTGCACTATTACCCTATCGTTTTATTTTCGCAACACATTAATAGGCAAAATAGCTGAACAACAGAAAGCAAATTTTAAATTTTTTAATAAATTAATAAATGTGATTCCTGAACGTCTGCAGGAATCACTTTGGGTATCTACGGAATAGATGAATCCAAAAATGTGAAATATTCCTGGTTCGTTGTATGTTAATGGGGTGGATTGATTTATTAGCTAGGGGATTGTATGATGCCAGCTACATAGGGGCGCAGCTTCCTCAATTGTCAATGGACTTAACAATGATTTATATGCGAGATTCCACCACCTACTTACTTCCACTTAAGGATTTCAACTCTTGGCGGCGAGCGTAAGAATAAGTATTGGATGTATCCATAAGGTTTGAAAGGCGAACGAGATTTGATTAAGGAGATTTATTGAATTAGCTCTCCCGTTGTCACTTCCATATGATGTAAGACCGTGGGCGTCAAATAACACCACCTGACCAGCAAAGCATTGTTGTATATAGAACAAAAGCGTAAACGTGACGTACTTTGCCGATTCGGGGCAAGAATTAGCGTCGGTCCGTTGCGAATAATGTCACGTCTCCACTTGTCCACATCTACTAGAATATATCTGAAGAAACACCCACTTTCGAACAATCAACCGAACCAAGTCGTCGCACCGAGCAGACCGACGACGTTTGGCATACGTTTTTGCAAATTGAATCGAAAAAAAAAGCCAATATTCCAATATGTCAGCAATCTGTCTTCCATTCAGTTTTCGCTATCCACACTTTGCAAATTAGTTCATTCACATCAATGAAATCCGTCTGGCGAGAGGAATCATGATGAACAGCAGACAATAACATAAATTTTTTCCGGCGCCTTTCGTACACAAACTCTTCTGATCGTATAAATATTTTGGTATTTCTTATATGCCAAGAGTACGCTGCTGTGTAATAGTATTTATATGGTGTTACGTGAACTGTATACAATGAAAAGATAGTCAACCCTATCAAACTGATCAATTTGTCCTGAACTCGACCAATAATACTTTTAACGTTATATATTATAATTAAAAAAAACAACAGAGCTGAATAAACATCATCGAGAAAGAAACTAATGAATAAAAAAACCTCTTCAACTGACATACAGACAGACATTCTGAGCTAAACTATGTATGTATTTCCATTCAATGCTGTTTCTGTAAAAAATTGTACATAATGGTATATTTGGAATATAATCTAGTGTGCTACTACTGGCAATTGGATATTTGATCCATAACTGCTGCCGTAAGCCCTTAACTCTTTGCGGTACTATGTCGAGTCTGGCTCGACATTTTGTTTTGTACATTTTTTCCCCACTCAGATTTAAAACCATGTGATTTGGAAAAGAATATTGGTTTTTATAGTGTTTCGCCTACCTGCTGGATACAAAGGAAAGGGGCTGTTGCCCGGATAAAATTGGGGGGAGCCACGTACGTCGGTGCTAGGGAATCCAATCCCGGGATCCTGGACAATTTTGGTACTCATGGATCCCGGGATTAATAAACGTAATCCCGAAAAAATCGGGATTTAAATTTTTATCTAAGAGTAATCGTATACATCACCAGCACGATGAAGGCTACTAAATCGAGACAATCCCGCTATAATCTGGACGCTTGAAAACAGTGGCGTAAATACTAATTGGCGAGCTTAGGCGACGTCCAGGGGCAGTAACTGTCTAATCTATGTATACAATATACAGAGTACATATATATTTTTCAAATTGTTATATTAACCTTTCCCTCCCGATGATGTATTTACTACACATCGACTCTAATAATGGGAATATCGATATGAAATATAATAGATACGGGGTTCAGAATTTTTATATTCCTGCGTAATATAAAAACGAATCACATCAAAGTATTATAATATATAAGTATTCATCTGCATCGATGGAAATAAATAATTTGTCGAGAAATCGGGAGTTTTTCGAGTTTTAGTCCGTGTTTCAGCAGAAAGGTATTTTATCAGTCACATTGATGGTGTTATATTAAAATGGGGGCTCACGCGGTCATCAATTCGAACTGCGTTTAAATATCTGATGATGATACCTCCAACAGTCATTATCTTATCCAAACAACACCAAATAATTACAGTTGGCGATTACCGTTGCATCGGTAAATATACGGCAGGTCCGTCCATATTTTACTTTGTGGTTAACGATTGTAATATTTCGTGTTCTCTTCTTGCATGGAAATATTTGCGTTTCGCTTGGCTTTGGATGATTTATCTAAGCACAAATATTCTACTGCGTACAATGCATGTACTTGTACGAATACAAGTGTTCAAATTTGACTCTTGAGTCGCTATATTTTCGTTTTAACCTTTGAATTTATGACATAAATGTGTTTGTATGCAAGTCAAGTGGTTGCACTCTGCAGAAGTGAGTTTAACTCTATCCGGTCCTATGTCTCATTCGTTTGAGAGTGTCGTTGGTATGGATGTGTTAACCATAGCAGGGAAAATTTGGCAAGACTAATTCGACGTCTATGTATCGCCGCGCCGCACTTTCGGCTACCTTGCGTTCAGATAGCGATTTTTATAGGATTCTGCAGAGTCGTAACTAGGGTACGAAGCGCCCGTGGCAAAAATCTAACTTAACGCCCCCCCCCCCCTTCCTCTGGAAATCCAATTTTTAAGTTATCTAATACGATGGTGGCTACTGTTGATGGAATGTATGATGGTGTCTAGAGGCTTCGTCTCTTCCGCGATCGTACAGATCATAGAGAATGTCGAAAAATGCCCTGAAAGAAGACGGAGTGGCCATAAGGTTTGTATGCTCAATCGGTCCGCTTTTCGGACCGCTGAATGAGCGACTCGCGTTTAGACAAAGAAAAGAGGGATTAGACGACTTAGTGTATATTATAAAAACGGACAGAGTTAATTAGTGTTGATACAGTAAAGTAGAATGGTTGAGTAAAATAAAAACTATGTGTAACTCTCGACCGGGTTAGTATTCTGCGTTTTGCGCCCCAAACCCAGTTGCGCCCGTGGCGGGCGCCTGCTTTGCCACGCCCTTGTTACGACCCTGGGATTCTGCATAATATTTAGTTTGTCAAAAAAGTGTTTTTTTCACAATTTTTATAAATGAGCTTGAAAATAGTGGTGACAACAGTAATTATACGCATGAACTGTAGAGATTAGCGTTAGTTGATGTATGTAAATGTTACTTGTGTAATGCAACACGAACCTTCACGCTTTACAGCGTTTAAATACATCTCAATAAATCCCATATATGGTCTAAACGTATGTACATTTTTCGAATGTTAAAAAATCAGTAAGACCTTAAATTACATCAAATTCAATCATTATAATTTTATCAATTATATTTCGAATAAATTACGGAATTGTGGACATTGAATTTTAAAATAGGCCTTTTTTATTGTGTCGTGTACGTATTTAGGTCGAACATGGACGATCTTCGTAGGGGAATGGGGGATTTTTTTACGCGATATCATCGCATTTCACATGTGGACCAACCGGGATGCTATTGAAATGAGGGGGAATTTTTAAGGAGGATCTAAATTATGTCATACTATGTTATTCAATCTGTCCGTGAGCCCTAAATTAAATCTGAAACATCAATTAGACTTGATTTTTTTTAAACGTATTTATGTTACATTCAAAATTGAACTTCTTCGACATTTAATAATCGGTGATAACTTGTGATCACAGTCTACTTCGTTTTAAAATGAGAGTTCATAATCGTTCTGTTTACGTGTTCAGTTATGGCATCCGATCGCGAGGCGTTCATTCGTCACATCAGCGGTCTGAAAAGCGGACCGAATGGACACACAGACATTACGGCCACTTTCAGGACTTTTTGCGACATTTTCTATGATCTGTACGATTACGGAAACAATGTAGCATCTATCTTTGTATATTATTTTAAAACATATACTATAATAGTATTTAATAACAACATCATCCATGATTTTTTTGTATTTGAATGTCTACCGCACAATTGTCAAGTGTTAGGATACATCAGCAAAGTTTACGATCTGACACTCTTTGATACTTAATACGAGGGCAATACGAAATTTACATTGCTATTGGTTCAAGTGCCCAAGCTCAAGAGCATACTTCCTGGTCTATATATTATAAGTCTGCCATGTGTTATCAGTAGTGTTGTTGACGTTGGCTGCTTTAAATCCAAATTTCTCCACAGCATTATTCGCTTTGCAAATATTTTGACCGTAAATGAACTCGGTTCATTTGCAAATTATAATATGATTTCAACTGTGTTATCTATCCCTGGGATATTTTAAATTTCCTATCTATGTACTACCAGTATTCGTCATCATTGATAAAACACATGCATCACATTATTTCTTCTTTATATACTTTATGTAACACCTACATTTTATTAAAAGCATATTTCCCAGATGTATCAACCACATGGTTCAGGTAAACATTACTTTATCGACCCGCGATGCACTCTTATTATGGAAAATGTGGCGTGTGAGTCACTTCGTATAAAATCCATCAAACGACATTATAATGCTTGTTTTAATAATTCATGATGTTAAAAGAAGCAAGAAGGGTACACGCATGTTTTTATTGTCAGGAGAATTATACTCCTCAGTATTTCAATCATGCAATTCCAAACAATAATTGTTTTAGCAGTATAGATAGTCCTCGATTTGCGCCGGTTCGCATAAACGACCTTGTCATTGTTTCTTTCATGCATGTATTTTTATCATAGATAAATATGAATTTGAGTTTTGTATTTATGTACTAATAATGTAATTGTTGTTGTTGGTTTTAAGTTTTATACATTGACGATGATGTACCATTGCGAATATTTTTTATCGCGTGCGTCACAAAAATAAATCTAAAAAACTATTAAAACCATTGGAAAAGATAGATTAAATAAATCGTAATCAAGGTTTCGTCGTAAATATATTAAAAAGCGAGCTACGGAGCGCTCCGTGTTCCAAGTGACCCCCCCATTGCGATTTCTGCAGCCGAACAACGCGGTAATCGGCAACTGCCGCATCGCCGAAGGTAATGCCAAAATAAAGGTCGATTTATTTCAAAAGCAACCCAGAATAAGCGCAAAGCATTGCTATAAAATTTTGATATAGGAATAAATGTTAAGTCTAGAAACAATCCGGGAAGTTTTTAATAACGTTGCATACCACAGCATAACTAACATAATTTTCAACAACTTTACCTTCATGAGTAAAATTGCAAAAACCTTTACTATCATTTCCTAGTATTTTTGCTGATTATTACTTATGGAATGATATGAATATATGTAAACTGTGTGTGTAAAATGTGATATGAATGTGTTATTTTTGAAGTGAAATTTGTAAAGGTGCGGTAGGGCAAATCGGTTAGAACGTCACGAAAAGTGAAACTCCAAGCGGCAGTTGGTCGGAAAGAAAGGAAGGATCGTTTATAGATACATCATAGAAACGCAACGCGCATGCTACCGTAACATAAAACGGCCATTAGACCAGTAGCTTGCCTATTTTATTATATATTACACAAACGAAATGAGGAAAATGACAAATTTACCGTGACTTTTACGTATGTATATATAAAAATGGAATGAACAACAGCGTTCAGAGATTCAAGCGTGATTCAGAGGTCAATGTCGGTTGCTTAGGGCGTCAAATATGTTCGAATCAATCCAATTACAGAGCGTTCTTCAAAGAGCAAGTTCGACAGATATGATACTCTGCTTCTGCAATTTTTAGAACGTGATTGTGCTGAATGAGTCATTGGATGTCTATATAAATAGTCCGTCGATGCATAAAAGTCGGGAATCATGATGTAAACACGCTTTGTTTGTTGTCAAATGTGTTAAAAGATCACACCGCCAGAAGAGCAAATGGCTCTCTGCGGGGTTAACAATAACGGCAAGTAAAAGCGGTTGAATGGTGGCCGCCGGCGAAACCTGTTTCGACGATGGGGTTTTGATCGTTTACTCGATCGGCAGGTATTGAAACCTGCAAGAGCCTCGTGATTGCTTTGGAAGAAGAAAAAATATTGCACTCGACCGAGAGGAAATGACGCACTATCGAGGCTTGGGTATTTAGTGCAACGTCGAAAACGATTTGCGCAGAAAACAACGTTAGATGACCAGCTGATGCCGGTGACGTTTGGTCCTCGCCCACAGCAGTCCGTCCAAACAAAGATCATGGGGGGGAACGATGTTGACCCATCAAGATTGGGGTTCAAATTAGTCCACAAATTAGCGAAAGGTCATCGTCTGTTACGGACTTCTTAGACGGGATAGCGTCGCACGCTGTCGTTACGATATAAAACTGACAACAATATAGAATGTCGAAAATTTCGATTAGAACACGAGAATGGTCCACTTGTTGCAACGCAACTCACGCACACACATACGGGAAAAATTGAGACCCAATATACCTGTGGCCGTCTCTGTTCAACCTTTATTATTTATTTGTAAGAAAATGTAAATAGCATACCGGGTATAAACTACATAGTTAAATAATCATCATCATCATCATAGCGCAGCCACTAACAGTCCACTACAGAACTATGGGCCTCTTCAATATCCATTCATAGGAAAGGGGTTACATCCATTTCGTCTGTATCATACATTCACCTCCTCATTCGCTCGATATTGAAGGTAGCATTACCACCGAGTTTTATTTTGAACGCTCACCCAACGGGTATCCTGAGTGAACGTATTGACGAACGCTTTCGCGAACGTCTCGATAAGGAGTTTGGGGTGTTTGTAAAGACTGAGTAGTTTTCATAGGGAGATGGTGGAAAACTACTCTAGACGACCTTTTTGACTCTACTGGAAAGGGCTTTCTGGAGTACAAGGAGTCCAGTCCCCCCTTTCCTCGCTAGGGCGTTGCCGGGGTAGGGTGAAGACATACGTGACGCTTAAGTGCATCTCGGATTCGCTCCTACACCAACTGAGGGTGTCTCCCCGTCACCGTACAACTTACCCGAGCGGATTCGAAACTGAGTGGTTTCGCCATTTTTTCAGGTTGCCCCTCTCAGTTCGGCTTTTTTTTGGTTGCGTCCTTTGCCGTCAGTTTGCCTCGGGTTGCTGTCGAGTGAATACATCAAGGTTGGTGTAATTTTGAAGCTCTGTTGCTTGTCTTACTTTTTCAAATATTTTTATATTTTTTTAGCCATAGTGAAAATGTCCAAGCCAGAAGAAGATTAACCTTTTCGTTAGTGAGCAAATTTAAAATCGATGAAGTCGTTGATGTCATAATCGCTTTACACCGATTACTTTCTGTCAGCTCCTAATCAGCGTAAGACAATCTTCAATTCGAGGCAGAGCCACTTGTCATGAACACTCGTCATTTCTTTACATAAACAATGCACAAAAAATCGATTCAAGTGCTCCTCCTTTAGAAGGAAATGATAATTGGACAGAGACTCATTCAACACGCAGCGAAGAACAGCAAGCAGTTAAAAAAAAACATCGTCACACAATATCCGGTCATTTTTTTGTGTAAACAAATAACACACTTGGAATCGAAATCATTATAAGTCGATAAATTTGGACTTAACGATCTATACAATCCTGCGATACATGCAAGAAAGCTCTCCGTCTCAGTCTCCTGAACTGCGCTAAGTTCTCTCTGTCTCTGTCCGCCTCGGAGCTTCAATGCACAAGAGTGTTCTTTCTAAATAGTGAAGGTCATATCGAAGACCCTTCGATAATACTCCTTAAAAGGTTAAAAGCAAAAGAAGCCACCCAGAGCATCTGTGATACATATGGCAACATATTGAATATTCGAAAATGCCATAGATGGTTCAAAAAAGCCAAAAGTGGCGACAGAGATTTGAAAAATAAACCAAAATCAGGACGAACTCCAATAATCGATGATGACGCATTAAATTCTCTGGTAGAATCTGATCATCGAAAAACAATAAAGGAATTATCGCTAGACATCGGCTGTCCCTGGTCGACAGTAAAAGACTCTGGGAAAAACATAGACAGGGAATTTGGGTACCACACGAGTTGTCATCGACGGTCTTGGAACAACGGATAACCATTTGTTCGTCGCTATTGTCCAGGTATGAAACCGATCCATTTTTAAAAAGGATCGTTACTGGGGATGAGAAGTGGGTCCTCTACAACAGCCCGAGAAGGAAAAATAGTGGCTCTTTTCAAATCAAGTACCCGTTTCTACCCTTCGACCGTCATTGTCCTTGAAAAAGGTCCTCTTTTGTGTTTGGTGGGATTTTTTTTTGGCGTAATTCACTACGAATTATTAAAACCTGGCCAAACTATCACAGCAGAACTATACTGTGCACAATAGGTTAAAAGCGAAAATGCTCAAAAAGCGATCAGTGCTAGTTAACAACCAAAGAAGAATATTACAGCATGATAATGCAAGACCACACACAGCAAGAATTACGCATAACAAAACATTCTCGTTTCCAGTGATAATTGGCGGAAAAAGGTCGTCCTGATATTATCAAAGTATGGATATAGAACACTTTGTGAAAAATGAAACTGTCCGCATTTGGCATCGATTGCAATCGCTCACCCAGCGGGCCACCTGGGTGAACGCATCGAAGACTGAGCAGTTTTTTTTTGGAAGTGGATAGCTTGTCGATATGTCCCCATGTTGATTTTACTGGCATTCTGGAGTTTAGTATCTCTTTTCATTGCAAGGATTAGACGCCTTTTTAAAGTGGGCCTCTTTGGTATCCTTTTTACTCTCGCTGTTACATTTAAATGAATCAAACTATTATGTCAAAAATTGATCAACAATCAAATTATTACTGAATCTGAATAGCAAGAGCGAGATGTAAATCAGGGACATGTCGTTGCGAATTTATAACCGCTCATCTAATTGCGGTGAACGTATTGTAAAACCTATGACAATTACTCATTGGAGGTCTTCGAACAATTGCTGAATGCAATCACCGATGGAGTGTGTGTTGTGGTAAACATTTAAATTTAATGGAACGCCTTTGGCACTCGCGTCCAAACAAACTTTATGGCGAAATTGGCTGTGCAGTTGACTGTTTGCGGCCATGATTGGGAAGGAAAGACATTTTAGCGATGACGTATGAATACGAAACGCGAAGAATGAATGCCAAACGGTCGTCGGATATCCACATAATGCAATATAACGTCAACGACTCGAAAATAAATATAAATCGCGAAGTTTTATTACATCATCGCGAGAGCCGCAAAACCATTCGGTCCAAAAGTTGCTTTATTTATTTGAAACATTTGGATATACGCAACATGCTTAATTTTGCAATTCATATTCGTTGCTTCAATTAATTTTTTTAGCATCTATGCTTAATTTTGGCAGCTGACTACTAGCATGCATTAAGTTAATTTGTATGAGTGCTATTATTTTATTAGGCAAAACAAATAATAATAATAAATTTAAACCACCCCTCCAGATCAGTATTCTTCGAACAACTGCGTTTAATAATGAGAGTTTGTAATCGTTAAAGCTCATTCGTCATATCAGCGGTCCGAAAAACGGACCTATTGAACCTTGTGGCCACTCAGTTCTCTTTTAGGGTTTTTTGCGGCATTTTCTATTATCTATCATCTTTTTATATTATTTCAAAACATACATTATAATAGTATTCGCCTTTAGACAATGAAATATACAAGCCAAACATTTTTTTACGCAATTTCTAATATCTCTGAATTCGCTGGCTCTTCCTAACATATGCTTTATAAATTTGTCTTATCTGGCAGATGTCTGCAGATAGCTTATAAATAACATAAAAATAAACTCGGCATAGTTTGCGTACCATGTTCGACAGTGTCGAAATATGTATAATGATAATAACTGATACTATTCGGAGAAATCAAACATTTTTAATACTCATAAGCTTATACATTAAATTTTAATCTTTTTACATGTCAAAATGCTTGATTAAATAACAATATCGAATAAAGCGTTCGGGGATTATATCTGTGGTTTTCGACAGAACACATTTTAAGTACGCGCCGCAGATAGCAATAACGAAGCCGACGTTTGTGGACGAAAGATGACTGTATCAAAATAAAACAGAAGGCATGACTCAATTTCGAGGATATTTTTTCCGGTTTGTATATAAATAACGATGAAAAAAATGGTAAATTCATCTGCATTGTCGAAATGCATTTGAATCTGAAGACGCGACTCGCAGGACGACTTCCATGCTGGAGGGACGTTCACTCTTGGAGTTTCTTTGTCTTTTCGTTGGCAAGCGTCGTTCATGGCGCATATCGAATGATAATTTAACAGCAATAACGAGAGACTGCAACAAAAGGTGTGGAAGCTGTGTATGATCTCTTCGATGGCATCTCGTCCCACTCTAATTCGGATGTAGACGAGACATTGCGCGGTCTCCATAGGATACAGTGTCAGAAATAGATCACCATACCTAAGCAGAGGAAGGCTAATAATATATGACACCTAAACCAACAATGCAAACGTTTTTATTCCACGAGTATTTTTAGTTTGACCATCGAGGTAATGCAAAAATCTGTATTGAAGCATCCCAAAGTAGAATGCTGGAAGAAGTAAGCCAAAATGCCATGTTTTAATGGTCGTGCAACCGAGGAGTGAGGGCATATTTCCAAGAAGAACGTCGTAAGCGGAATGTTATTTTGAAAAAAAAATTAATTAAAACTTGAGTGATGCAGTGTCAGAACGAAATGCGCCATAAGCGACTCGATCAAAATTAATATGGCAATGATTGGATATTAATTATGATTTAAATTGAACAGATTTATTTATGAGCAGATTTAAAATTTAAAAAATAACCAATATTAATCATATTTGTTAGGTCGCACCCTTCCACTTGCACGCGGGTTTGTTCTGCTATCGGATCGTTGTTTAAACCATTATTTATTCGTTTTGGTTTTCGTTCCGGGAAAACTAATGTTCGGTTTTCGATTTAGCCCCTAATGATTTATTTGATTTTATTATTTTTTATATAAAAGACTACACTATTATAGATGACTATAGACGCGTAAAACAATAAACGCTTTATTATCTACATCAGTAATGGTTTTATTATTATTTTTTTAAATTGTGGCAGATCAATCAATCAATCATCTTGGGTTCGAATCTACAGGAAATATGGGTGGCGATCACATTTTTAAAAACATATATACGCCATGATAAACCATGTCGAAATGGTTGGTAATTGTCCCATAAAAGGGACTGCTAAAAGTCATAAAAAGGTAGAACATACTTGATCATCTCATTCATTATTATATATTTTGGTGCCAAAGTCCAATGTCTTCCAATTAAATAGAATCCGCTCTATATGTTTATATAAATGGATGGTATTTCGTATTCACAAATTCATATTTGGAACGCATCCAAAGTACATATTTCATATAGTTATATAAAAAATAAAAAAATGCGTGAGTCTCGCGCGTTAAAAGTGAAAATTCTTAGCTCTCAGTGAAAAGTTGATTTGATGCATTTGTTAATGGAAGATGCTAGTCAAAAGATATAGCTGTGTGTTGTGTAATATATAATAAAATAGCCAAGATACTGGTCTAATGATTGCTTTATGCTACGTATACATACACATTAAAGGCTCCAAGAATCCAATCCCGAGCCAAAATTTCAATCTCAGGATTTCGGGACTGGGATTTTCGATAGTTTAAGAAAATACATTGATAAATTTGATCAAAAAATAATTAATAAATCAATTTTTTTAATATAAAAAATAATTTGAAGGCGAAAGAACTTTATTTATTTATGAAAAGATAAAAATTACTCCCATTTTCGTATAACATCATCAATGTGACTGATAAATTCATATCTGCTGAGACACGGACTAAAACTCGCAAAATTCCCGATTTCCCAACAAATTATTTATTTCCATCGCTGCAGATGAATACTTATATATATTATAATACTTTGATGTGATTCGTTGTTATATTACGGAGGAATATAAAAATTCTGAGCCCCGTATCTATTATATTTCATATCGATATTCT